>CM041781.1:104572498-105119608 GCA_023374045.1 Limonium bicolor | reverse complement strand
ACAGAAGAATTCATCCATTAAGTCACCAGCTCTTCTGAGCGTTGGTCACATGATGTGCCTTGTTGTGCACTCATAACGTTCATCCCTGACGGTTACTGGTTCTTAAATCCCGGTGTTGGATATGAGGTCTGTCTCTGCAGCCTTCCTTATTACTTAAGTGTATCTGGTATGTTCTAAGGTAATCTCAAGGTTTACGGTTTCCATTTTCTAACAAAAGCGTATTATATCTCTAATAAGTGAAAGTCCTTTTCGAGGGGTTTATTCCCACTCATGGCCTCACAACAAGGAGAGGTATCCCCACCCTAAAAGGAATGGTTCGTCCTCCGCCCCTGACATTGTACTATCTCATTATTCTTATTGGTGCCCTTTTCCTGGCAATATTTCCACAATCTTTGTTATAGGTTTGTAACCGTTCATATCTACGAATTGTAGTTCCTTCATGGCTTGAACAAGCTCTCTTACAACTTACTGCGCCTCAGGCTCAGATGTGGTTAACATCCTTGGCTCGTAGGCTGTTAGTGCTTGATGTCATTAAGTGAGAGCCAGTGCTCGGTTCACTGCTGTACTCTTACTCATCTGTAGGTTATCCTCATAAGTTTCGGGTTCCTTGAACACTATCCACCATTAGGTTACATATTAGATGTAGTACCGGGTCTCATGGTAAGTTGCTGCATCCTGCTTTACGGTGTCTCAGTGGATATTATCCTATCATCTTATGCTTCCATCTCAAAGCTTCGTACAACATTTGTTGACTACGCCACCGGTCAATGATCAGTCATACTAGGGTGTTAATGAGGTAGGCAACCAACACTAACTGTCGTTTATGAGTTTGTTCTGCTCGACTATGCCCGCTCTGTGGGGGTAGTCCTCTAAGCTTTCCTCTGTCGGAATTGTATGTCTTTAATCCTTAGTTGGTTATAATTTAAGTTCACTTCCTCTGTACATGTTTTCGGGGTTTACCAACATCTTCAACGAAAAATGGTGGTTACCGGTATTCCTGGTTATCATTCTGGGAGCCTTATCCAGTTCTTTTTGAAAGTCATTATGTCGACTATCTTCATTGTAGCTCGTAATACATTCCTCGTATGTTATTACTTACATAGAGTTTTGCTCGGGTCACTGAGCGATCTCTTAGGTTTTTTCTTCTCTTGAGGTTGGGATTAGTGTTCTTATGGTACTGTCAGTTGTTAATGTAGTAGGTTGTACTGTTGCTAATATTTAAATCAATTAGTATTTCATCCAAGTTCAGCTCCCGGCTGACTGGTGTGTCGACTCATCTCATCATGGTCAGGCCGTCAGGCCTTCCCAAGGTCTTATTCTCCCGTTCTTATGGATTCGCAATCCGGTATTAATATGTATTACGATTGTATCGTTCCACTATCTCGCCATGATGGCTTCCTATATAACCTAACCGTGGTAGCACTTGCTACAGCAAGTGCGCCATGCAAGATGGGTTGTTGGTACTGTGTACTTTGGTAGTGATACTTCCTCTTGATTTTCATGTATTTGGTAGTCCTCGCGACTCCTTAGATGTTCTTTCGTTTTTGATAACTGACCATCCGACAGTTTCTTGTTTGTTTTGATGGTACTATCATTTGTCAGGGTGTTCCTCTTTCTGAGGGAACCCCTCGTTACTTATGTCTTAATTCTCGCTTCCACCTCTACACATTTTGTCGTGGTTACTAAGTAATGATTCTCCTTCAGGCACCACATTGTAGTCCTAACTCGGTACACAATTTGTATCAGTTTTTACCGTCGTCTACGCTATGTTGGCCAGGTTTTGTAACCCTTCTCATTGTATGGGGTTTGGAGTTTCCATTTCTAACTGGGCTTTCAGGTAATCTTAACTTTCATGCTTTGTATTATCCCACTGTTATGCTCATTCGGACCACTGTTCGGTACTCATGTCGTTTATCTTTTCCTATCCATTGCACTCGTAGTGCTTTTCTTATCATTGGTATGGCGGGTTATTTCGACTTCGTAGCATGTCGACCCATGTTGCTGGTAATTTCCGTTCTCTTACTGGTAAAATTCCATCGGTAGCGCCTATTCCCACGTTGCGCTCCAACATAAACCTCCAAGTTTTCACAAACTATTGTATATCAATGTGTTTTCTCGTATTGCTTAATGTTATCTAACTACCAGATCGGGTTTCCCCGAGTAAGAGAAGGCTTTCTTCTCTCTGGCGTTCATTCCCCATACTTCGAGCAAGGGATGTAGAGGGCGGGTTTAGGTACTATGGATATCCGGTAAACCCAGGAAGTCCTAACTAACGCACCTCTCGCTCTATCTCTCAACCCTTAACCCGTAACTCAAACTCTAACTCGGTATCCTCCTATGTTCGGTAATTCCTGTCATCAAAGCGTAACTACGCTCTGATACCACTTTTGTAACACCCCAACTCATAAAGCCATATTTATCTCATAAACCTCCATTCACTTATATTAACTTTGCAACGGATTTCTTACAACATTTGGTGTTACCGCCGTTAGTCACCCACGTGACCAACTAGGCATACTAAAATCTCCAAGATCTAGCTATGGTCTGATGGACCCGAATATACCGAACATTAGTACTTACAAGCTATAACCATTTACATATCAAACTTACAACCTCCTTACATCCTATACAACTTACTAACTCAAATTGCCATACGAGAGTACATGCATTACTCGTAGGTCACACTTAAACCCTTAGTACGCCTACTCCATCTTACTCTCAGGTCGGTCGCCTTCTAATATTCACCTGCAAAATATAAACAGTAGCCCCCGAGGGGGTCAGCACCTTTGCTTGTACGATCCTCTCATGGCCCCAAGCTAATGTGGCCACGACGACTAATTATCGATAGCACGGAGGTTGATTAGATGCACAACATAATAAAAAGTGCAATAAACAACAAGCCACATATGAACAATCAAAGTTCAAACACAATGAACAACTTAAAGGCGTTCCCTTAATTTGTGAGTTAATCATTTAACTCCTTAGGTTATGCTTTTCTTATTCTCAGTCCAAGTCTTATCTCATATCTTATCTCAAATTTTATCTCAAACCAGACAACCGTTCTTTAATCAAATTCGGTTATACTAAGTCCATTGTTTATTTTTGTCGGGTCAACAGTAACCCTAGCCAGCGGCAGAGAACTGCGCTGGTTCAATAAACAATAATTCTCAAATTAGTTGGGATTTAGGTAGATCCTACCACACCTTCTTAGTATTGCCTCCCACCTTGAACTGTAATCCAAGGTGGTTGAGTCGACATTCGACTCTAGGCATCAAGTCCGAAGACAAGCTCAAATGGAAGTCGGCGCTAATAAAAGGTAACCGACCTCCCCTTAACACATGCATGACCGAACCATTCCAGATTCCTCACTCCCCCAAGTTCCAATTAGTAGAAGTGTCGAAGACAATGTTTGTTAGTTAAACCTCTTTTGGTGATTAACAAACTAATATTAGGAGGTGTTCATTGTTCTCATACAATTGTTTACTAACCATTGTTAGTAACTTCTCAAAGATAAGTTGTGTTAGTGCATCACAATCACACAACAATATAATAAGCCGGTTGCATGCTTTATCTTGTTTAGTCGGCACACATAAACAATAGCGCACACAAGCCGAGGGACACCTCGTTAGCAAGCAGGTCACAAGAAAACCATACCGTACACCGTCAGTTGTTCGGTTGCTTATTCTCTTCCCGGAGTCCAAATACTCAAGTCCTAAAATATTCAATCAATTTAGGTTGTTAATTACTTTAAATCAACCTAACTTACTTAGCCCCTAACAATCTCCATCTAACAACACTAAGTTCTTATAAACTTAACCTTAAACACTTACAACCTTTTTACTTAACTTAATCTCTTAAGTCCTTACATGGTTACCTTTCCAATCATCATCACTCTTCTAATGGTGGACCACTAAGTCATTGTAATTTAAACTTAATCATATAATTTAATCACTTCTCATTACACCTCATACTGTTTACACTTTTTAAGGCCTTTACATGTCACCAAACAAGGCCTAAACATCATCTAAAACCATTACCATCCAATCCCCCATCATTAGAAGCCATAAAACAATTTTTTTCTTTTTCTCTAGACTGGACCGCCCCTCTGGGGTGGTCCCAACCAGAGGCTAGTTTTCCTGCAGAATTCGCCTGGACCTCCCCATAGGGGCGGCCAACAGCAGAACCCATTTTTCAAAGTGTTTTTCTTCTCATCTTGAACTCCAAATTCACCCCAATCTTTTCCTAATCATTCCTCATGTTTCCCCACATGTTTTAACATCATTTTAGCACCTCAAAACCCTCTTAAACCATCCAACAATCTCCTTAAACATTTACTCAAATTCTTACTAAAGTCTTAACACTTAACTTTTTGTTCTTTACACTTCTAACTTGTAATTTTCTCCAATCTTCTTCTAACCTCTCCACATGCATCACAACATGTTCTAACACCATTTAAACACCTTATACCCTCTCTTCATTGTTTACAACTCCATTACACATCCACCCAAACACTATAATTTGTTTACACTTAAAACCTTGGACATTCTTGCATTTGTTTACCTTATTACATGTTTCTAACCTTGTAACACCCCTACTACGCACTTAGCAACCATATGAAAATCGCAGCGGAATTAAATAACTAACCAAACACTAAACGGGTCGGTGTTACACGTCGTTAGCCACCCACGTGGCCAACAAGGCAGAATATGTACACATTGTACCAGTCTGATGATCAGACTCCCGAGCATAGAACTAAAACCATAATTACATCTTATACAATACCGAGTATTTAATTACATTCCATCACAATAACTGACAATATACCGTCATTGTAGTAACAATGGAACCAAAACATAATGCCTCGGGAGCACAGGCGCATCCCGGGCCTATCATCCAAAATACCCAAAAGTATGACATGACCTTGATCTACAACCCCTCTGCTTCTTCGATCCTCATCCTCATCCTGCAGTATAAATATGGAGCACCCGAGGGGGGTCAGCAACCCTTGGCTGGTATGGTTAACGCACAGCCCATCGGCTACCGGGATACGCGCAACTAATTGTCATGATAACATGGCATTGATTTTACACAAACAACATATATAGCATAGAAAGAAATATTGCTTAGCAAAACAATACACACATAGTGAGTACACTTCCCACAATAACAAACCAAGAAGGTTAGTCAACATCAGAAGCCTAGAGAATGGTTCACCCTCATGTTAAGCTTGTTACACAAACTCATTACCGTTCTTTTAGTCGAACGAGTAACTTAACTCACAGATGGATCGGATATTGTGACCCGAACACACGCCACAAACACATGTTCCCACTAGACCGATCATAAGTCAGAATAGGTAAGCTTTGGAGGAAGCTAACGGGAGATCGAACGCCTAATAAAGGAGGACAACCTTACATTATAAGAGTCGAATCTGATATAGATATCTACTCTTATACACACACGCGTGACCGGACAACCGGATTCCTCACTCCCCAGTTAGCACACGTTAGAAGTTCACTGTTGGAACTTAGTAACAAATCACAACAAGTGGTTAAGTCTCGTTAGACACACACAAGGGATATCAGTCACACCTTAACATCACAATAATATAAACAACTGTAAACTCGTTACATGACTTAAGTCTTACAAGGTCATAAACATATAGAAAACAAACAACACACAAGCCGGTGTAAACGGTAGGCAACAGACTGCAAGAAAACCATACCTTGGTCCTTGCTTCGACTAGTTTCCACTGTTGGAGATTCCTATACACATTTAGTAACGTCGTTTAATTAATGCACTAGTTCGTTGTCAGCTTATTACTTCACATAACTAGTTATTTTATTTTCACACTTGTTATAACTTTTCACCCTTTTAATTGCCATTATAACTCACCTAACATGTCTTAGACAACCTCACATCATCATTACTAACTAATTACCATTTTTTGACAACATTTTCTAACATTAAACAAAATTTTTGGTCAACACAGTGGCATGTCCGAACTTGTGTCCGAGCTTCACAAGTTCGGACGCAAGTCGAGACTCAAAGGGTGAAGCCAGACGTATGTCCGAACATGTGTTCGAGCTTTCAGAGTTCGGACATAGGTCGAGGAAAAATCAAAGGAAAAATTTCGAGTGTCCGAACATGTGTCCGAGCTTCCCAAAGTTCGGACACAGGTCGAGGAAAAACCAGAGAAAAAAGACGGGTGTGTCCGAACATCAAAGGCCGGACAGAAGTTCGGACACTAGTCGAAACTCAGAAAATTTAGACGCAACAGGGCATGTCCGGACTTCCAAATTCGGACGGAAGTTCGGACGTGTAGGAAAATTCATTTTCTATACCCTTAAACAATTGTTCATTTCTTACCAAAACTCCTAACACTTATAATGATTTCTCCTTAGGTTTTTGAGTGGTGTTTCATGCCTATAATAACAATTATGCCAAGGTATTTTCCTCCATTACAACATCATCTCCCAAGCATTTTTCCTACAAACCAAACTTCCTTATGTCATTCTTGAAATCCCTTTACAAGTTTATACCTTCTCCTTATTCATCAAAATTTGCATAAATCTCAACCCACTCCAAAATGACTATGGTGTATTCCAAAACACCCATTTGTTTCTAAATCCTCTAAGATAATGCCTATATCTTTCTTTTGCATTTTGAACACCTTAATACTTGATTCTTCCTTTAGTAAAATACTTATTCATTTCTAACACTTCCTAGTTCACCAAAGCTTATTTAAACACTCTAAACTTCTTATACATTACCTATTTTTCGACATGGGTTCTACTAACATCTTGTTACACCAAACACACATTGTTTTCACCATTAAACATCCAGAACACTAAAATCCATCAACAACATTCTTATACACAAATTTCATCCAAACCAAACTACACTACATCATAATATAGTGCATTATTTAAATTGTTTGGCACTTAGGCCCTTAAATAACATGGCTCTTAGGCCCTTAAAGTGCATAAACCATAAACACTGAATTTCCCACATTATATTTGCCTTTGACGTGCAATTACACACACACATACATATGTCCTTTAATAGTCTCTTTGAGAACATTTTACTAAGTCATTCATCATTGGCTCCTTAGGTAGTTTTAATAAGCAATATAAGCTCATTTATCCTAAAACATTATAAGCTAGCATATTTACCTCTTTCCTCGCAAACTTCTTTCTTGTATCCTTGATTAAAATCAGTAAGGATGTTTGATTGCTGGTCAACTTCTAAACAATATACAAGTAAGGTAATGAGTATTCAAGCTTCAAGTTTAATCTCATTGTAAACCCTAGTTACATATATTATCTCAAAACATTAAGATGATTGTTTTACCTTGGAATTGAAAGAGAGTTTGGATAGGTAGCAAGAGAAGACTCCATCAAGCCCCTTGGAGATTGAAATGAAGCTAGAACATGCAAGGTAAAGACACCATTAATGGTGTTTTTCGGACAACATAAAAACATGAAGGAAATGGAGTTTTTCTTTGAGTTTCCTTACCTAGATGCAGAAGAACAATAATATGTGAAAAGATGAGCTCAAGCTCCTCCCATGGAGATTCCTCTTGGCACCGAAATGGAGCTCTTGGAGTTTTGAAATGATGAATTTGAAGAGCTTGGCAAGACAAAGAGAAAGGTTGTCTTGGTTTTTGATTTGGCAAAGGGATCTAGGAATTACAAGAGATTGAAGATGGTGTATGTTGGTGTGCTGTAGCTTTACCGTGAAAGAGAGAGCAAGAAGGAAGTAGAAGACGGTGGGAGTATGAAAGAATGAGGAAGAATGAAGATAAGTTAAGTTTGTAAGATATTTATGCTTAAAGTAAATAATGATTTGCTTTATCATTATTTCATTACTTAATAAGCTAGCATAAATGGTGACTAATTACCATAAAAACCGGCCCCCTTTATGTTATTACGGTATTTTAGTCTTTGTTGACCATCTAACTTACTTATTTGACTTATGTTATAAACTTGCTTAATTTGGTTACTATTCACCAAAACAAGGCACATATTTGTGAAATTTTTGATTTCCCATTGATTTAGACTTCCTAATGTGATACTAAGTAGTACACATGTTAATTAAAGAGTAATGATGGACATTTAGCCATTCAAAACTCATTTACAAGACAATTTTTCAAAAATGTGCTTTAAGACTCCTTAGAGCACATTTTGTGTTTAACTTGTTTTCATGCTTGGTTTTCTTTGGTAATTGGTTTAATATGTTCATTAGTATATAAATAAAGTCTTGGTAAGCTTATTAGGTCTTAACCAAACTTATGCCAAGCTTAGAGCACATTTTGGCCCATATTGACCTTAAGGTATTTAATTGTGTTTTCTATGGTTTAAATTGTTTACTAATGTTTTTAAGACTCTTTTTAGTCTTAATATACCATATTTAATGTTTAAACAACATACTAATGTTTGGGGTATTTCAATCTACCCCCCTTAAAAGAACTTTGTCCCCAAAGTTCATACTTCCCGCATATCCTAAATATTAAAACACGGGGAATACTTATACAACAATACTTCCATAAAAACATTAACAACATACTTACATAGCACCGGACACAAGGTCCAAACAACAAAACATCATTCAGACACAACGGTCTGTAACATAACAAGGTAACAACCTAACAACATAACATAGACAATGTATTTAAATACATGTCGTACCACATAACCGAAATGGCTCTACCCCCTTAAAAAAGGGTACGCCTCGTACCCTATACATACAAATACTAAGAAGTAAACAACGACGGTACTTCGCCTTCATCTTATCTTCCAGCTCCCAAGTGGCCTCCTTAACGTCCTGGTTAGACCAGAGAACCTCACCAGTCTCACAGACTTATGGCGAGTGTCTCGAGTCTTAGTGTCCAGAATCCGTACGGGAGTCTCCACTGATCGCATGGTCGGCTCTAAGGTTAGCCGTTCAGGCTGATGTACATGAGAAGGATGAGACATATATTTCTTCAACTCGGACACATGAAATACATCATGTACCTTGCCCAGCTCGGCGGGTAAATCAAGTCTGTAAGCTACCGGGCCGATCCGCTCCATCACAACATAAGGCCCCACATATTTCGGGCTCAACTTGCCTTAGTGGCCAAAACGAAACACTCCCTTCATGGGGGATACTCTAAGAAATACCTGATCACCCACGGCGAACTCCAGGTCACGTCTGCGCACTCGGCGTATGATTTCTGCCTATCCTGAGCTGACTTCATGTTAGCCCGGATCTGTCGTACTTCTGCTTGGACTTGCTCCAGATACACTGGTCCTATAATGACCGTCTCACTCGACTCATCCCAGCATAATGGCATGCGACATGGTCTACCGTATAATGCCTGGAAGGGAGATATCTTGATCGAAGCATGGTAACTGTTGTTGTAGCTAAACTCGATCAGATGTAACTTGTCAATCCAGCTGGTCTGAAAGTCAAGTGCACATGCACGTAACATATCCTCTAAGGTCTAGATGGTGCGCTCACTTTAACCATCTGTCTGTGGGTGGAACGCTGTACTTAGCTTCAGCTCGGTACCAAGCGCTTCCCGTGTAGTTCTCCAGTACCTCGAGAGGAATCTGGTATCCCTATCAGACACGATAGTCTTTGGTACCCCATGGTGCCGAACAATCTCTCTATCAAAGAGCTCTGCAAGTCTTGCCACTTTCCAAGTGTCCTTCATCGGAATGAATCGGGCCATCTTTGTCAGTCGGTCAACAACAACCCAAATCATATTCAGACCTCACCTTGTAGGCGGAAGCCCTACTACGAAGTCCATAGAAATGTCATGGAACTTCCACTCAGGCACTGGCATTGGCTGTACTATACCCATCAGGCCGTCGGTGCTCAAACTTGACCTTCTGACAAGTGAGACACCTCAACACATAATCATTTACACATCCTTTTTCATGCCTTTCCACCACCAAAAATATCTTTTCATACCCTTATACATTTTTGAAGCTCCGTGGTGTATGGATATAGTAGAACAATGGGATTCACTCAGTATGCGCTCCTTCAGCTCAGCGCTACTCCTCGGAATACACAATCGGCCATTCAGCCTAATCAGGTCATCATCGTGGAGTCGTAAGTCATACTTCTGACCCTCGAATGTGCCATCAATAAGCTTCTGCCTGATCTCTAACATATACTGATCCGTCATCTGAGCACTCTGCACCTCTTCAACCAAGCTAGAATGAGAGACCAGCGAATGGAGAGAGTGTGCTCGGCGACTCAGTGCGTCAGCTACCACATTTGCTTTTCCCTCTTTGTACTGTAAATTGATGTCGTAGTTGTTTAAGAACTCGGCCCACCTTCTTTGTCTCATGTTCAACTCCTTCTGAGTGAACAAGTACTTCAAACTTTTGTGATCAGAATAAATTGTCACGCTTACCCCATACAAATAATGTCGCCATATCTTCAATGCGAAGACAATGGCACCCAGTTCTAAATCATGGGTAGGGTAGTTCTCTTCGTGCTTCTCCAGCTGTCGGGAGGCGTATGCTACGACCTCCCGTGTTGCATCATCATACATAACCCATACCTCTTCCTGATGTGTCGCAATAGACCTCAAAACCATCTGGACCTTCTGGTATAGTCAGGACTGGTGCAGATGTCAAAGCATCCTTGAGGCTCTGGAAAGAACTCTCATAGTCGACTGTCCACTCGTATGGAGTATCCTTTTCATCAAGGAAGTCATCGGCTACGAGACACTGGAGAAGTCCTTCACAAACCTCCTATAATATCCTGCCAGACCGAGGAAGCTTCGTATGTCGGTAACTGTCTTCGGCCTAGGCCAGGTGTGTACTGCATCTATCTTTGTTGGATCAACACCGATCCCGGCCTCTGAAATCACATGACCAAGAAAGGATACTTGGTTCAACCAAAACTCATACTTTGAAAATTTAGCATACAACTGATTATTTCTCAATGTTTGTAGCACATTCCTCAGGTGGCTTTCATGCTCACCTCTCGATTTCGAGTACACAAATATATCGTCGATGAAGACTACCACTAACTTGTCCAACTGATCTTGGAACAAGCGGTTCATTAGGTCCATGACTTGGCTGGTGCGTTGGATAAGCCAAACGGCATAACCGTAAACTCATAATGACCGTATCTGGTTCTGAATGCGGTCTTCTCAATGTCACTTTCCCGGATAGCAATTTTGATGGTAACCAGATCGTATATCTTTCTTGGAGAATACTGATGCTCCTCTCAACTGATCAAACAAGTCGTCGATGCGCGGTAAGGGATAACGGTTCTTCACCATAACTGCATTCAGCTCTCGATAGTCGATACAAAGGCGGAGGCTACTGTCCTTCTTCTTCACAAAGAGGACCGGCGCTCCCTATGGTGAAACACTCGGGCGAATGAACCCCTTGTCGAGTAGGTCTCTCAGCTGCTCCTTGAGCTCTGTCATCTCTGCCGGAGCCATACGATAGGGCGCCTTCTCAATTGTTCCGGTGCCCGGAACCAAATCAATCTCAAACTCAACTCCCCGTGCTGGCGGCATGCCCGATAGTTCCTTAGGAAATACATCAGGAAACTCCGACACTACCGGCACATCTGGGCTAAACTCTGGGTCTCTCTCTAAGTCCTGGACATAGCAGAGGTATACATCATTCCCTCGTCGTAATTCACGATACATGGCCATGGCGGTGATGATCTGAGTCGAAGGCTCCCGGGCCTCTGGCGGTAAGAATAGCAACCCCAGACGGACTCTGAAGAAGCAGACGATGCTCGGCACACAGGATTCTGCCCTTGTACCGCTCCAACCAGTTCATTCCGACAATCACATCAAAACCAAGTCCGTCAAACTCTATCAAGTCGATCGAAAACTCTTCATCTCGGATTCGTACAATAGCATCTCGGTGGTAGCGGGTACACCCTGATCTGCTCTTTTGACGGGAGAGTGACTAGAAAGTCTGGCATCTCTTCACCGTCTAAGCCCAGCCTCTTCACAAAAGATAGTGAGATAAATGTATGTGAGGCTCCGGAGTCAAACAAGATTGAAGCGTCCACGCCATTGACTGGAAAGGTACCGGTGAGGATGGTGCCGCTTTTGCCGGCTTCTGCCTTATTGCAGACACTCAGTATACCTTCCGTTCCGAGTGCACAGCCTAATTCATTGGCAACTAATAAGTATTTGGTAATAACATTCTTCAAACAACTCCACTTTATTTATTATCACACTCTTTACAACATACGTTGGATTACATTGTTGACATAACTAACACATACATAACATCCTTACATACCTGGCTTAATAGATTACATGATCACACAAGGCTTTAAAATTTCCTGAAGGTCAAATTCAAACGCCGGTTTCATGTGTGTGGCAATGATCACTGCCGATGGTGCGGTATTCAGTTTGATCATCTTGATGCCATGATATAGCATCCTTAGACTGCCCACCCATGATTAACAATCTCCGGATTTCACACCAGCTTCTTCGCGAGATCAGCACGCTTCTGCTCGCCGTACACAAACACTGCGGTATCACCAATGGACCAAGACACCACGGGTACTCCCTTACTTAGAGTCTCGGGTGACTCGTCCTTATCTTGGTGTAAACCTAACCGTCCATCTTTCTGGTAGAAGTTCACAATACATAAATCTGCCTTAACACTCGGAATTGGATCCGATTCAACTTGCTGAGCAATTCCCACGGCGTGGTTAACAACCGCAAGGAACTCCTCGGGTACACTAGGTACTGTTGCTCCATCTTCAGTTCGCTTGCCTTGATATGACTTGGTGTAAGGATTCCAATCCTTACCCATGCACATCATCTTCAACTTCATCTTCGATCCGCTCGGGTATTCGGGTGTGTAGAGACCTCCAAGTGCTGCTCCAAGTTCATTGCATCGCCTGATGATGTGGATTTGTGCTTCTGGTGTCAGGTATCCATTTAAAAGTATCATACCTGGCTGGATAACCTGACATTGCTCCATTGGGAATTCGGTGATGCTAATGGTTGCTTCTTCATGGTTTGGTGTGGGTGGGATTGGATAGCAAATATTGAAGGTCCCTAAGTTTTCAAATTACCTAATTTAGGTGACTTTCACATTATACTTTAATTCTTTACTCACATAGTAGTACACTTAGACTCACTAACACAGATGCATGAAATGCGGTATGCAATCACTTACTTCACTCAATAGTTTAGGCGATACCTGGTCTAGAAGAGGGTCCTGGCGCCTCAGACCGGTCGACCACATTTAGGGCGGCCTTGCCGGATCCTGCCTCTTTCCCCTTCTGGGAATCAGTGTTCCTCTGATCTGTGGGTAGCTGGTTAGCCGACTTCGGGCCATCGATGGTCGCGGTGGCCTTACCCTTCCACTGTCCCTTAGGCTTATTGTATCTGCTGTTGGGGTTCCGGTAGCGCTCATAATCACGGTGACCCAACTTCTCGCAGTAGTGACACTGCACGTCATTTCCTTTGCAGTCCTTGCCGGGGTGGTCTCCGTTACACCACTTACAGTAGTAGTGGCGCTCCGGTCCAGAACCCGTGCTGGCTGCTATCACAATACACAATCAACACTTACTTCATATCTTAACAACATACACTTCAACTTGACACACATGATTAAGTAATTACCCTTAGGCAGGTAAGAGCATAGGGGTTTCGCCGCATATGCGTATGTGAGCTTCAGTGGCTCCTCGGCTGTGGTGATCTGGGCTTGGCCCTTGTCACCCTGGTGCTGACTCTTCTGGGGCTGGGGGTAAGGCTTCTTTTTCTTTCCTCCCCCATACCCCTGCGAACTCTGGCCCTCGCTCGGGCCTTGCGCTTGTGTGCATTCTCCTCGTCCCTCAGACGGACGGTAATCTCAACCTTGGCAGCAGCATGATAGCACTCCTGAATTTAGGACGTCAGTCATGCCCCGCAAATAACTCACATTAATATTCACTTATGGATTACACTTATTCACATCACACTTTATTCTATTTACCTGCAAGGTAGTATACTCAGCTGACCCCATCCCATAGCGAAGACGGTGGCTGAGACCGTTGTAGAAACGGTTCACCAACACCCGGTTCGAGTATCCCAGGTCCGGTAACAGGTGGATAAGGCCGGTGAAAGCCGTGTAGTAGTCATCAAGCGACATCTTATCCCCCTGCCTCAGACTATCCAGCTCTAGGCGCTTGGCCTCTTGTACATGCACAGTAATACTTGGCTCGCAGCAGAGCCGTATACTCCCTCCATCCAAACTGAGGATCAGCCATCCTGTCCTCTCAGACAAGCTTCCACCAACTTTGTGCCGAACCCTTCAGGTAGTAAGCGGCAAGACGGACCTTGGCCCCAGCTGGCACATCCAAGGTCTCGTAGGCGGTCTCCAGCTCGGAGATATACGCCTCCAGCTTACGAGGGTCGGTCTCCCCATTAAACGACGGGGGTCTCAAATCAGCCAACGCCTTGACCCTGTTGGTCTCTCGTGGCGGTGGCAGTGGTGGTTGAACTTCGGGCTGTTGCCCCTGCTGAATCGCAGCTACTAACTATGGGACCATCCGGGCTACGGAAGCCGCAACAGCGTCTGAAATACCCCTACTTAATTAAACATGATTTAAATATAAAATTAACTGCATTAAGGTATAAACAAACAGTTTAATATTAATACGGTCACGCACTTATATACATACGTATATATTATGTACATATACACAACGTTACAATATTATAACGTTGTGCATATAACTAATAACGCGACATGATGATGTAGTCGCATTGGTACATATGACCGAAAGCATATAGCTAAAACACGACAAATAAAATAGTCGTATCCGTATATAAGTATAATCAATATTGCGACATAACAAAATAACCGCATATATGTATATGTACACTAACAAATAACGCGACATGTCAATACAGTCACTTATATACAATAAATAGGCATAATAAGGCTGAAACAAAAAAAGAGCAAACACGCTCTAGCCGGGATTCGAACCCGAGACCTTTCGTACCATTCCCGAAGCCTTAACCGGTTGAGCTGTGCTCGAATTCGGTAATAGATACCCACAAATGTAAACAAGTATCTCGCTACTAAGGTCACAAAGGAAAGAACAAGGACAAACACGCCCCAATGCAACGCTTCTACTCACCTGTTTTTCAAGACCTCAAAGTCTAAACCACTCCAAACTTCCATAACGACAGAGCTAAATATTCTTCTAATTGCCCATAAACTTCCACGCGACAAGCTTATATTTTTCTTCAATCGCCCATAACCTTTCCTCTTGTAACTTGCAACCACCTGCACCGTCTTGACCTCAGTAAGCTTCATGGAACTGATAAATCCACTTAGTCTTCCTTCTTGAGCTAGTGTCCCTGTCTAACAAGACCAGCTGCCTTCTTTCCCATGCGGGAACTCATCCCCATTGCGCGAGACCTGAGGCAGACCAAACCAGCCACTGCTTCACGTAAGGTAGATCAACTGCCCATTCCCCATCTGTTCTATACTAGTTTCATCCACTGTCGAACTTACAATATCGTTAACCTCTGCATAGACCCGTCTGGGAATCTAGTCCCCTGAGAACGCATCAACTCCACGAGCAATAAGCCACTACGGCTTCAAGGAAAGACAAAACTTAACAAGGTAAACTCCAAACGGGTTCCACACCATCTGTTTCATCTTTTCTGTGTGGCCGATCATACTAAACTTACACACTGCATTCTTCCTCATTAACCATAACGATCTTAGCTGATCTGAAACTCTTTCCTTCCTGCCTTCTTCACGTAGTAAACAAGAGGATAAGACTCAGTTTGGTGAAGGAGCAAGACCAAGCAAGTCTTCCTTGCTATACCAGTCTCGGTAGAGAAAAAAAACAAGGTAAAGATCTTATCTATCTCAGATTGATCCAACCCATATTCTTTTCTCTGAATCATCACAGAGTAACCTCTGGGTAACCTCTTCCCAGTGATCGTCAAGGAACCACCGGTGCTGGAAGTCTCATTGTGCCAAGGATACACAAGGAAGCACCAGCTTCAACTCAAAAAAGAAAGAAAAAAAAACGTGAGGTAGTAAACTTCTGAGCTAACAAGAGTTCTTACCTGTGTGATGTTTTGAGAAATAAACGTTGGATATGGAACTAGTAATTCTGGTGCAGATAGTGTACAGCCTCACTTTAATAACTAACAAATCTAGAGGCATTTGAGTGGTTAATGTACCAGCTACTTTAGTGTCAGATAATCAGTGGAGTAATCCAGAAAAGAACTTGTATGAACTAGCTAAAGAAAACTGCTGCAGAGACATTAGTTAAACTTCTGCAACTTACATTCTGTATAACCAAATTCCCGTGGGGTTATGAGGGCTTTGTTGGTCTATTGATGAACCTGCTACATTGCTATCACCTAGGTCTACCTGTAAGCAAGTAGGAGGAATTGGGAAATAAGTTAGACGACAGAAAACAGTCAGCAATCTAAAAGGACAGAAAAACAAATGCATCAGTCTATGTCTTCTGCTTCTGTTGCAATTTCAGTAGCATTACTTTGTTGCCTTGGGTTGTCTTGGGGTGGAAACCTTGATTTAATACTGAGCTAAGTAACTAGACCACCTAGGGATAAACCAAAAAGGCCCATTCGTGAACAAGCAAAAAAAATATATATAAGGGAAGTTATCAGTGTTATAGTTTCAATCTTTTCTGGTTTCAAGTGTAGTGTAAAGTTTTTCTCAGAGGTGTGGGTGTGTGTTACTCCTTGGGTTGAGAATGGACTTAGAGTCTTTTAAATTGACTTAACTAGGTGTGTAGACGGTTGGAGGGAGTTATAAATCAGTACATAAGAAACAGACAGAGAACCAAACAAGAAAATGAATCAGTTTCAGATTCTGTTTTCTGCAATAACACAATTCTGAACAATGAGTCTCAGTGGCATTAACCATGATGTCGTGGCCTTATTTTAGGGATAAAAATCATGTTAAGATCCTTATCCAAGAAGCTAAATAGTTTGGGAAGTGTGAAATCAGATTAGAGAGCAGAAGGAAAACAATATAAAAGAACTTATCAGTCAGATTTCAGTTTTGTAATCCTGACCCTTCTGTATATCAACCTTCAGAAACTGAAACAACTAAGTGGTGGGCCTGTTTTGAAGTTTAAACTGTACTAAGATGTTTAACTAAATAACTAAGCAACCTAAGGGAAACTCCAAACCAGAATCGTGAACAACTGCAAACACAGGAGAAAATATCAGATTTCAGTTTCAGGTTGCAGTTTATTCTTAGTTCTGTACAATGACCTTTTAAAGGTTTGGTTCTTACTGTTTCAAATTGTTTAGAGGTTCAAATTGTGTAGGATACCTAATTAAGCAGTTAAACAACCTAGGGAGAGACTGAAAACCCAAAACCATGAACAACCAGAGAGAAAGAAGAAAGAAATCAGTTTATATTTTAGCTTCAGTTTCGGGATGTATCAGTTTTTGCTTCTGTATAATGAAGTTCAGTAGTGTTCTCAATGTTGTCCTGGGTTTGTTTTGGATTCAAACTATTACTAAACCACTTAACTAGGTGGGTAAATAACTTGGGGAGAAGTTAGAAGTCACACTAATGGATAAAAAGGAGGATGGAAGAGAAGATACAGTTCTGGTGATTTCAGTCTTATGTAGTATCAGTTCTGTGCACAGAAGTTCCAGAGGTGTTATCAAATTGTTCGGGTTAGTTTTAAGTTTACAAACCTTGATAAGACACTAAACCAAGTGGGTAGATACCTAGTGGGGGATTAGAAGCCAGTTAAGAGAATTAAAACTGAAGTTCAATGAAGTGGAATGCGGGGTTGTGTGTACCAGTTTTGTCTTCTATAACTTGGGTTCTGTGAAACGAATGTTAGATGGGATATAAGTGTTGTATTGAATTATGAATGAACCTGGGACACTCCTAATACACCTTACCAGGAAGCTATACGATTTGGAAAAAAATTTAATGCCAGACTAGAAAAAACAGAAAGACAACAATGAGAAAAGATTGCATCAGTTTTCAGTTTTAGGTTCTGTGTAATAGATTTCTTTTTCAGAAAACGTAGCCCTTATTGCCTTGAGTCTGTCTAGAAATCTAAAGCTATACTAAGACACTTAACTAAGGGGCTAAATAGACTAGGGGAATAGGAACTCAAGTAGGGAACTGAAAAGAAAGACAAAACAGAACCGGATCATACCTCAGTTTTTATCAGTTTTGGATTAGCTTCAAGTCTCAGTTTTTCCTTGTTTCTGTAAAACGAGTCTTCCGAGGTTTTAACTGGGTATTTTGAGCTGGCTTTAGTTGGAGACCGGCCTAATACACTTAACTATCTGGTAATTAAGTTGGGGAAAACATTGGGGTCAGATTAATGCATAAGCAGAAAAGAATGAGAAGAAAAACGTATCAGTCATGTTTTCAGTATTGTAGTTTGAGTCAGTTCTGTATAAGTGTAATACAGTCAGGTTGTGAGGGTTGAATTGGCCTGAGGAAGAACTCAAATCTTGCTGACACACCTAACTAAGAGTGTAAATATTTGGAACAGGATAAGAATCAGTTTAATGCTTTAAAACAGAAGTAGGAAGGAATGGATGCGCACACAGTTGCTTCAGATTTCTGTAAAGTTGTATTTCTGTAAGACGAAATTCCTGAGGTGTTGTCAATGTTGTTTGGGTTTGATTGGGGGTTTAAAACATAGCTAAAACATTTAGTAGAGGGGAATATACCTGGGGGAAATTAAAAACCAGCTTAGGAGACCTAAACATGGAGTTAAAGGAAGTTGTAAACAGATTTTGTATTTTTGGTTTCTGTAATCCTTGTCTCTGTATATCTGTGATACAGTGGGAATAAGAGTGTTGAAATGGTCTGGAATTGAACTTGTAACCCTGCTAATACATCAACCTAAGAAGGGAAACGTTCTGGGAAGAATTCGCAATCAATTCAATACATTGGGGATGAAGTAGGCCAAGGAAATACTTGGGAATTGTGTTTCGGTTGGAACGTCAGGGGGTTCTGTATAAATAGGTTCTAAGGGTATCTTGGAGACTATATTATTATGATAATAGATTTAAAATATTGCTAGCCTAATTAACTAAGAAGGGGATACACTCTAGGACAAGTTAAAGCTACCAAAGCCATAGGCTATAAAGTCTAATAACATATAAAATGTCATACTATATGACATCATTAAATAAATGTAACACTAAACAATGTTATGTGGTCAAAAATATAGTTTATTTAAACTTTCATGCTAACGCATACATATATATAAATACATGACAGGAATAAAAGTATAAACTATAGTTTACAATGACAGAAAATACTAAGGTTAGTATATGACTATAGTATGACAAATAAATCCCGAACGAAGTATCACAAGTGCATAACGTAAGGTTTCATACTCTAATGTAAACCGAATATTAACTCACACGTTGAGTAAGGAGTTTTAACACAACGATACTTTAACCGGTAACAGTTGAAAAATCCGGGGGTGTAGTACTGGGATTTCAAATGTTATTCAGAAATACCGAATCATACTGTCATGTGGATTGATGCTTAGCTTTCTTTGTATTTCTAGATCGCCTTCAGACATGCGTGCTCGAAAGCCTTAGCGGTCTACACTGCGCAATTCCTCGGGCTCGGATTTGTTTGATAAATAACTTGTGTGAATGTATGTATGTGATTTAGGTGTGTGATGGGTGGCTATGTCTACTGCATTATTTATTTATGCATGAACGTCCTACAGGACTAATACTACGTCGACTATAGATCGACTTATACAAAACTACATACGCGAAATGTGTGATTGTGACCACCGTTGCCTGACCTAATACGCTAAGTATTACAAGTATGTAGTTAAAACCTAAGTAAAACACTTAGGAACGGCACACGACATTGTCGGTCTCTAGAGCTTTGACTCGAACGTGAATACTACCTAGAATAATTCTAGGCATGCGTAAGACCCATAGGGCAGCCAACAAATTAAGTGATGTACTCCATAACTAAAACTGTAACTGACTATCTAACTAACGAAGTTAACAGTGGAGTGTGAATGAATGTGATGATGTACCTTAATCCAGACAGTCACTGGCTGCTGGTCGCGCGTAGAGATCTCTTGGGTTATCCCGTATCGGGTTTACCTTAGTTAATCCTGACCGAACCAAGATAGATCGTCAGGCGGAGTGTGCGACCGTTGGCACCAGGCCCTTGGCCACCTAAATTGACGCCTTTACAAAGGAAAAGTGAAATAGTCCCAGAGTCTTCGGATGATCAGGGCAGTGAGCACCTTGTGTGTACGTGGGACTACTGTCCAAGTGAGTATATTTCAGGTTGTCCTAACTGACGCCCGACAGTGCTAACCAAAACAAATAATATGTGAGGGCCCGGGGGGCCGAATGTTGTAATACATGATGATGATAACATACGACGTATGATTTGCTAATGTTGACGTATTGTATGATGTGTGACTGTGCTGTGTATATTTATAAATGATGGCTTGGATTGGTTGAATGGTTACATGATCATGCATGTTGTTACAGTATTTATTTTACCTGTAAAATGATTAAGCATGAAATCAACCTAATATATCAAGACGATTAAAAATGACAAGTGACCAATAGGATCCAGGCCTGGCATACTCAGCGTCTATCACTGAGACTACACTTATAGTGCAGGTTGTTGATCTTCGTTGAAGCCGAAGTGCGGGAACAGGGTAGCTAGGGTTACTTTAATTATTGCGTAAGAAATTTATTGTATAACGGCATCAGTCTGTAGATGTATTACAATGCGGTTGTACTCATGTGGGATTTGGGTAGATGCTCACTGGTCGACTGTTATGGATGTGGACTTAGTATAATGTATAGGAGATATCTCGTCATCACTGCGGTTGAGTAGTATTGTTTAGCGTTGAATTTAATTACTGCTTCGTTACTCTCGTGGGCGAGTAATGGCAGGTGACACCCGAGTGACTTTAATGTCGTTGTTTATTCTTCCGCTGTGAGACGTTTTACTTTCTGTTAACGTGAGTGACTATTACGCGTTTGTTAATGTGAGGGGTGATACAAAAGTGGTATCAGAGCGGAGTACCGCTTTGATGACGAGATACTAGGTTAAGACAGTGAGCTTAGGATTTGGGAAACACGGGAAACGTTTGTGAGGTACGAAACGTCTTTGCTTAAATGAAATTATGTGTTAGCAAAGCCTTTGGCTTGCAAGTGTTAGCCTTGAGGCGCACAAACGAGTTGATTGTGATATGATGTGATATCAAGAAGACGAACGGTGATACCGAAGTCTAGTGGTGGCGTGAGCCAAGAAGCTGGCCAAGGGCATAAAGGCCCGGGAATATTACCCCCGTTAAGGGCCAGCTGAGAGCTCAGCCAGGAGGAGACACAAACGTCATGAGTACATTGGCGACGGTCCATGTTCATGGGGAAGTCCAGTATGGACCACCGCCGACAGTACCCCTCCCCACAACCCAATGAGTATAATACAACTGAGAAATATAATCCCCGAATAGGGAAGAGGGCTACCAAGCCTGAGGGACCGTCTAAACACTCTCGCAGCGAATGAATAATTCCTGCTCCTGTAACATTAATACAACCTCGATGTCATACCTCCATTGACGACCAAGCGCTGTATCAATAGGCATTGCCAGAGGCGAGCGCCCCTACTACCATACGTCATGGAAAGGGTCACCCAAGAACATCAGGGCAAGTGGACCGAGAGCACCATGAACTCCGCGAGACCGCCGCCCGTAATGGGACCTTTAACCAAGAAATTATATTAAGAATAAGGAAGAATTTTGTGAGAGTACCGTCCTGTTATGTTCAAACTCCAATCCTAAACTTGTGTACACACAATACCGTGACGCTAGGACCCTGTCGTGGCGTTACTTGTAGGGAAACAAAGTCCAAGCGTTTATGCTATTATTAATATAATGTGAGGAAGGACTTGGTTATTCTAATGACAATGTGGTTAGGGAAAAATTTCCCAATTCAAATACCGTCTTTTTCATGAACAGTCATTCTAACGGTACTTAAGCAACCAATGCAGCAGTAAGACAACAAGTCGGAAGCCGACGACTCTACTTGCATGGTGCGCTTGCCACTACAAGCGCTGATTTAGACAATGTACCAATAATTTCGTCTACCCCGCGCACTTGCTACTACAAGTGCTACAAACAACTACGAACAACTACCACTGCAGTTACCACTGCTATTATCGTTACAAACGAACACTGTAAACTGTGTAGACCATGGTACAACGCCGTGGCTACCAATAATCACCGAACAATTGTACACTTCTAATATATAACTACAGAACTACAATTGTTGCAATAAACCGTTAACATACGAGGCCGACAACCTCTGGAGGACCCGGCAAGTCCGAGTAACGCAATAAAAAGGGCACACAGGCCCATAACAAGATATAACTACTAAACAAGCACGAAATAAATAACACCGGCTTATGAGCTGAAATACCCCAAACCTAGGTATGTTGTTTAAACATTAAAATAAGGTATATTAAGACTAAAAAGAGTCTTAGAAACATTAGAGAACAATTTAAACCATAGAAAACACAAATAAATACCTTAAGGTCAATAAAGGCTAAAATGTGCTCTAAGCCTGGGATAAGCTTGGTTAAGACCTAATGAGCTTACCAAGACCTCATTTATATATTAATGAACATACTAAACAAATTACCAAAGCAAACCAAGCTTGAAACAAGTTAAAACACAAAATGTTCTTTAAGGAGTCTTAAAGCACGTTTTTGAAAAATTGTCTTGTAAATGAGTTTTGAGTGGCTAAATGTCCATAATTACTCTTTAATTAACATGTGTACTACTTAGTATCACATTAGGAAGTCTAGGTCAATGGGAAATCAAAACTTTCACAACTATGTGCCTTGTTTTAGTGAATAGTAACTAAAATAAGCAAGTTTATAACATTAGTCAAATAATTAAGTTAATTGGTCAACAAAGACTAAAACACCCCTTACTACTAAATGGGGGCCGGTTTTTATAAGGGTGAGTCATCTCCCCCTTGTTAGTTATCAAGTAAGCAAAATTAATAAAGCAAATCACTATTTACTTTTACTTTAAATATCAAAAACTAGTTACTTCTCTTCATTCTCTTCTTTCCCTCTTCATTTTCCACGACTCCAACCTCTCTTCTACCTCCTTCTTGCTCTCCATTCATGGTTTTGCAATAGTACTACTACCATATATCATCTTTAACCTCTTGTAACTCCTAGCTTTCTTTGCCAAATCAAAAACAAAGACCACCATTTTATTTGTCTTGCCAAGCTCTTCATTCCTATCTTCTCAAAATTCCAAGAGCTCCATTTCGGTGCCAAGAGGAATCTCCATGGGAGGAGCTTGAGCTCATCTTTTCACATATTATTGTTCTCCTTTGCTTCTAGGTAAGGAAACTCAAAGAAAAATAACATTTCCGACATGTTTGTGTGTTGTCCAAAAAGCACCATTAATGGTGCCCTTATATTGCTTTGGTCTAGCTTCATTTGAACCTTCCAAGGGCTTGGTGGAGTCCTCTCTTGGTACATATCCAAACTCTCTTTCATATCCAAGGTAAAACAATCATCTAAATGTTCTACGGCAATCTATGTATTTAGGGTTTACAATGATATGAAGCATAAAGCATGTATACTCATTTCATTATTTGTATATTGTTTAGAATTTGACAAGGAATCAAACATCCTTACCAATTTTTAAACAGGGAAACAAGAAAGAAGTTGTGAGGAAAAGAGGTAAATATGCTAACCTAATGTAGTTTAATGTCTTAGGAGAAATGAGCGTATATTGTTTGTTAAAACTACTTAAGGAGTCAATGGTAAATGACTTAGAAAAATGCTCTCAAGGGCTTAGTAAAAGGCATATGTATTGTTGAGCGTATTTGCAGGTCAAAGGCAAATATATTGTGGAAATTCAGTGTTTATGATTTATTCATATTAAGGGCCTAAGAGCCATGCTATTTAAGGGCCTAAGTGCCAAGCAATTTAAATTATTCACTATATTGTGATGTAGTGTTAAATGAGTGAAGTTTTGTGTACAAGAATGTCCTTGATGGATTTTAGTGTTCTTGAATGTTTAATGGTGAAAACAACGTGTTTTGGCTTGGTAAAGTTCTAGGAGAACCCATGTCGAAATTTAGATAAGGTATAAGGAGTTTTAGGTGTTTAAAATGAGATTTGGTGAACTAGGAAGTGTTAGAAATGTTTTAGGTGTTTTACTAGAGGAGAAGTAATGTCTTAGGTATTCTAGGAAACAAAAAGGACTTGGACATCAACTATAAGTTTTGGTTAGGAAGAAAAGATGCTTGGGAGATGATGTTGTAGTGGTGAGAAACCATTTGGGAATAGTGGAAGTTATAGGTATGAAACACCACATAGAAACTTAGTGAAAAACATTACAAGTGTAAACCTTTTTATAAGAATTTGTGTAATGCTTGAGGAGGATTTTGATGAATGAGTTAAGGAGTTTAATGGAGGTCTTAAGGTGTGTTCGAAGTGCCCAAATAAGGTTAGAACATACTAGGATATATGAGGAGAAGTTTGGAGTTAAATGGGCAATTAAAAACAAGGGTCTGGAGCAGACCGACCTTGGGGACCGGACCTGGAAGGTCGGTCAAGCCCAGTTTGACTTGCGAGAAATGGTTTCTGGAATGGACCGACCTTGGGGACCAGACTTGCAAGGTCGGTCGGGCATGGATTTTTAGTACGGATTGAGTCTCTGGAATAGACCGACCTTGGGACCGGACATACAAGGTCGGTCATGCCTAAATTTTTTGTACGTAAGTAAGTCTCGGGAATCGACCGATCTTGCGACCGGACTTGCCAAGATCGGTCGGGCCTGAATTTTCAAAGGAAAGAAACTTTCGGGAATAGACCGAACTTGTGACTGAATTTGCAAGGTCGGTTGGAGTAGAATTTTTGATGGTAATATGTTCTGGAATGGACCGACCTTGTGTAAGGTCGGTCGGTAAGGTCGGTCGGACCAAAACTTGTAAAAAAAAACAAAACAAAAGTGGCTTAAGTAGTTAACCCTAGGGGGTATAATGTAGGTAATCAAGGATAAGTTTGGGCATTAAACATGTCATATAACCATGTTAAATGTTTAGTAAAATTCAAAGTTAAGTAAGTAAATTGACCGACGTTATTAACCATGTATAGGAGTGACCTACGGTGGAAACCAGTCGAAGCAAGGACCAAGGTATGGTTTTCTTGCAGTCTGTTGCCTACCGGTTTACACCGGCTTGTGTGTTATTTGTTTTTTTGTGTGTTTATGACCTTGTAAGACTTAAGTCATGTAATGAATTTGTTAAATATTATTGTATTGTTAAGTGTGACTCCATTCCCTTGTGTGTGTCTAACAAGACTTAACCATTTGTATGTGATTGTTTGTTGAGTTCGATGTTGAACTTATAACAAGTGCTAACGGGGGAGTGAGGAGTCCGGTCTGTTCCGGCCACACGTGTGAGTATGGGAGCCGATGTCATAACCGGTTCGATTCTCTCTATATGTTATGGTTGTTTTCCAATTTGGTTTTCAACCTTCCCTTTAGCTTAACCAAGGCTATTTTACTGACTCACGTTGGGCCACAGGGGCATACTATGTTTTGTTCGGTGTGCTTGGGTCACTATATCCGAGGCACCTTGTGTTAAGTTATTCGTTCAATCTAACAGGACGGTAACGAGTTATGTAACGAGCTTAGCATGAGTTTGGCAACATTCTCTAGGCTCTCAATGGGAACTAATTGTGTTGGTTCGCTTCCTAACAGGATTTGTTCTTATATGTTATGTGTGATGTTGTGTGCAATACTCTTGCTATGATATATATATATGTTGTATGTTTAAAATGAATGCCATGTCATCATGACAATTAGTTGCGCGTATCCCGGTAGCCGATGGGCTGCGCGTTAACCATACCAGCCAAGGGTTGCTGACCCCCTCGGGGGCTCCATATTTCTTTTACTTTAGGATGAGGATCAAGGAAGCGGAATGGCTATAGATCCTAGGTTGCAGGAATACTTTTGGTTGTTTTTGGAGTTGAGCCCGGGATACGCTTGTGCTCCCGTGGCGATATATTTTTGGTACCGTTGTAGTATAGTAACGGTCATTGACAGTTTGTAGTGTACAGTTACAGTTATGGATGTAGTTACAAACTCAGTATTGTGTTTATGCGTTAAAGGTTATTAGTTCTATGCTCGGGAGTCTGATCATCAGACCGGTACGCTTGTAGCACCGAATCGTTTAGATATTGTTTAGTTGTTATTTCCGCTGCGATTTCAAGTATTGTTAAGTGCATAGTTGGGGTGTTACAAAAAGAGGTATCAGAGCGAAGTATCGCTCTGATGGCTAGAATACCGAGCTTAGGAATAT
The DNA here is from genome assembly GCA_023374045.1 of Limonium bicolor. NCBI lineage: Eukaryota > Viridiplantae > Streptophyta > Magnoliopsida > Caryophyllales > Plumbaginaceae > Limonium > Limonium bicolor. The sequence continues at coordinate 105,093,258 of CM041781.1, read as the reverse complement.
ACCGAGTTAGGAAACCTAACCATAGTACCTAAGTGAATAGTTATGAGAAGGTTAACCACTAACTAAGTGTGGAAATACCTTGTTTTTGGGAAGATGATACAACCATTGGACCGATAAGTGTGCAAGCACAGTGCTAATAAGTGTTCATTTGAATTCAGATGTTAGGTAGACCACGAGGTCGAGGCCGCGGATGCGGTACTGGTGATACCGGGAACCAGGGAGAGAACCCTACGGTGCAAGTCATGGCCGACGCAGTTGCGGCCGCCGTAGCCCAGATGGTCCCGCAGTTGGTAGTTGCGATGCAGCAGCAGCAGCAAGGCGGTGTGGGTCAACAAGGGCCACAACCGCAACCACAGCCGCGCGAGACCAATTGGGTCAAGGCGTTGGTAGATTTGAGACCCCCGTAATTCAGTGGGGAGACCAACCCTAGTAAGCTGGAGGCGTACATCTCCGAGATGGAGACCGCTTTCGAGACCTTGGATGTTCCTGCTGGTGCCAAGGTTCGACTAGCCGCTTACTACCTGAAGGGTTCGGCTCAGAGTTGGTGGAAGCTGGTAAGGGAGGGCAGAGTTGGTGATCCTACATTCCAGTGGAGGGACTACACGGCCCTGCTGTGAGCCAAGTACTACCCGATTCATGTTCAAGAGGCCAAGCGCCTAGAGCTCGACAGCTTGAGACAAGGGGATAAGATGACGGTTGATGAGTACTACACCGCTTTCATCGGACTCATCCATCTACTGCCGGATCTGGGTTACTCAGACCAGATCTTAGTGAACCGTTTCTATAACGGATTGAGCTACCGCCTACGTTACGGTATGGGGCCAAGCAGGTATACTACCTTGCAGGTAATAAACTACAGTATGAAGTGAATAAGTGTGTGCAGTGTGTTAATGTAATTGTGAGTTTGAATTGCGGGGCATAACTAACACCCTAAATATAGGAGTGCTACCATGCCGCTGCTATTGTTGAGATCACCGTCTGTCTGAGGGACGAGGAGAGTGCGTTCAAGCGTAAGGCCATGAGCGAGGGCCAAGGCACGTAAGGGCACAGGGGAGGAAAGAAGAAGAAGCCATACCCCCAGTCCCAGAAAGGACAACAACAGGGTGGCAAGGGCCAGGCCCAGACCACCACTGTTGAGGAGCCTTTGCAGCTCACCTACGCATATGCGGCCAAGCCCTTACGCTCTTACCCACCCAAGGGTAATTAATAAAACTCGAATACCGAATTCTAGTGCGTGTTGCTATTTTGTGAAGTATGTACTGAGTGTGTGATGTGTTAGCAGCTAGCACGGGCTCTGGCCGGAGCGCCACTACCATTGTAAGTGGTGTAACGGAGACCACCCCGGCAAGGACTGCAAGGGTAATGATGTGCAGTGTCGATACTGCAATAAGATGGGGCACCGCGACTACGAGTGCTGGCAGAACCAGAATAGCAGAAACTACAGGCCTAAGGGGCAATGGAAGGGTAAGGCCACCGTGACCACCGATGGCCCGAAGACGATGAATTAGCCACCCCCAGATCAGAGGTACACAAATTCCTAGAAGGGGAAGGGGTCGGGATCCGGCAAGGCCGCCCTGAATGTGGTGGACCGGTCTGAGGCGCCAGGGCCCTCTTCTAGACCAGGTACCGCCTAAACTGTTGAATGAAATAAGTGATTGCATACAGCATTTCATGCATGTGTGTTAGTGAGTTTAAGTAAACAACCATGTAAGTAAAACAGTTAAAGTATAATGTGAGGACACCTAATTAGGTAAATTGAAAACTTAGGAACCTTCAATATTTGCTATCCAATCCCACCCACACCAAACCCTGAACAGACCACCATCAACATCACCAACTTTCCAATGGAGCAATGTCAGGTCATCCAACCAGGTATGATACTCTTAAATGGATACCTGACACCGGAAGCACAAATCCACATTATCCGATGATGTGACGAACTGGGAGCAGCACCCGGAGGTTTCTACACACCCGAATACCCGAGCGGATCGAAGATGAAATTGAAGATGATGTGCATGGGTAAGGATTGGAACCCTTACACCAAGACATATCAAGAAGTGCGAGCTGAAGATGGAGTAATTGTACCAAGTATACCTGAGGAGTTCCTTGCGGTCGTTAACGACGCCGTGGGAATTGCTCAACAAGTTAAAACGATTCAGTTCCAAGTGTTAAAGCAGATTTATGTATTGTGAACTTCTACCATAAAGGTGGACGGTTAGGTTTACACCAAGACAAGGACGATTCACCCGAGTCTCTAAGTAAGGGAGTACCCGTGGTGTCTTGGTCCATTGGTGACACCGCAGTGTTTGTGTACGGCGAGCAGAAGCGTGCTGATCTCGCAAGGAAGTTAGTGTTGAAATCAGGAGACGTACTAATCATGGGCGGGCAGTCAAGGATGCTATATCATGGCATCAAGAAGATCAAACTGAATACCGCACCATCGGCAGTGATCAATGCCACACACATGAAACCCGGACGTTTGAATTTGACCTTCAACAGTTTTAAAGCCTTGTATAAGTATGTGATGCGTTAAACCAGTGTATGTTAAGGATGTTGTATGTGTTAGTCATGTCAGAGATGTAAACCACCTTGTGGTGTAAAGAGAATGTTAATGAATAAAGTGGAGTTGTTTGAAGTATGTCAACCGTGTTATCACCAAATACTTATTAGTTTGCCAATGAATTAGGCTGTGCACTCGGAACGGGAGGTATACTGAGTGTCTGCAATGAGGCAGAAGCCGGCAAGAGCGGCACAATCCTCACCGGTACCTTTCCAGTCAATGGCGTGGACGCTTCGATCTTGTTCGACTCCAGAGCCTCACATAAATTTATTTTGCTATCTTTTGCGAAGAGGCTGGGGTTAGACGGTGATGAGATGCCAGATTTTCTAGTCACTCTCCCGTCGAAAGAGCGGATCAGGTGTACCCGCTACCACCGAGATGTTGTTGTACGAATCAGAGACGAAGGGTTTCCGATCAACTTGATAGAGTTCGAGGGACTTGGTTTTGATGTGATCATCGAGATGAACTGGTTGGAGCGGTACAAGGGCAGAATCCTATGTGCCGAGCATCGTCTGCTTCTTCGGAGTCCGTCTGGGGTTACTATATCTTACCGCTAGAGGCCCAGGGAGCCTTCGACTCAGATCATCACCTCCATGGCTATGTATCGTGAACTACGACGTGGGAGTGATGTATACCTCTGCTATGTGTAGGCCATAGAGAGAGACCCAGAGTTTAGCCCAGATGTGCCGGTAGTGTCGGAGTTTCCAGATGTATTTCCTAAGGAACTGCTGGGCATGCCACCCGCACGGGAAGTTGAGTTTGAGATTGATTTGGTTCCGGGCACCAGACCAATTGCGAAGGCGCCCTATCGTATGGCTCCAGCAGAGCTGACAGAGCTCAAGGAGCAGCTGAGAGACCTACTCGACAAGGGATTTATCCGCCCTAGCGTATCACCTTGGGGAGCGCCGGTCCTCTTCGTGAAGAAGAAGGATGGTAGCCTCCGCCTGTGTACTGACTATCGAGAGCTGAATGCAGTTACGGTGAAGAACCGTTACCCTTTACCATGCATCGACGACTTATTTGATCAGTTGAAAAGAGCATCAGTATTCTCCAAGATAGATCTACGATCCGGATACCATCAGATTGCCATCCGTGACAGTGACATTGAGAAGACCGCATTCAGAACCAGATAAGGACATTATGAGTTTACGGTTATGCCGTTTGGTTTATCCAATGCCCTAGCCAAGTTCATGGACTTAATGAACCGCTTGTTCCAAGATCAGTTGGACAAGTCAGTGGTAGTCTTTATCGACGATATTCTTGTGTACTCGAAATCGAGGGGTGAGCACCAAAGCCACCTGAGAAGTGTGTTGCAAACGTTGAGAAAGAATCAGTTGTACGCGAAATTTTCAAAGTGTGAATTTTGGTTGAACCAAGTATCTTTTCTTGGCCATGTGATTTCTGAGGCCGGGATCGCTGTTGATCCGGCAAAGATAGATGCAGTGCGCACCTGGCCTAGGCCAAAGACAGTTACCGACATCCGGAGCTTCCTCGGTCTGGCAGGTTATTATAAGAGGTTTGTGAAGGACTTCTCCAGTGTCTCGAAGCTGATGAATTCCTTGATGAAGAAGGATGCTCCATTCGAGTGGACAGATGACTGCGAGAGTTCTTTCCAGAGTCTCAAGGATGCTCTGACATCTGCACCAGTCCTGACTTTACCAGACGGTCCAGATGGTTTTGAGGTCTATTGCGACGCATCAGGCAGAGGTATATATGGGTTGTGTGTTGATGCAACACGGGAAGGTCGTAGCGTACGCCTCCCGACAGCTGAAGAAGCATGAAGAAAACTACCCTACCCACGACTTAGAATTGGGTGCCATTGTCTTCGCACTGAAGATATGGCGACATCATTTGTATGGGGTAAGCGTGACAATCTATTCCGACCACAAGAGTTTAATGTACTTGTTCACTCAGAAGGAGTTGAACATGAGACAAAGAAGATGGGTCGAGTTTCTAAACGACTACGACATCAATCTACAGTATAAAGAGGGTAAGGCAAATGTGGTAGCTGACGCATTGAGTCACCGAGCACACTCTCTCCATTCGCTTGTCTCTCATACTAGCTTGGTTGAAGAGGTGCGGAGTGCTCAGATGACGGATCAGTACATGTTGGAAATTAGACAGAAGCTTATTGATGGCACATTCGAGGGTCAGAAGTACGACTTTCGACTCCACGATGATGACCTGATTAGGCTTAATGCCCGACTGTGTATTCGGAGGAGTAGCGCTGAGCTGAAGGAGCGCATACTGAGTGAATCCCACTGTTCAACGACTTCGATTCACCCCGGAGCTTCAAAAATGTATAAGGGTATGAAACGTTATTTTTGGTGGACTGGAATGAAAAAGGATGTGAATGATTATGTGTTGAGGTGTCTCACTTGTCAGAAGGTCAAGTTTGAACACCGACGGCCTGGTAGTATGGTGCAGCCAATGCTAGTGCCTGAGTGGAAGTTCCATGACATTTCTATGGACTTCGTAGTAGGGCTTCCGCCTACAAGGGGAGGTCTGAAAATAATTTGGGTTGTTGTTGACCGACTGACCAAGGTGGCCCGATTCATTCCGATGAAGGACACCTGGAAAGTGGCAAGACTTGCAGAGCTCTTTGATAGAGAGATTGTTCGGCAGCATGGGGTACCAAAGACTATCGTGTCTGATAGGGATACCAGATTCCTCTCGAGGTACTGGAAATCCACATGGGAAGCGCTTGGTACCGAGCTGAAGCTAAGTACAGCGTTCCACCCACAGACAGATGGTCAGAGTGAGCGCACCATCCAGACACTTGAGGATATGTTACGTGCATGTGCACTTGACTTTCAGACCAGCTGGATTGACAAGTTACATCTGATCGAGTTTAGCTACAACAACAGTTACCATGCTTCGATCAAGATGTCTCCCTTCCAGGCTTTGTACGGTAGACCATGTCACACGCCATTATGCTGGGATGAGTCGAGTGAGACGGTCATTATAGGACCAGAGTATCTGGAGCAAGTTCAAGCAGAAGTACGACAGATCCGGGCTAACATGAAGTGAGCTAAGGATAGGCAGAAATCATACGCCGATGTGCGCAGACGTGACCTGGAGTTCGCCGTGGGCGATCAGGTATTTTTGAGAGTATCCCCCATGAAGGGAGTGTTTCGTTTTGGCCAGAAAGGTAAGTTGAGCCCAAAATATGTGGGGCCATATGTTGTGGCGGAGCGGATCGGCCCAGTAGCTTACAGACTTGATTTACCCACCGAGCTGGGCAAGGTACATGATGTATTTCATGTGTCCCAGTTGAAGAAATATATGTCTCATCCGTCTCATGTACTTCAGCCTCAAAGGCTAACCTTAGAGCCGACCATGCGATCAGTGGAGACTCCCGTACAGATTCTGGACACTAAGACTCGAGACACTCGCCATAAGTCTATGAGACTGGTGAAGGTTCTCTGGTCTAACCAGGACGTTGAGGAGGCCACTTGGGAGCTGGAAGACAAGATGAAGGCGAAGTACCCGTCGTTGTTTACTTGTTAGTATTTATATGTATAGGGTATGGGGAGTACCCCTATTTTAAGGGGGGTAGAGCCGTTTCGGTTATGTGTGTATGACATGTATTTGGATACATTGTCTGTGTTATGTTGTTACCTTGTTATGTTACAGACCGTTGAGTCTGAATGATGTTGTGTTGTTATGTGGTTTGGACCTCGTGTCTGATGCTATGTAAGTATGTTGTTAATGTTGTTATGGAAGCATTGTTTATATGTGTTCCCGTGTTCTAACATTTAGGATATGTAGGAAGTATGAACTTTGGGGACAAAGTTCTTTTAATGGGGGTAGATTGAAATACCCCAAACCTAGGTATGTTGTTTAAACATTAAAATAAGGTATATTAAGACTAAAAAGAGTCTTAGAAACATTAGAGAACAATTTAGACCATAGAAAACACAAATAAATACCTTAAGGTCAATAAAGGCTAAAATGTGCTCTAAGCTTGGGATAAGCTTGGTTAAGACCTAATGAGCTTACCAAGACCGCATTTATATATTAATGAACATATTAAACCAATTACCACAGAAAACCAAACTTGAAAACAAGTTAAAACACAAAATGTGCTTTAAGGAGTCTTAAAGCACGTTTTTGAAAAATTGTCTTGTAAATGAGTTTTGAGTGGCTAAATGTCCATCATTACTCTTTAATTAACATGTGTACTACTTAGTATCACATTAGGAAGTCTAGGTCAATGGGAAATCAAAAATTTCACAACAATGTGCCTTGTTTTTGTGAATAGTAACCAAATTAACCAAGTTTATAACATATGTCAATATAAGTGTGATAATTGGTCAACAAAGACTGAAACACCCCTTACTACTTAATGGGGGCCGGTTTTTATAAGGGTGAGTCATCTCCCCCTTGTTAGTTATCAAGTAAGTAAAATTAATAAAGTAAATCACTATTAACTTTTACTTTAAATATCAAAAACTAGTTACTTATCTTCATTCTCTTCTTTCCCTCTTCATTTCCCACGACTCCAACCTCTCTTCTACCTCCTTCTTGCTCTCCATTCACGGTTTTGCAATAGTACCACCACCATATATCATCTTTAACCTCTTGTAACTCCTAGCTCACTTTGCCAAATCAAAAACAAAGACCACCATTTTCTTTATCTTGCCAAGCTCTTCATTCCTATCTTCTCAAAATTCCAAGAGCTCCATTTCGGTGCCAAGAGGAATATCCATGGGAGGAGCTTGAGCTCATCTTTTCACATATTATTGTTCTCCTTTGCTTCTAGGTAAGGAAACTCAAAGAAAAATAACATTTCCTTCATGTTTGTGTGTTGTCCGAAAAACACCATTAATGGTGCCCTTATATTGCTTTTTTCTAGCTTCATTTGAACCTTCCAAGGGCTTGGTGGAGTCCTCTCGTGCTACATATCCAAACTCTCTTTCATATCCAAGGTAAAACAATTATCTAAATGTTCTAAGGCAATCTATGTATTTAGGGTTTACAATGAGATGAAGCATAAAGCTTGTATACTCATTTCATTATTTGTATATTGTTTTGAAGTTGACAAGGAATCAAACATCCTTACCGATTTTTAAACAAGGAAACAAGAAAGAAGTTGTGAGGAAAAGAGGTAAATATGCTAACCTAATGTAGTTTAATGTCTTAGGAGAAATGAGCTTATATTGTTTGTTAAAACTACTTAAGGAGCCAATGGTAAATGACTTAGAAAAATGCTCTCAAGGGCTTAGTAAAAGGCATATGTATTGTTGAGTGTATTTGAAGGCCTAAGTGCCAATCAATTTAAATTATGCACTATATTGTGATGTAGTGTTAAATGAGTGAAGTTTTGTGTACAAGAATGGTCTTGATGGATTTTAGTGTTCTTGAATGTTTAATGGTGAAAACAATGTGTTTTGGCTTGGTAAAGTTCTAGGAGAACCCATGTCGAAATTTAGATAAGGTATAAGGAGTTTTAGGTGTTTAAAATGAGATTTGGTGAACTAGGAAGTGTTAGAAATGATTTAGGTGTTTTACTAGAGGAGAAGTAATGTCTTAGGTATTCTAGGAAACAAAAAGGACTTGGACATCAACTAGAAGTTTTGGTTAGGAAGAAAAGATGCTTGGTAGATGATGTTGTAGTGGTGAGAAAACATTTGGGAATAGTGGAAGTTATAGGTATGAAACACCACATAGAAACTTAGTGAAAAACATTACAAGTGTAAACCTTTTTATAAGAATTTGTGTAATGCTTGAGGAGGATTTTGATGAATGATTTAAGGAGTTTAATGGAGGTCTTAAGGTGTGTTTGAAGTGCCCAAATAAGGTTAGAACATACTAGGATATATGAGGTGAAGTTTGGAGTTAAATGGGCAATTAAAAACAAGGGTCTGGAGCAGACCGACCTTGGGGACCGGATCTGCAAGGTCGGTCGAGCCCAGTTTGCCCTACGAGAAATGGTTTCTGGAATGGACCGACCTTGGGGACTGGACTTGCAATGGGAGTACATGGTGATGCTTACCCCATAGAGATAGTGTTGCCATATCTTCAAGGCGAAGACAATGGCTCCTAACTCTAGATCGTGTATCGGGTAATTCTCCTCATGCTTTTTCAGCTGGCGGGAGGCGTAAGCTACTACCTTGCCATGCTGCATGAGCATGCATCCCATTCCCTTGCCCGATGCATCAATACACCTCAAATCCCTCTGTACCCTCTGGAAGTGTGAGAACTGGTGCTGAGGTCAATGATTCTTTTAGGCTCTGGAAGGATACCTCGCACTCGTTTGTCCATACAAACGGTGCATCTTTCTTCATCAATGACGTCATGGGCTTAGCGACTTTTGAGAAGTCCTTTACAAGCCTCCGGTAATAACCGGGCAACCTTGGTGAGACGATCGACTACTACCCAGATCATGTTGAGTCCTCCCCTAGCAGGTGGGAGTCCAACAACAAAATCCATGGAGATATCGTGGAATTTCCACTCCGGAATGGGCATAGATTGCACCATTCCTCCCGGTCTTCGGTGCTCGAACTTCACCTTCTGGTATGTGAGACACCTCAGAACATACTCAGTCATGTCAGATTTCATTCCTGACCACAAGAAGTACCTCTTCATGTCTTTGTACATTTTAGAGGCTCCCGGATGGACATGCAATGTCGATCAATGTGACTCTCGCAGAATGCGATCCCTCAGCTCAGCATTGCTTCGGGGGACTCATAATCTACCATTCAAACGGATCAAACCATCTTCATGCAATTTGAAGTCGTACTTTCGGTTCTCGAAGGTACCTTTTGTGATTTTCTGTCTGATCTTTGTGAAGTAAGGGTCGCTTAGCTGAGCGTCTCGCACCTCGTCAACCAAGCTAGAAGAAGCGAGTAGTGAATGAAGCGAGTGTGCTCGACGACTCAGGGCGTCGGCTACAACGTTTGCCATCCCTTCTTTATACTAGAGGTTGATGTCGTAATCTGAGAGGAACTCCATCCACCTCCTCTGTCGTAGATTCAATTCCTTCTGTGTGAATACATACTGTAAACTTTTGTGGTCGGAGTAGATGGTGATGCTTACCCCATAGAGATAGAGTTGCCATATCTTCAAGGCGAAGACAATGGCTCCTAACTCTAGATCGTGTGTCGGGTAATTCTTCTCATGCTTTTTCAGCTGGCGGGAGGCGTAAGCTACTATCTTGCCATGCTGCATGAGCACGCATCTCATGCCCTTGCCCGATGCATCACAATACACCTCAAATCCCTCTGTGCCCTCTGGAAGTGTCAGAACTGGCGCTGAGGTCAATGAGTCTTTTAGGCTCTGGAAGGATACCTCGCACTCGTTTGTCCATACAAACGGTGCATCTTTCTTCATCAATGACGTCATGGGCTTAGCGACTTTTGAGAAGTCCTTTACAAACCTCCGGTAATAACCGGCTAAACCAAGAAAGCTCCGGATGTCGGTAACAGTCTTAGGTCAAGGCCATGATCGCACTACTTCGATTTTGGACGGATCTACTGAAATACCCGCGCTCGAGATGACATGACCAAGGAAAGATACCTGATCTAGCCAAAACTCGCATTTGGAGAATTTCGCATACAGCTGATTATCACGCAGTGTCTCAAGTACTCTTCTCAAGTGGTTTTCATGCTCTTCTGCTGACTTCGAATAGACAAGGATGTCGTCGATGAATACTACCACTGAAGTGTCCAGCTGATCACTGAATAACCGATTCATTAGGTCCATGAATTTGGCTGGTGCGTTAGACAAACCGAATGGCATCACCGTGAATTCGTAGTGGCCATATCTTGTTTGGAATGCTATTTTCTCGATATCTTGCTCTTTGATAGCAATTTGGTGATATCCCGATCGGAGATCAATCTTAGAAAAGACCGAAGCTCCCTTCAACTGATCGAACAGGTCGTCGATGCGTGGCAATGGATATTTGTTCTTTACTGTGACCGCATTCAATTCGCGGTAGTCGATGCAGAGGCGGAGACTATCGTCCTTCTTCTTCACGAAAAGGACCGGTGCTCCCCAGGGTGATACGCTCGGGCGTATAAACCCTTTGTCGAGTAGGTCACGTAGTTGCTCTTTCAGCTCTATCATTTCTGCTGGTGCCATGCGGTATGGTGCCCTAGCAATGGGACCAGTACCAGGTACAAGGTCGATTTTGAACTCTACTGCTCTCTGTGGTGGCATACCAGGTAGCTCTTTCGGGAATACATCAGGGAATTCTGAGACTACTGCTACATCATCACTGAACTCTGGATCTCTCTCCAGGTCTTGCACGTGGCATAAATACACTTCATGTCCTTTTCTGAGCTCCCGGTACATTGCCATAGCGGAGATGACTGTAGTTGAAGGCTCTCTCGGTCTCTGGCGGTATAAAACAGTGACCCCAGATGGACTCTTGAGCAGCAAGCGATGCTCGGCCCATAGGATTCTCCCCTTGTGCCGCTCCAACCAGTTCATTCCAATTATCAAGTCGAATCCCAACCCGTTGAATTCAATGAAGGAGATGGGAAACGCTTCGCCTTTGATTTGAATTGTGGCGGTGTGGTAGTACTTAGTACACTTTACCCGCTCCTTTGACGGGAGAGTAACCAAGAAATTTGGTAGCTCATCTGCGTCTAGCCCCAACCTTGTAGCGAATGATGGCGATACAAAGGTGTGAGAGGCGCCAGAGTCGAATAATACTGAGGCTTCGATGCCGTTTACCGGGAATGTTCCCGGTAGAATGGTGCCGCTTTTGCAGGCTTGTTCTTCGGTGAGGATGCTCAGGTTACCTTCGGTACCGAGTCCACAACCTATTGATTAATAAGATTATAAGTAACGATGGTGGAACGCAAGTGGAATTTAATAATCAACACTGCTTTTATTGAATAACCAACCATCATACATACTGTGTCTGTAATACACGTTACTACTGGATTACATGCTACTACAAGATTAATACTTTCTAAAGGTAAGGTTCAGGCGTCCTGGTTTCATGTGTGTGGCATTGATTATTGCCGGTGGTGCCGTGTTCAACTTGATCTTCTAGATCCCGTGATACAGCAACCTTGATGTTCCACCCATGAGTAGGACATCTCCTGATCTCAATACCAATTTCTCTGCGAGGTCCACACGCTTCTGCTCGTTATACAAAAATACGGCGTCATCACCAACAGACCAAGACACTACGAGCACTCCTAATTCAAGAGATTCCGCTGTCTCGTCCTTATCTTGGTGTAAGCCAAGTCGTCATTCTTTCTCATAGAAGTTGACGATACATAGATCTGCTTCAAGTGCAGGGATTGGTTCATCTTCACATTGTTGTGCAACTTCTACAGCCTGAGTGACAAGCATTTGGAATTCCAGGGGTATTGCTGGAGGTGTGGCTCCGTCTCCTATTCGCGTCGTTTGGTATGTCTTGGTATAAGGGTTCCAATCCTTTCCCAAGCACATCATTCTCAGCTTCATTGTAGCTCCACCGGGAAATTCGGGTGTATAAAATCCTCCTGGACCCATTCCTAACTCGTTGCATCGTCGGATGATGGAAACTTGTGCTTCGGGTGTCAGGTATCCTTTTAGTAAGATCATACCTGGGCGGATGACCTGACACTGACTATTGTCGAAGTGGTGAGTGCCGATGTCGGTCTCTTCATGAGGTGAGTTCGAAGGTATTGGGTAGCAGATAAGGAATTTTCCTAAGGTGGTAAATTATATCCAGTGTGAGTTCTAGGCTTACTAATTCATTTCATGCTCAATACGTATTTCCAAGTTACTTACTCATACTCATTTTCATACTTCAAGTACTTACGCATTCATGCTTCCATTCATACAATTACTTTGACACATAAACATGCTCTTCAAGGATTAAAGGTTACGGTAGTTACCTGGGCCGGACTTAGTCCCGGTCCCGTCATGGTCAATGATGTGTAAGGCCGGCTGCCTCTGCGGTGCGCCCTTCTGCGGACCTCGGGACCCCTGTCCCTGCGAGGTGTGGGCATGAGCATCACCAGATGCAACCTCCTTGCCCTCACACTGCTTGTAGCCCTGGTAGTTGCCCTTGGGCTTAGAGTTCTCTGGGCATGCATTAGCACGGTGGCCCGGTTTCTGGCAAGTGTAGCAGCGGATCTCCCTTCCTTGGCAATCTGTGCCGGGATGATCCTTGTTGTAGTTGCGGCATATGTAGCTGCGGCCATCAGATTGGTTCTTGCCTTGACCAAATCCAGAACCTATAGCTTCCAAGTGAGCAAGGTTCGGTATACTTACAATACTCTATATACATACTACTTCACAAGTGTACTAATTCGGTTTTGGGTTCTTACCCTTGTAGGGCTGAGACCTCAGTGGCTTTGCTGCCACTGGTGCGGTGTAGGCAATCTGTAACGGTTCAGCTGCCTTGCTCTTCTCAGTATGGGCTCCGCCGTCTCCTGAGGTGTTCTTATGATGGGGATGCTTCCCTTTCTTCTTCTTCCAAGGTCTGGCTTGGTTTTGGTCGTCGGAGGTGTTACCCTTGCCGCTCACCTTGTGCTTCAGCGCTTGCTCCTCATCTCTTAGCTGGCAGGTGATCTCAACTCGAGATGCAGCGTCGTAACACTCCTGAATTACTTAGGCATTAGGTGACACTTTCAGACGGCAATACTAATTCACATTACTCATGGCTTTTAAGGGTTCAACGATGTTTACCTGAAAAGAGGTAAACCGGTGAAGCCCATGCCATACCGGAGTCGATGGCTCAATCCGCCGTAGAAGCGGTCGACCAAGACTTGGCCGGTATACCCAAGGTCGGGTAGGAGTCTGAGAAGAGGGGTGAAGGAGCGGTAATATTCATCAACCGTCATCTTCTCGGTCATTTTCAGGGCATCGAGCTCAAGTCATTTCTTGGTCTTGACATGCTCGGGATAGTACTTAGACTGGAGGAGAGAGGTGAATGCTTCCCAACTGAATGCAGGGTCGGCTACGTGCTCGGCCTTAATGAGCTTCCACCAGTCCATAGCCGCGTCTTTGAGGTAGTACGCAGCTATCCTCACCCAAACTCCAACGGGAGTCTCAAGCGTCACGAATGCCGTCTCCATCTCGGAGTGGTAGGCCTCGAGCTCGGCGGGGTCGCTCTCGCCTCTAAAGCATGGAGGTCGAAGGTCGGCGACGGCCTTTACCCAATTTGTTTCTCGGGGTTGAGGCGGGTCGGGCTGTTGCTGCTGCTGCTGCTGTTGGTTTTGTTGGGTTGCTTGAACAGCGGTGATTACTTGCAGTAGCATCTGTGCTACCGTGGCGGCGACGATCTCCGCTATCGTCTGCGCGCCTGGTCCTTCGTTGCCCCCTCCTCTGGGTCGGCCTGGACCTCGACCTGACATCTGAACAAGTGTGGATTACATTAGATACGGTGAATCAATGACCACATGGTCTTGATTCAAGCAATGGTATCTTCTTTGCAGACGTAAAGGGTATTCGTTATTGCTAACGGTAATTCCTAGTTAGGTTGCTCACTCTCCGTTGTAGAGCGGTTTATAACCTAACTCGGTAATCACTACACTCGGTATTCTAATCATCAGAGCAAGACTTCGCTCTGATACCACTTTTTGTAACACCCCAGCGGAATACTTACTTACTTACTCCCGGCGGGTGATACAACGCCGTTAGTCATCCAAGACTAACAAGGCAACTACGACTTACAGTAACGGTCTGATGATTAGAATAACCAAATACATACTACTTACTTACAATACCGAATACTTACTTACAATTGATTACCGAGTATCCAAATATACGAATTACATTCCAAGGCTACTTCCCAAAAATTAAGAGTTTGTACATTTACTCATTTCTATCCAATCACAGTTCATTACCCAAAAAGGTGTACCACATGGTACACCGACTACTCAAAAAGGCCTTAGCCGTGTACAACTCGGTACACCATTTCAATCCTACTAACTACCCAAAAGAATCCAGCAAGGTCCTTACTCGACCATCACGCCTCGCGGGTACCTGTAGAATAAAAACATTCCCCCTAAGGGTTCAGCTTACGCTGAATATGATAACCGCATACCCCGCGTACTAGCGAGGGTACGCCAACTATTTGGTCAAGTACATGCGGTTCGTTTCATTCATACATACATACATGCTTCATATAGTACAAATTCAATACATTCGATTTACAAGCATACATACAAGGGAGATGTCGTAATCTGAGAGGAACTCCATCCACCTCCTCTGTCGTAGATTCAATTCCTTCTGTGTGAATACATACTGTAAACTTTTGTGGTCGGAGTAGATGGTGATGCTTACCCCATAGAGATAGTGTTGCCATATCTTCAAGGCGAAGACAATGGCTCCTAACTCTAGATCGTGTGTCGGGTAATTCTCTTCATGCTTTTTCAGCTAGCGGGAGGCGTAAGCTACTACCTTGCCATGCTGCATGAGCACGCATCCCATGCCCTTGCCCGATGCATCACAATACACCTCAAATCCCTCTGTGCCCTCTGGAAGTGTGAGAACTGGCGCTGAGGTCAATGAGTCTTTTAGGCTCTAGAAGGATACCTCGCACTCGTTTGTCCATACAAACGTTGCATCTTTCTTCATCAATGACGTCATGGGCTTAGCGACTTTTGAGAAGTCCTTTACAAACCTCCGGTAATAACCGGCTAAACCAAGAAAGCTCCGGATGTCGGTAACAGTCTTAGGTCTAGGCCATGATCGCACTACTTCGATTTTGGACGGATCTACTGAAATACCCGCGCTCGAGATGACATAACCAAGGAAAGATACCTGATCTAGCCAAAACTCGCATTTGGAGAATTTCGCATACAGCTGATTCTCGCGCAGTGTCTCAAGTACTCTTCTCAAGTGGTTTTCATGCTCTTCTGCTGACTTCGAATACACAAGGATGTCGTCGATGAATACTACCACTGAAGTGTCCAGCTGATCACTGAATAACCGATTCATTAGGTCCATGAATTTGGCTGGTGCGTTAGACAAACTGAATGGCATCACCGTGAATTCGTAGTGGTGTTCGGATAAAACTACACTATAATAAATACAGATTTATAGCAAACTAATAGGCAAGTGTATCTATACGGAGTAGTAAAACAAGTGTCGTATCCACAGAGAGATTGTTCAATTATCCTAGTTTAAATAGTTAATAAAAACTGTAAAAAGGGGTTTAGCCGGAGGCAAGCTTGATTTGTTGTTGGATTAGAACAGAAATAATAAAAACAGTAAAAACAATTGTGAATTAAGTGGATGGAAAATGTGCTAAGGAAGGTGAAATCGCCCTATTATAACTCAGATATTAAATATAATCCTAGTTTGCTCTTATTTGTCTGTTAAGAATTTTATCTTGTGGCCTTTCTAAATCATAGATAAGGACAACTCTTAATTAATTTAGTATACTTTTTACAATCAGAAAAAGTCTAAAATCATTAATTAGCTTTAAGCGAGAATTCTTTTTATAACAGCGATGGATTTTACCTGCTAATCAAAGGTGATAATATCTGACGTTTGTCTCTCTTTGTGGTCTATTCTCTAATTTACAAAAGGAAAAATTACACTGCCCACCCATGGGGTTATGGGATTTAACACTGCCCACCCATGAAGTTTAGAAATTAACATTGCCCACCCATCAGTTAACATTGTTTTATCTTCCGTCAACCAACTTATCAATTTCCGTTTAACTCTAACTGAGGTTGACCATTTTACTTTCATTGACCATGCAGGGTTTAGTTCACTAATCAAAGGGCAACTCCCGTAACTCTGTCTAGTCTTTGTCTTTCTCCTAGCACTTCACTATCGACGGATTCATCTGCTTGGTTCGAATCCTTAATCGATATCGCCTGTTTGATTAAGGTAACAACTTGATTTTCTCTTCATGATTTGATCCCGCGATGTCTGCTCCATTCGATTTAGGGTTTGAAATTGGGGAAATTGGGTGTCGAATCTTAATCGACATCGACTGAATGAATTATTGTTTGAACTTGAGGAATCTAGTGAGGTGTTGGCAGAGTGGCGCTCTTGTGAACAGATGGAGAATGGAACCCCATCGACTTCACCTCCTTACTGGGACACTAATGACAGTGATGATGATGGCCCAAAGCCTGCTGAGCTTTATGGAAACATACATGGAAGATAGAGAAGTTTTCTCAAATTAACAAGAGGGAACTCCGGAGCAATGCGTTTGAAGTTGGTGGCTACAAATGGTATATTCTAATCTATCCTCAGGGCTGTGATGTGAGCAACCATCTATCTTTGTTTCTGTGCGTTGCTAATCATGATAAGCTTCTCCCAGGTTGGATTTATTTTGCACAGTTCACAATCGTTGTAGTGACCAAAGATCCAAAAAAGTCCAAATATTCGGATACATTGCATCGTTTTTGGAAGAAAGAGCATGACTGGGGATGGAAAAAATTTATGGTACTGACAAAGATTTCAGATGGTTTTGTCGATTCAGATACCCTCATAATAAAGGCACAGGTTCAAGTTATAAGGGAGAAAGCAGATCGTCCATTCCGCTGTCTGGACTGTCAGTACAGGCGAGAGCTGGTTCGAGTATATTTAACCAATGTTGAGCAGATCTGTCGTCGTTTTGTAGAGGACAGAAGAAGCAAGTTGGGGAAGTTGTTAGAGGACAATGATAAGTGGTCTAGCTTTTGCTCTTTCTGGCTAGGGATTGATCAAAATGCAAGGCGTCGCATGTCCAGGGAGAAAATGGACATGATCTTGAAAGTTATTGTGAGGATATGCCTGCTCCAGTTGTCCGCGTAGAAGAGGCAAGAGGTACTCATTAGAGAAGAAAAGGCTGAGAGTGAGTAGAAAGCAAAACGTGGAATGGCGGAAAAAGAGAAGAAGTCTAAGAAAAAACAGGCAAAACAAAGACTTGTTGCTGCTGTATTTTTACTATGTTTTTAGGTGGTTTTTGTATAGACTATGTGGAAGCTTTTTTGTAAACAGTGGTGAGAGTTGTAGACTTGTATTGCTGCTATGTTTGATTGAGTGTTATTGTACATTTTCTGTTTTGCAAGTTGTTGTAGGAGCTGTATTTGGAGTAAAAGGTTGTGTATACGATGGTGTTTGTTTTTACAGTAATTGTCTCTTTTTTTTACATCAGTATCATTTCAACAAATTCAATCAAAGGCACTGTATCAATACAAATGCAGGAATATCATTACAGTAGTACCATTGATAGAGTTGTTACAATAGCAGCATCAATAAGCTGTAGCAAACCCAAACAACAAACAGATTGAAATCTGAATCTCTAATAAAAGACAACACTATAATTGATGCTTACAACAATTGCATTACACAATTGAAACCTAAACACTATCTTCATGGTCTTCATTCCATTCGGCTCACGTAACCATCATTCATTGTCTTAAGCTGATCCAGTCTTCATGGTCTTCTTTCATCCATCTCAAAACTAGCAAGATCACTCGATAGCCCAGTAACAGCTGACTGAGTCTCACGGTAAAGAAGCTTTCTGATAGAAGGCCAAGTATCATCATTAGCACCATCAAGCAGTGCTTCAACAGGGGCAGCCAGAGCATCCTTTAGTTTTCCCTGCAGACCAAATAAACAGCAACATTATTATCATTGGCATAAGACCAAGAAAGAAACACTTAACCAGACATTCTCATCAAACTGAATTTCAGAAAAAACTAACCACCTCTGCAGACTATCCCTAAAGTTTTTAATGATCAAAGCAAAATGCCACAGAACCAAAATCTCAGTAGGTGATCTAGTACTATTGCTAGGAAGTAACAGGGCTAAGTGAATTTTCCATTCAAATTACGAATCCAGATGAATTCTGCAGAGCTGCGGGGTGCAAGTCAAGTGGAGCCTTGACTATGATCGCTCGAAGGTACATCAGTTAGTGCTTAACGGGATAGTCTTCTTTTTTATATAAATTCCATTGCCATGATCTGTCAATATTAGTAGGAAATGGGACCAATATAATGCATTACCCAAAATGAAAGTCAGTATCAAATAAATCCTGCCCATTACACTTATGGGCTAACTTATTTTTAAATGAGCGAAGGATGCAAAATGCTAAAGCCTATGTAGCAAATTGGAGAATAAATATACAAGCCAAACAGATCAGAATATACCTCATAAAGAGCAGTAAGTTCAGACAATTTAGCCTCACGAACAGATGAAATGTGAGCATCGATATCACGAGGTAAGCTTATCCCTAACTTTAGATGTATCCCAGTCTGCCTGTTCGATAACAGAGAATAGGAGCAGCAGAGAATTTACTTCTCATCCAAAAATTTCACCAACAATGTATAGTTAGAAGATGGCATAGCAATCTAATTGAGACAGAAAGAACAATAGGGGCAGCAGGGGCAGCAGAGAAATTCAGGGTTGAGGTGAATTCGGGACAGCAGCAGAATTCGGGACAACAATCGAAATTCACCCATGGTTTTCACAAATTCAAACAATAATTCCAGTCGAAAATGGGACAGAAGAACTGAAGCAAAAATCAACATTAAACAACCAAGCTATTACCTCACTGAGTCAGTCGATGTCGATTAAAGATTCGACACCCAATTTCCCCAATTTCAAACCCTAAATCGAATGAGCAGTGACATCGTGGGCGACAATCAAGAACAGAAAATCAAGTTGTTCCCTTAATCAGACATGCGACATCGATTAAGGATTCGAATCAACCAGATGAATCCGTCGATAGTGAGGCACTAGGAGAAAGACAGACGCGACAGAGGTGTCGAGGAACAAGGCGTGAGTAGGAAATAAGAAAAGAGATCATTGACGTTAGTGTTTGGTCAATGAAAGTAAAATGGTCAACCTCAGTTAGAGTTAAACGGAAATTGATAATTGGTTGACGGAAGATAAAACAATGTTAACTGATGGGAGGGCAATGTTAATTTCTAAAGTTCATGGGTGGGCAGTGTTAAATCCCATAACCCCATGGGTGGGCAGTGTAATTTTTCCTTTACAAAATCATTGAAATTAGAGAAACCGTAAATGCGTAAAAATGATCAGTTTTTAAACATTTAATAATAGAGAGAGACAAAACAAATATTTATAAGCAAACTCGGTATTATAAATACGTCTGAGTTATTTTGGGTTAAACACCCATCCTAAGCACAAATATAGAATTACTCAGACATCGACAGAAATAAAACTAGAGTAGAGATTGAAATAGTCATTATTCAGGAACTGCTTGCGAAGAACGGATCTGCACTCGCTTGCCTCTTTTCTCTCTTTGTAAAATACTGCCTCTGTTTGAGTACGTACGTGAGTGGATGTGGTGAAGTGGTGAAATAAATAAAAGATGGAGAATTATGGTGTTACTGGATGAATTGAATGGAAGAGAATGAAGTGTGGTGAGCGTGGTTTGATTTTCTGGTTTTCTCCGTACGTCTGTTTAAGGTTGCAGGAGCTCTGTTTAAGGTTGACTACTCATTTATTGCAGGGGACAGAGCTGAAACGCGTGAGGAAATTAAGGTAGGCGGTGCGGAGTAGATGGATATGGCAGAAGCGAAGTTGCAGACGATGGGCGAAGAAGAAAACTGTCGCGCGACTGATTCATAGTCACGTCCGCCTCACGTCCGCCTCTAGCTAGGCGGTTGCAAGTGTGTTGTCCGCATGGCGTCCGCCCCTGGCTAGGCGGTTGCACTTCTGTCCGCATGGCGTCCGCCTTGGCAGACGCGGACACAAGCCTAAGCGACCGCCTCTTCTGTCCGCCTGAATGCATGCGGTTGCATGTATATGGTCGTGACTTATTTTCTTCAAACTTTGACCGGCTCTAGATTCTTCGTTTGGACTCGTTTTCTGAGCCGTTTGCGTCTACGTTCGTCTCTTCGTCTACTTTACTTCCAGCTTGGTTTTCCTCATGTTTAAACAATAAATTTGTGAGATAATCAATAAAACATAAACTAGAGGAAAAACATAAGATAAGTGAGAAATGAGCAGAAAAAGTGCTGATATAATATATGAAATACACCATAAAACATGCTCATTTAGACACTTATCACACCCCCACACTTACCTTTTGCTTGTCCTCAAGCAAAACCATGTACCCAAACAAGTAGGGAATGCTCAATATTAACAATACTATTATGAAGGGTAGGATAAAGAAGTCAATAGTACATGATCTTAAACTTTTAGAGGAGTGTGATCCATCACCTACTGGTGGCATAGGTGTACTCAGGGCAAAAACAAAAATTAGAGTTTCGGGGTATGATCCGGAGTACTTCAATGTTTCTTTTGTTTAGGTGACTTTGAGAACTTTTACCATGGCCAACTTCTCTCAAGAATGGGCATTGAGGAGAAAACAAAAAAAAAATAGAATTATGCATTTGTTTCACTTTTGCATAAGAGATGAGAAGATAATATGTAGGCATCAAGCCTTTGTATTTTAAGAACACTCAAAACTCTCTTTGTTGGTTACCAATGGTGTCTCGCAAGTCCCTTATTATTTTATTTTTTCCTTTTTGACAGAGAAGCACCCCTTAGCAATCCCTAAGAAGAAGACAGAAGGAACCCCTGAGTAATAAAAATCCAACCATTTCAGATCATTTGGTCACACCGCATAAAAATGCTCCTCAAAAGTAATCAAAATTTTAAAATTTTTGAATTTGTACCATTTATCCCACAATTCATAACAGTATTTATTCTTAAAGAGAACAACCACACATAAAGGGTCCCGATATTGAATTTGAACAAACGCAAGATAAGCAGAGAGATTAAGCATTTTAGCATAAAATGTCACCGAAAAGGGCACACTCCCCCACACTTAATTGAACAATGTCCTCATTGTTCACCAAAAAACAAGGGAAAGTTTCAGAAGACCTTTTCGGTAAGTAGATAAAATAGAGAGAACACAAAGCTCATGAATAATCATTTAAGCACATAAATCTCCTCTGCAGATTTTATTTAAATAAAAGCATAATTAAAGAAACTGGTACTCCCCTGAGATTATTTTTGCTAGCGTTATAGGAGTTCCCCCACACTTGAGCTTCAGCCTCAAGTAGCGTAGCTTGGTTGCGGTGTAGACATGAAATTGCACCTGCATAAGACACTAGAAGCAACCATACTACAAACGGGGTTGATAGTTAGCAAAAACAAAATTGAAAGAGAACCTGATAATTAAAAGAGCAGAAAAGCATATAAAAGATAAGTTCATTCGGGTTGCCTCCCGGAAAGCTGCCCTTCTTTAACGTCTTTGGCTAGACGCTTTGAAGCGTACTCAAATCTGAGGATCTTGTAGGTTATTGTACGAGCATCAACTGTCTCGAGATTACCACCCTGGTAATGCTTTAGTCTAGATCCATTGACCATGAAAGTTTGTTTTTTAGAATCCACCAACTCAACGGATCCATATGAGGTGACCTTGGAGACAGTAAATGGTCCATCCCAATAGGATTTTAGTTTACCAGGAAACAGCTTTAACCTGGAATTGTACAACAGAACCAAATCTCCCTCATGGAACTCCCGTTTAAGGATCATCTTGTCGTGCCACTTCTTGGCTTTCTCTTTGTAGATTCGGTTATTTTCATAGGCATCCTCTCGAAATTCTTCTAATTCAGTGAGCTGGAATTTCCTTTTGTCACCTGCTCTCAGTAGATCAAAGTTGAGGGCTTTCACGGCCCAGAATGATTTGTGCACGAGCTCGACCGGTAAATGACAAGCTTTGCCGAAGACTAGTCGATATGGGGACATGCCGATGGGCGTCTTGTAGGCTGTTCTATGCCCAGAGTGCATCATCCAGCTTCAGGGACCATCTTTTCTTGAAGAATTAACTGTCTTTTGTAGGATCCACTTCAATTCTCGGTTAGAGACTTCAGCCTGGCCATTTGTTTGAGGGTGATAAGGCAAGGCTACCTTATGTCTCACTCCATATTTGGTCATCAAGGCTGTGAACTGCTTATTGCAGAAGTGGGATCCTTGGTCACTGATTATAGCACGTGGGACTCCGAATCGTGTAAATATGTTCCTCTTCAAGAACTTGAGTACTACCTTTGCATCATTTGTGGGAGAGGCGATAGCTTCCACCCACTTAGTGACATAGTCGACTGCCACCAAGATGAAGAGGTTTGAACAAGACGAAGGAAAGGGACCCATGAAGTCAATGCCCCACACGTCGAAAGGTTCACCTCGAGTATGATGTTGAGAGGCATTTCGTGTTTTCTGGAGGTGTTCCCAAGTCTTTGGCACTCATCGCAGGAGGCTACAAAGGAATGACAGTCTTTATGTAAGGTTTTCCAAAAAACCTGATTGAAGTACCTTAGCCGCTGTTCGAGCTGGCCCATGATGTCCTCCTGCTTCAAGAGAGTGACAATGTCGTAGAATGTTTTGGATTTCATCTCGGGGCACACATCTTCTCACCATCCCGTCTGCACAGACCTTGAAAAGGAGAGGGTCCTCCCAGTAGTAATGTTTTACATCTGAAAAGAACTTCTTTTTCTGTTGGTAGGTTAGCCCATGTGGTATTACTCCTCGTGCCAGGTAGTTGGCCATGTCAGCGTACCATGGTTCACCGGTGTCACCAATCATAAAAACGCACTCATCTGGGAAGAATTCATTGATGGAAGTGCCATCACTTGGTGCCTCTATGCGAGATAGGTGGTCTGCTACTACATTCTGCACTCCTGGCTTGTCTCTGATTTCAATCTCAAATTCTTGTAGTAGGAGTATCCACCGGAGGAGTCGGGGTTTGGCATCTTCTTTGGCAAATAGATACCTCAGAGCGGAGTGATCGGTGTGAATTATTACTTTGCTTCCCAAGAGATATGATCGGAATTTATCCAGAGCAAAGACTACTGCTAGAAGTTCCTTCTCAGTAGTTGAATAATTCTTCTGAGCGTCGTTGAGGGTTCTACTTGCATAGTAGATGGTTCTCAAGATCTTCTCCTTCTTTTGACATAAAGCGGCACCCACTGCATAGTCGCTGGCGTCGCACATAATTTCGAATGGAAGGCTCCAGTCTGGTGATATCACAATGGGGGCGGAGATGAGGCATTCTTTCAGTGTGTTGAAGGCTTGTAGGCATTTGTCAGTGAAGTCGAACTTGACGTCTTTAGCTAGGAGATCACATAGAGGTTTCGAAATTTTGGAGAAATCCTTGATAAACCTTCTATAGAACCCAGCATGGCCAAGGAAACTTCTGATGTCTTTCACCGTCGATGGTGGTGGTAATTTTTCAATAACTTCGACCTTGGCTTTGACTTCAATGCCTTTTGAAGATATTTTGTGCCCAAGAACTATTCCTTCTTTAACCATGAAATGGCATTTTTCCCAGTTAAGCACAAGGTTAGTTTCTTCACATCGGGTGAGGATAGCGTCCAGATTATTTAGACAGGATTCGAAAGTGTGACCAAAGACAGAGAAGTCGTCCATGAAGACTTCGATGCTTTCTCAAGATAGTCGCTGAAGATTGCCATCATGCATCTTTGAAATGTGGCTGGGGCATTGCATAGACCAAAAGGCATCCGATTATATGCAAATGTCCCGTATGGGCATGTGAATGTGGTTTTGTCTTGGTCTGAGGCGATGGGTATTTGAAAATATCCTGAATAGCCATCCAGGAAGCAGTAGTAATCTTGCCCAGCCAATTCCAGCATCTGATCAATGAAGGTAGAGGAAAGTGGTCCTTCCGCGTTGCGCTATTCAGTTTCCTGTAATCGATGCAGACTCTCCATCCCGTCGTGGTTCTCTGGGGGATTAGATCACCTTTGTCGTTGGGGACCACAGTGAGACCTCCTTTTTTCGGGACCACTTGAACGGGGCTCACCCATTTGCTGTCGGAGATGGAGTAGATTATCCCAGCGTCGAGAAGTTTGAGCACTTCTTTCTTTACTACGTCTTTCATGTTGGGATTCAGCCTTCTCTGTGGTTGGCTAAAGGCTTGTAGGTATCTTCCATGTATATGTGATGTGTACAGAAATGGGGGTTGATACC
This sequence comes from Limonium bicolor, assembly GCA_023374045.1. Lineage (NCBI taxonomy): Eukaryota > Viridiplantae > Streptophyta > Magnoliopsida > Caryophyllales > Plumbaginaceae > Limonium > Limonium bicolor. The sequence continues at coordinate 105,068,834 of CM041781.1, read as the reverse complement.
TTTGATGTCCGAAATGGACCAGCCTATTGCCTTCTTGTGGCTCTAGGATCTTCACAAGCTGTTCTTCCTGTGTACTTGTTAGGGATGAAGAAATAATAACAGGCAAAGTACAAAAATCAGAAAGGTAAACATACTTCAGATGTGATGGCAATTGTTTCATTTCTACGAGAGGGGGTTGTTCAATGGATGGTGGTAACTTCTGAGTAGATAGCTCTAATGGTTCTGGTGGTGGGTAGCGTGGTTTGTATATGATTTTATCTTATCCAGAGCTGCTACCATTTCGATTGTGTCAGGGTACATTAGTCGGTTATCACAGTTTCAGATAAAGCATTTTCAAGAGCGTCATTACGAATAATAGCAGATGAATTATCCTGCACAATAGAGTCGACAATGTCTATGAAAAAGGTATCTTCTATATGAGCGGGTTTCTTTATAACCTTGGACATGTCGTATTCTAAAGTTTCGTTATGCAGCCTTAAAATGATTTTTCCTTTTTCAACATCGATTAGTGCTCTAGCAGTTCTCATGAAAGGTCGTCCTAAGATTAAGGGCACCCTAGTGTCTTCTTCCATGTCAATTACAATAAAATCAGCGGGGAACACAAAAGTTCCTACAGTAACAATCAAATCTTCTATTATCCCTTTTGGGAATACTAAAGATCTATCTGCTAATTGTAATTGAATAGAAGTAGGCATGCATTTACCAATCTTAAGTTTGTTGAAAGTTGAGAGTGGCATTAAATTGATACTAGCTCCTAGATCACATAGCCCACTACCACAATCAACATTATCAATGGAACATGGAATAATTGGCAAACCTGGGTCTCCAAGTTTTGGAGGGAGACTCTTGAGAAGTACTGCTGACACTTCCTGTGTAAGGTGTACAGTTTCCACTTCCTGCAACGATCTTTTGTTGGTGATGATATCCTTCATGAACTTTGCGTATATTGGCATTTGTTTTAAAGCATCTGCAAAAGGAATATTAATCGTTAGTTTCTTGAAGTGAGTTAGAAACTTTCCAAACTGTTCATCTAAATTTTTCTTTCTTATTCTGTTTGGAAAAGGAAGTGGGGGAAGAATTTTAGTGAGAGAGGAAGGAGTAGATTCAGGAGGCTCCTTCTTCGGAAATAATTTTCGTAGGAGGTGGGGCTTCTTCAGCATCTTCCTGTTCTTCTTCTGGATTTTCGTGAGCTTGCTGCTCTTGATTTCATATCATCTCGGGGAAGAGATGAGTGAGCGGCCTACCACTTCTCAACGTCACTGCCTTGGCCTGTTCCCTTGGATTTGGATTTGGCTGACTAGGGAAGGCACCAGGTGGCCTTTGTGCAAGCTGCTGGCTGATTTGCTCCAACTGGTTGGTTTGTTGTATCTGGGCTTCAACCCTTCTGTTAGTGGCTTCTTGATCCACGAGTCTGGTATGGGTCGTAGTGATGAATCCTTTCATTAAGTTCCTGAATTCCTCGTTTGGATCAACAGAGGATGAGGATGGTTGTTGTTGTTGCTGGAAACCTGGAGGGGCACCTTGTGCTCTATAACCTATATTAGTTTGGTTGGGGTCTGTTCCCTGATAGGTATTGGAATTGTTGCTCTGCCCTCCTTGGTTCTGATCATTATTTTTCCATGAGAAATTCGGGTGATTTCTCCATGGGTAGTTGTTGTTGAAGTTGTTGTTGTAGGAATTACCGGGGCGGTTTCCTATGAAGTTTACATCCTCGTATTGGTTTTTCCCTTTGCACTGATGGGTTTCATGAGGACCGGCGCATATGACACATCCTTCCGTAGGTGAAACTGGTGGTGAACTTGTAGGTGGGGAAGCTATTGTTTTTACGATTTCGTTTTGAGATGTTGTTAGCTTTTCCACCATCTTTGCAAGGGACGAGATTTGGGCTGATAAATGATCCGTAGGCTCAACGTGGAGTAGGCCTGCTGCGCGTGGCGTTCTTCCCTTACATCTCGTCCACTGTCTTGTATTGCTCGTCATGGTTTCGAGAAGGTCCATTCCTTCTTTAGGAGATTTCATCATGAAACTTCCTCCTGCAGAGGAATTGACGAGTAGTCGGTTCCCATCATCCAGACCGTTGAAGAATGACAGGCAGAGGGATTGATTGTCAAGACCATGGTGGGAACACTTCATTAGCATATCTTTGAATCTGTCCCATGCGTCGTACAACGTTTCTCCCGGCTCCTGACAGAAAGTATTGATTTCACCGATCAATTGCCTCGTTCTACTGGTTGGGTAGTATTTGGCAAGGAATTTTTGGGCCATTTGCAGCCATGTGGTGATTGATCGGGAGGGAAGACTTCGGTACCACCTGTTTGCTGAATCTGACAACGAGTGAGGAAATAGTTGTAGACGGATTCTTTCTTTGACGTTGCCGGTCTGACCAAAGGAATTGCAGAAACCTAGGAAGAGACTCAGATGATTTGGGGCTTCATCTGGGTTCGCTCCACTAAACTTGCCTAAATCCTGGACGGCGGTGATGTAGTGGGTTTTGAAAGCCCATCGTCCGGTTTCTAGCGGTGTTAGTTCGGGGAGAACTATGGCTGATGCTCTTCCTTCGGTATCCGGTTGGTGATAATTAGATAGAGCACGGTGTTCTGGTTGATTTGCATGGTCCATTTCATTTATAACTTCGTTATCGCCCATGGCTTGATTTCTCAGGTTTCTTTGTGCTTGTAATAAAGTGCGCTCGGGTTCGGGTCTCGGACTGATAGGTGGAGAACCTCGGGTTCGAGTATTTGGCATGCACAGAAGATAACTTGTGGTTTATCAGAAACTGTGAAATTAATTAGTAAATAGAATAAGAAAGGCAGAGATATTGGTTAGGCTGATAAACGTTAGTTAAACAACACTGATATATTTTTTTGTATTTTTATATATATATATATATATATATATATTTTTCTTTTAACAAGAGTAAAATGACAGAAAATTAAATGACAAGGGAAATTAAATGACAGAAATTATAAGTTAGTAGTTAGAGACAGAAATTATAAGTTAGTAGTTAGAGACAATGGAATGAAATGACAGAAAATTGAAATGACAATGGAAAGAAATGACAGAAAATTAAAGTTAGGAGTTAGTATACTGGAAATTATTAGGACAATGGAAATTAAATGTTAATGACAATGGAAATTAAATGTTAAAAATATTAAGAAGTCAGAAGTCAGATGTCCAAAGTCAGAAGTAAGATGTCCGAAATTAGATGTCCGAAATTAGATTAACAACAAAATAATATAAACAAAATATTACAGTATAGCAAGTGAACTACCGGAAACTAGGGAAATTGATGGAATCAATCTCCCCCGGCAACGGCGCCAAAAACTTGTTGGGATAAAACTACACTATAATAAATATAGATTTATAGCAAACTAATAGGCAAGTGTACCTATACGGAGTAGTAAAACAAGTGTCGTATCCACAGAGAGATTGTTCAATTATCCTAGTTTAGGTAGTTAGTAAAAACTGTAAAAAGGGGTTTAGCCGGAGGCAAGCTTGATTTGTTGTTGGATTAGAACAGAAATAATAAAAACAGTAAAAACAGTTGTGAATTAAGTGGATGGAAAATGTGCTAAGGAAGGTGAAATCGCCCTATTATAACTCAGATATTAAATATAATCCTAGTTTGCTCTTATTTGTCTGTTAAGAATTTTATCTTGTGGCCTTTCTAAATCATAGATAAGGACAACTCTTAATTAATTCAGTAGACTTTTTACAATCAGAAAAAGTCTAAAATCATTAATTAGCTTTAAGCGAGAATTCTTTTTATAACAGCGATGGATTTTACCTGCTAATCAAAGGAGATAATATCTGACGTTTGTCTCTCTTTGTGGTCTATTCTCTAATTTACAAAATCATTGAAATTAGAGAAACCGTAAATGCATAAAAATGATCAGTTCTTAAACATTTAATAATAGAGAGAGACAAAACAAATATTTATAAGCAAACTCGGTATTATAAATACGTCTGAGTTATTTTGGGTTAAACACCCATCCTAAGCACAAATATAGAATTACTCAGACATCGACAGAAATAAAAACAGAGTAGAGATTGAAATAGTCATTATTCAGGAACTGCTTGCGAAGAACGGATCTGCACTCGCTTGCCTCTTTTCTCTCTTTGTAAAATACTGCCTCTGTTTGAGTACGTACGTGAGTGGATGTGGTGAAGTGGTGAAATAAATAAAAGATGGAGAATTATGGTGTTACTGGATGAATTGAATGGAAGAGAATGAAGTGTGGTGAGCGTGGTTTGATTTTCTAGTTTTCTCCGTACGTCTGTTTAAGGTTGCAGGAGCTCTGTTTATATAGAGGAAGGGAAGAGGTAATCTGGAGGGATTGATTGCAGATTGACTACTCATTTATTGCAGGTTACAGAGCTGAAACGCGTGAGGAAATTAAGGTAGGCGGTGCGGAGTAGATGGATATGGCAGAAGCGAAGTTGCAGACGATGGGCGAAGAAGAAAACTGGCGCGCGACTGATTCTCAGTCACGTCCGCCTCACGTCCGCCTCTAGCTAGGTGGTTGCAAGTGTGTTGTCCGCATGGCGTCCGCCCCTGGCTAGGCGGTTGCACTTCTGTCCGCATGGCGTCCGCCTTGGCAGACGCGGACACAAGCCTAAGCGACCGCCTCTTCTGTCCGCCTGAATGCATGCGGTTGCATGTATATGGTCGTGACTTATTTTCTTCAAACTTTGACCGGCTCTAGATTCTTCGTTTGGACTCGGTTTTCTGAGCCGTTTGCGTCAATACGTTCGTCTCTTCGTCTACTTTACTTCCAGCTTGGTTTTCCTCATGTTTAAACAATAAATTTGTGAGATAATCAATAAAACATAAACTAGAGGAAAAACATACGATAAGTGAGAAATGTGCAGAAAAAGTGCTGATATAATATATGAAATACACCCATAAAACATGCTCATTTAGACACTTATCAAGTGGCCATATCTTGTTTGGAATGCTGTTTTCTCGATATCTTGCTCTTTGATAGCAATTTGGTGATATCCGGATCGGAGATCATTCTTAGAAAAAACCGAAGCTCCCTTCAACTGATCGAACAGGTCGTCGATGCGTGGCAATGGATATTTGTTCTTTACTGTGACCGCATTCAATTCACGGTAGTCGATGCAGAGGCGGAGACTACCGTCCTTCTTCTTCACGAAAATGACCGGTGCTCCCCAGGGTGATACGCTCGGGCGTATAAACCCTTTGTCGAGTAGGTCACGTAGTTGCTCTTTCAGCTCTGTCATTTCTTCTGGTGCCATGCAGTATGGTGCCCTAGCAATGGGACCAGTACCAGGTACAAGGTCGATTTCGAACTCTACTGCTCTCTGTGGTGGCATACCAGGTAGCTCTTTCGGGAATACATTAGGGAATTCTGAGACTACTGCTACATCATCACTGAACTCTGGATCTCTCTCCAGGTCTTGCACGTGGCAAAAATACACTTCATGTCCTTTTCTGAGCTCCCGGTACATTGCCATAGCGGAGATGACTGTAGTTGAAGGCTCTCTTGGTCTCTGGCGGTATGAAAAGTGACCCCAGATGGACTCTTGAGCAGCAAGCGATGCTCGGCACATAGGATTCTCCCCTTGTGCCGCTCATTCCAATTATCTAGTCGAATCCCAACCCGTTGAATTCAATGAAGGAGATGGGAAACGCTTCGCCTTTGATTTGAATTGTGGCGGTGTGGTAGTACTTAGTACACTTTACCCGCTCCTTTGACGGGAGAGTAACCAAGAAATTTGGTAGCTCATCTGCGTCTAGCCCCAACCTTGTAGCCAATGATTGCGATACAAAGGTGTGAGAGGCGCCGGAGTCGAATAATACTGAGGCTTCGATGCCGTTTACCGGGAATGTTCCCGTTAGAATGGTGCCGCTTTTACCGGCTTGTTCTTCGGTGAGGATGCTCAGGTTACCTTTGGTACCGAGTCCACAACCTATTGATTCATAAGATTATAAGTAACGATGGTGGAACGCAAGTGGAATTTAATAATCAACACTGCTTTTATTGAATAACCAACCATCATACATACTGTGTCTCTAATACACGTTACTACTGGATTACATGCTACTACAAGATTAATACTTTCTAAAGGTAAGGTTCAGGCGTCCTGGTTTCATGTGTGTGGCATTGATTATTGCCGGTGGTGCCGTGTTCAACTTGATCTTCTGGATCCCATGATACAGCAACCTTGATTTTCCTCCCATGATTAGGACATCTCCTGATCTTAATACCAATTTCTCTGCGAGGTCCACACGCTTCTGCTCGCTATACAAAAATACGGCGTCATCACCAACGGACCAAGACACTACGGGCACTCCTAATTCAAGAGATTCCGCTGTCTCGTCCTTATCTTGGTGTAAGCCAAGTCGTCCTTCTTTCTCATAGAAGTTGACGATACATAGATCTGCTTCAAGTGCAGGGATTGGTTCATCTTCACATTGTTGTGCAATTTCTACAGCCTGAGTGACAAGCATTTGGAATTCCGGGGTATTGCTAGAGGTGTGGCTCCATCTCCTGTTCGCGTCGTTTGGTATGTCTTGGTATAAGGGTTCCAATCCTTTCCCAAGCACATCATTCTCACCTTCATTGTAGCTCCACCGGGAAATTCGGGTGTATAAAATCCTCCTGGACCCATTCCTAACTCGTTGCATCGTCAGATGATGGAAACTTGTGCTTCGGGTGTCAGGTATCCTTTTAGTAAGATCATACATGGGCGGATGACCTGACACTGACTATTGTCGAAGTGGTGAGTGGCGATGTCGGTCTCTTCATGAGGTGAGTTCGAAGGTATTGGGTAGCAGATAAGGAATTTCCCTAAGGTGGTAAATTATATCCAGTGTGAGTTCTAGGCTTACTAATTCATTTCATGCTCAATACGTATTTCCATGTTACTTACTCATACTCATTTTCATACTTCAAGTACTTACGCATTCATGCTTCTATTCATACAATTACTTTGACACATAAACATGCTCTTCAAGGATTAAAGGTTATGGTAGTTACCTGGGCCAGACTTAGTCCCGGTCCCGTCACGGTCAATGATGTGTAAGGCCGGCTGCCTCTGCGGTGCGCCCTTCTGTGGACCTCGGGACCCCTGTCCCTGCGAGGTGTGTTGGGCAAGAGCATCGCTAGATGCAACCTCCTTGCCCTCACGTTGCTTGAAGCCCTGGTAGTTACCCTTGGGCGTAGAGTTCTCTGGGCATGCATTAGCACGGTGGCCCGGTTTCTGGCAAGTGTAGCAGCGGATCTCCCTTCCTTGGCAATATGTGCCGGGATGAGCCTTGTTGCAGTTGCGGCATATATAGCTGTGGCCATCAGATTGGTTCTTGCCTTGACCCAATCCAGAACCTATAGCTTCCAAGTTAGCAAGGTTCGGTATACTTACAATACTCTATATATACTACTTCCAATGTACTAATTCGGTTTCGGGTTCTTACCCTTGTAGGGCTGAGACCTCAGTGGCTTCGCTGCCACTGGTGCGGTGTAGGCAATCTGTAACGGTTCAGCTGCCTTGCCCTTCTCAGTATGGGCTCCACCGTCTCCTGAGGTGTTCTTATGTTGGGGATGCTTCCCCTTCTTCTTCTTCCAAGGTCTGGCTTGGTTTTGGTCGTCAGAGGTGTTACCCTTGCCGCTCACCTTGTGCTTCAGCGCTTGCTCCTCATCTCTTAGCTGGCAGGTGATCTCAACTCGAGATGCAGCGTGGTAACACTCCTGAATTACTTAGGCATTAGGTGACACTTTCATACGGGAATACTAATTCACATTACTCATGGCTTTTAAGAGTGCGTTCATTTGGAACATTAACCTCCAAAATTCACATTAAGGTGCATTAAACATAACAGTCTGATTAGACTGATCGACGAATTGCAGTAACGTTTTGTGCTCGGGTAACATTTAACAAAAATGTTACTTTCCCTGCGTTTCAAAAATAAAGCTCTAATGAGCTGGTTGTCATTTACGTACATGCCCTGCTTTTTTATTTTGGGTTCCTGTGCCCCCATTCAATACCTCTTTCCCCATGAAAAGTCGTCCACTCAAATTTGGGGGTATACTTGTATTTAGCTTCTACTGTCTTAAAGGCGTCAAACGAACGCATGAATTTGACAGGTAAATTAATCGGGGCGTTTTGCTGCCACATTAATACCGCATTAATGGATGGAGTATTTGGGCCACGGTGAACGAACGACCCCTAAGGGTTCAACGATGTTTACCTGAAGGGAGGTAAACCGTGTGAAGCCCATGCCATACCGGAGTCGATGGCTCAATCCGCCGTAGAAGCGGTCGACCAAGACTTGGCCGGTATACCCAAGGTCGGGTAGGAGTCTGAGAAGAGAGGTGAAGGTGCGGTAATATTCATCAACCGTCATCTTCTCGGTAATTTTCAGGGCATCGAGCTCAAGCCGTTTCTTGGTCTTGACATGCTCGGGATAGTACTTAGACCGGAGGAGAGTGGTGAATGCTTCCCAACCGAATGCAGGGTCGGCTACGTGCTCGGCCTTAATGAGCTTCCACCAGTCCATAGCCGCGTCTTTGAGGTAGTACGTAGCTATCCCCACCCGAACTCCAGCGGGAGTCTCAAGCATCTCGAACGCCGTGTCCATCTCGTAGAGGTAGGCCTCGAGCTTGGCGGGGTCGCTCTCGCCTCTAAAGCATGGAGCTCGAAGGTCAGCGACGGCCTTTACCCAATTCGTTTCTCGGGGTTGAGGCGGGTCGGGCTGTTGCTGCTGCTGCTGCTGTTGGTTATGTTGGGTTGCTTGAACAGCGGTGATTACTTGTGGTAACATCTGTGCTACCGTGGCGGCGACGATCTCCGCTATCGTCTGCGCGCCTGGTCCTTCGTTGCCCCCTCCTCTGGGTCGGCCTGGACCTCGTCTTGACATCTGAACAAGTGTGGATTACATTAGATACGGTGAATCTATGCCCACATGGTCTTGATTCAAGCAATGGTATCGTCTTTGCAGACGTAAAGCAATGTTCATAGGATCGCGATCCGGATCGTAGGATCGTACCCACCTCATAAGTACGATTCGGATCGGTGCTAGACTCGGAATTTGGTAGGATCGTGGTAGGATCGGGTAGGATCGGTGGGATCGTTCAGAATCGCGATCCAGCATCGATCCCACCATTTTACATTTTACAACATACAAATATATAAAAAACATAAAATGAGCTTTATCTTATTCACTGATATCACCTCACGTCCTCATCTAATGACTTAACTCATATTTCCTAGATTATAACCCTAACTTATTCAGTCTTCCTCTTCATTCAACCATAACAACTTCAATCCTCTTCATTTTACCAGCAAAGCGAAGCGGCACAGCAACTTCAATCCTCTTTGTACAACTAGCAAAGAGAACAGCAACACAACAACTTTAATCCAAAATCGAACAAAAACACATCAGCTTCAATCTTCCTCTTTATTCAGCCAGAAAACAGCAGCGCACAACGACACAAAACAAACAATTGATTTCTTTTTCACAGCTATTTTTTTTAATCAAACTAAATGTTAATCAATATCTAGCAGATTACAGTGGCATAATTGACCAGAATCAATTTGGCTACTATCTCATTATAATTTAGTGTTACTGTTATAATTTAATGGTTCAGTTTTTTCTTTTGACTATCATGATGCAAAGACACTAGTGTTACAGCAATGTATGTCAATCATAGTGGCAAAATACTGGATTGAAATGCTTATTTGAAATGTCATAAAGCTAGTGGTTAGATAATAATTACTTAATTTGTTCTTATTATCTTCTAGTATAGAGCATGTTGTGGGACTTAAGTTTTGAAGCTGGCAAGCAGCAATGTCAAATTCTTGTTGGAGTTGGACCTAGAGGTTGTGTTGTAGGTAGAAGGGAAATTGCTCCTGGTAATAGATCAAATCTAGGATGGGAACAAGGTATTGAGGTTGATCGTGCTACTGAAAAAGTAAAGTACACTTACATGTATACCAACATTGGGTGTAGGGGCTATCTATAGGCGGAAAGCCGGAAACATCATCTCGTTGGCACCAACATAGATGTTGAATCATGTTTGACAGTCCCAGCTGATTGATATTTATTAGATCTAACAATTTTTTTTTAAGAACTGAATTGTTGGATTCGTGATTTCACATGCTAATTTTTGATGTTGTAAGAGTATTCTTACTTATCGATTGCTTAAGATGATGAAACTATATGTTATCTTTGCTCATGGTTTATTTGCTGTAAAATTTTATATGATTTTAGGTTGGCTCATGCTTTTTCTCATTCAAGTTTCATAATATGCAAGATTACATGAACTACGAACTTATATTTATCAAATTTTGTAGGATCGTTCGATCCTACGATTCGATCCCACGATCCGATCCTAGGGGTCCATTACGATCCTACGGTAGGATCGCGATCCTGAAAACATTGACGTAAAGGGTATCCGTTATTGCTAACGGTAATTCCTAGTTAGGTTTCTAACTCTCCGTTGTAGAGCGGTTTATAACCTAACTCGGTATGTAATCATCAGAGCGAGACTTCGCTCTGATACCACTTTTTGTAACACCCCAGCCGCTAATCCTTCCATTGACCTCTAATCATCCTCGTACTTACTTTACTCGCAGCGGAATACTTACTTACTTACTTACTCTCGGCGGGTGATACAACGCCGTTAGTCATCCAAGACTAACAAGGCTACTACTACTTACAGTAACGGTCTGACGATTAGAATAACCAAATACATACTACTTACTTACAATACCGAATACTTACTTACAATTGATTACCGAGTATCCAAATATACGAATTACATTCCAAGGCTACTTCCCAAAAATTAAGAGTTTGTACATTTACTCATTTCTATCCAATCACAGTTCATTACCCAAAAAGGTGTACCACATGGTACACCGGCTACTAAAAAAGGCCTTAGTCGTGTACAACTCGGTACACCATTTCAATCCTACTAACTACCCAAAAGAATCCAGCAAGGTCCTTACTCGACCATCACGCCTCGGGTACCTGTAGAATAAAAACATTCTCCCTAGGGGGTCAGCTTACGCTGAATATGATAACCGCATACCCCGCGTACTAGCGAGGGTACGCCAACTATTTGGTCAAGTACATGCGGTTCGTTTCATTCATACATACATACATGCTTCATACAGTACAAATTCAATACATTCGATTTACAAGCATACATACATTCAATACATACAAGGGAGATATTACAAGTCACCCATTCATACTTACCATTTACTCACCGCATTACGGAGATACAATTCTCCAATACATACAGAAGTCATGTTAGCTTCATTACACACCCGGGTTAATCGGGTGTTCAATACTTCTTACTCATGGTCAATGACTTACAATAGTCAAGACCGATACACATACGATACTTACTTCTTACTTACTTTACTCCAGTTAAGTCGGTATGACCTCCAGACAGGGATTACTACATCCCACCACCGGGCTTTAGGGTGGCCCCCTAATCCAGGATGCTACCCATTCAAGGGAATTGGTCCATGGAAAAGATTACAGCCAGGATTCGGATCCAACCTCTTGTGTTTCCTTATCCTCACGCGTGGGCGAAACTATATCGGACTTCTACTCATTCCATTTCACTATTACTCAAGTTAGGAGTTAGAATGTTAGGAATTAGTAGGAGTCATTACTACCTTTCCATACATCAGTACAATACACAAATACTCATCGTATACACATACACATCATTTACATTCATTCATTTCATGAATTATACAAACTAAATGTTCAAGAGAATATAACAAGAACAAAATAGTTCAAACACAGTTAAGTGCAGTATAAGTCCGATTCGTGCATTTATCTTATTGGTGATCACATAAGCACACAAATCGGGGAAACCAAGTTAGGATACAGGGCATGAAGAAATCATACCGTACACCGTTGTTTTCGTACTACCGGGTCCTTTGACGCTCAACTATTTGGTTCCTATACATACATGAAGTAGTATGATCAATGATCTATTATTGATCTAACTTACTCCTTCATTGTTACTTTCATTGTTTACTTACTACTTCGTTATTTTCTTACTTGATTACGAAACCATCCTTTCCTCTACTACTTCTTAAACTTGTTTCCTTACTCGTTTACTTACTTTCTTACCATTATTACCTTCATTAGTGGTGTATTACTACATACATATGCATACATGTGTGTAGGCATATATATATATACATATTGATGATTACTATAGTCATATAATAAAAACATTTTTTTTTGTAAGTTATGGGTCGTCCGACCCACCGTCCGACCCAAGCCCTGTGTCGGACCGTTCCAGTAGCTTTTCGTCTTCTGTAATCCTTCCCGTCCGACCCAGACTGTTCCGTCCGACCCATACATCTCTGGGTCGGACCATTCCAGAAAGTTTCGGTTCCGTTGTCCAAGCTGCGTCCGACCCACGTCCGACTCAACCTCTGGGTCGGACAAAGTCAGAAACTTCGACAACAGAAATTTTCTTGCCCGTCCGACCCACGTCCGACTCACGGCTCTTGGGTCGGACCATTCTAGAATTTTTTATTCTCGTTGCTTAAGCCTTGTCCGACCCACGGTCCGATCCAGGCTCTAGGTCGGACGGTAGCAGAACACTGCTACAGGCTTTGTTTTTCAATTCCTTTATTACCCATCTCTTCCCTAATCTTCCTACATGTAATCCCACATTATATAATGCCATTTAGGCCTCCTAAAATACCTTAACTCATTCACCAAATCCATTACTCTATCCTAGTTACAATTACACATTTTTCCTCACACCAAATGCTACAGATTTTGCTCTTACCCCAAATGCTACATTTTCCTCTTAACTTCTTTCCTCCCTTACTCCCTCAAGTAATGCTACTCCTAGCATTCGAAATACATTACTTTACATCCTATTTCCTTACCTTACCTAGACCCTTTTCAAATCTATTTCAAGATACTTAACTACTCATTTTTAACCTCTCCAAATACACCTAGTCACTACCTAGGTTACTCCCTCTTCTTAAACCACTAAGTCCTCAAATTCCTTGACAAAATTTGACATAGTCTCCCCTATATTCTTAACATTCTCCACACATTATTTCAGCTCACATATTCATATTCTCACAACCTGTTTACTCAAGCCATTATGCTCACATTTCAATACTACTACAGCAACAATAAAATTCCTGCACACATACACATACTACCCAATGTTTTCCCAAGTTTTTAAACATCATTTAGAAACTTCAAAACTGTTACAATATCATTCCTCATTATACTACAACATACTTACTACCCATTACTCAATACATTACGCATTTTTACTACTCAAAACTGTTACATTACACAATACAAAGCTAGTTCAAGGTAAGAGACTTTACCTTTTTCTTTCTAGTTTTCTTTCTTCTTTTCCTTTCTTCTCCCTTCTTTCTTTCTTCCTTGTTTTTCCTCACACAATATACAATGCTACAGCCACCATACCAATGCACACTAACCATTTAGCATTCATTTTAAACTAACCCTAGAATTTAGGTTCTAGGGTTTAGAAAAGAGTATTACCTTCCCACCAATGAATGAAGTTCTTGTCTAGCAAGAGGGCAAGATTCCAAGCTCACAAGAGAAGCCAAAATCAGCTGGAATGCAAGGAGCAAAGCAAGACTTACTTTGAATTTTCGTTTGCAAATAAGGGCTAGAAAAAGATGGGTTTTCAAGAATGTTTTTACCTCAAAATGACAAGGTGGTGAAGGTGCTTCTAATGGTGGTACTCAAGCTTCAAATGCAGCACACCCATGAAGTTGAAGTAGGTTGTTTTCGATTTTTGAAAGGAGGAAAGTATTCTCCTTTGCAAGGGGATTCCAATGGTACAATTTTTGTTGAGTTTGGAGAAGATTTGAGTGTTCAAAGAGAGGAGAGAAGGAGAGGGCTACAGGGGCTTCAACAAATAGCCATTGTCATCGCAGGAGGACGAGGAAATGAAGAGAGGAGGAGGGTGAGTACGTGAGAGAGGATAGGAGAATAGGAGAGAGAGTGCCACTTCTTCTTTTTCTACTTTTCTACTTATTTCTTTTGTCTTTTAGCTAATAAGAAAGAAATAAAGAGGATGGGAGAGAGAGCTGGCCGCCCCCTACACACACAATCTTTTTTTTGCTTTTTATTTGTAAAGTGGACACACTAAGTTTGTTTATTTGCATTCTCACCCCACAACTTCTCGGTTTTGACAGTTTTACTAACCGGAATCCGTTTTCCGGAATTTTCTCGTTTAATTAATTTTATTGGTTCTAAAGCTCCACTAATATTTATTAGTGACAATTTAGTTGACCAAAATTGTTACGAGTCTGTTTGACCCGCTTAAAGTCGCGTTTCCCCGGTTTCCTCGAAAAACACGCTTTAAGGTTCGTTTATGCTTTTAACCCATTTTAAAGGTCCGTTTTCTTCGGCATTTGCTCCCTTGTATTTATTTAAGTGTAATTAAGCCTTTAAAAATATATTTAGCCTAATTAATCATTGTTTTTAATTACGGGGTATTTCAGGTCATGCCTAAATTTTTTGTACGTAAGTGAGTCTCGGGAATCGACCGATCTTGCGACCGGACTTGCAAGATCGGTCGGGCCTGAATTTTCAAAGGAAAGAAACTTTCGGGAATAGACCGAACTTGTGACCGAACTTGCAAGGTCGGACGGAGTCGAATTTTTAACGGTAATATGTTCTGGAATGGACCGACCTTGTGTAAGGTCGGTCGGTAAGGTCGGTCGGACCAAAACTTGTAAAAAAAAAACAAAAGTGGCTTAAGTAGTTAACCCTAGGGGGTATAATGTAGGTAATCAAGGATAAGTTTGGGCATTAAAACATGTCATATAACCATGTTAAATGTTAAGTAAAATTCAAAGTTAAGTAAGTAAATTGACCGACGTTATTAACCATGTATAGGAGTGACCTACGGTGGAAACCATTCGAAACAAGGACCAAGGTATGGTTTTCTTGCATTCTGTTGCCTACCGGTTTACACCGGCTTGTGTGTTGTTTGTTTTTCTGTGTCTTTATGACCTTGTAAGACTTAAGTCATGTAATGAGTTTACTGTTGTTAAATATTATTGTATTGTTAAGTGTGACTCCATTCCCTTGTGTGTGTCTAACAAGACGTAACCATTTGTATGTGATTGTTTGTTGAGTTCGATGTTGAACTTCTAACAAGTGCTAACGGGGGAGTGAGGAGTCCGGTCTGTTCCGGCCACGCGTGTGAGTATGGGAGTCGATGTCATAACCGGTTCGATTCTCTCTGTATGTTATGGTTGTTTTCCAATTTGGTTTCCAACCTTCCCTTTAGCTTAACCAAGGCTATTTTACTGACTCACGTCGGGCCATAGGGGCATACTATGTTTTGTTCGGTGTGCTTGGGTCACTATATCCGAGGCACCTTGTGTTAAGTTATTCGTTCAATCTAACAGGACAGTAACGAGTTATGTAACGAGCTTAGCATGAGTTTGGCAACATTCTCTAGGCTCTCAATGGGAACTAATTGTGTTGGTTCGCTTCCTAACAGGATTCGTTCTTGTATGTTATGTGTGATGTTGTGTGCAATACTCTTGCTATGATATATATATATGTTGTATGTTTAAAATGAATGCCTTGTCATCATGACAATTAGTTGCGCGTATCCCGGTAGCCGATGGGCTGCACGTTAACCATACCAGCCAAGGGTTGCTGACCCCCTCGGGGGCTCCATATTTCTTTTACTGCAGGATGGGGATCGAGGAAGCGGAATGACTATAGATCCTAGGTTACAGGAATACTTTTGGTTGTTTTTGGAGTTGAGCTCGGGATGCGCCTGTGCTCCCGTGGCGATATATTTTTGGTACCGTTGTAGTACAGTGACGGTCGTTGACAGTTTATAGTGTACAGTTACAGTTATGGATGTAGTTACAAACTCGGTATTGTGTTTATGTGTTAAAGGTTATTAGTTCTATGCTCGGGAGTCTGATCATCAGACCGGTACGCTTGTATTTATTCTGCCTTGTTGACCACGTGGGTGGTTAACAGCGTTGTAGCATCAAATCGTTTAGATATTGTTTAGTTGTTATTTCCGCTGCGATTTCAAGTATTGTTAAGTGCGTAGTAGGGGTGTTACAGGAGCCAAGATAACATAAATTAATTATCAAACCATTAAATGGCTGAATTGGAAGTGGACGGTGAAACTTGATTCCCGGGATCAAGGAAAACCAACCACAAATTGGGGTGGAAGGTTAGTTCAGCACTGGTGCTGATCACACCAGTGTCGGTTGACTCCTGAGACTCTTCACAAGTAGCCACAATTAATTACAGCCAGGATAAACGAAACAACAGGATACTAGTAACAAACAACTAGCAACAACGTAGCAATAAGATATTAAATAAGGAAACTTGTGACTAGCAGTTTACACTGCATATATTAAACCATACAAATAAAATTATGAAGAGAATACGACCGTATAACAAGAACTACCATATAGTTCTAACTATATCGTATGCTCAGTATTTATATTTATTGACATATGCTTGCGCACCACATATATATACACTAATATTCATAATTCATGATTCATTCTCGTATATTGTATGTCACATTTTCATCATCATCTTAATGTAAGATGATTATTTGATTTGTTGCACTATATTATGCAATTTATATTACGAACTTTATCTTTATATTTTGTAACATTTCAGGACATATATTTATAACTCCTAAGGTTTATTTTATACTAACCTTAGTCTATACATTCCATTTTCTCATTAACCCATACCTTTAATGAAAACTATATTATTGCCGAAAAGCATATACATCAAAATTCTTATTTCTATCAACCCCTAATATTTCTCCATTATCACAATATTGCCACATATTTAATATAATGTTATACATATCATATGTTATATTAATATAATAGTTTACTAACTATATTTATGTATACGCCAACCGGTGATGAACACAAGAGAATTAGTAAAACGTATCAGTCCACAGATGGACCAGGAGTGAAAAGAACAATTCTACCGTAATACGGACATTACCAGAACCTTCGCAACAATGAACGCGAATCTACACTGTACGCATGGATAACTACCACCTCTGGGCACTACCTTTACCAAGGAGTACCATATACGGTTATGTACAATTCAGAACGAACAAACATCAAGATTAAGTTTTATGCGCATTATCAAATCATACTGATTACAAGACGAGTTCTAAGTAAAAGAATGGCTACCGCCATCGGCGTTCTGCCATGTAAAAAGATAACTATCGATATGTGAAAAAGACATGGCGGTTACTATTGTGACGATTGTGAATAACAAATGAATGAATAGACCAAAACAATGGCAAACAACTACATCAAATATTACAAAACACTCAACCGAACGCTAAATAGCGCAAATAAGAAAGTACCTAATGTACAAAAAAAAGGGCATAAGCCAAGGAGACCGGAAATACCGACTCCAATTACCTTTTAGGGTATATTACTAACATAACCATGTCTAAATTAATATAATGAAGTAAGAGAGATACGGAACACACCGTAAGCAAGGTGAATAACAATGATGATTAACTTGCAGGCGCCAAACCGCGCACTTGAAATATAATAAACTGCAGTTGCAAGTAACTAGCACTAAACAATAAGTAACAACAAAGACATTGCTTACTAGCTGAATACCAGAAGTATATGCCAGCACGTAACGCTAATCACTGATAGTGATAAATTTTTAGTCCTAATGGACAAGCATAATCTGGTAAGAAATGGCATACCCTTTGTGGATGCAGTACCATCAAGGAGAATGGTTGGAAAGAAAGAGTCAAATTGTTCAAGCTAATATGCAATCTACAATACACCCAATTTAAAGGAACAGGGAACAAATGTGAATACCCAAGTATGAGAACTTACCCTACGCCGTATCGGGAAGTATAGCTACGATGTGATAATGTTTAAAACTGGAGGAAAGGATTATGTATAGTACCCATGGAAATCAAGATAAGAGAACTGACATTGCTAGCTCAACACCAATATTACACAAACCGATTGCTTCCATACAGACGAACCAACATTTAAAGTTAACTGGTTAACAACCAAGTGCCGCCTCTAGTGTATTACTAAGGACATGCGTCCAGGGAACAAAAATAATGTTTTCAACCACCCTACCACCATACTTCGCAATAGGCGTGTGACGGACGCTACCAGTTTGCTAAACGGGACATGGGACGACCGCACTCCGATAGGAGCATGTGGGCCTGACAGACTTATTTATAAGTTAGTCAGGTAAGTAGTAATGTATCAGTATGGTACCCCATGCAGGTAGACAAGTAGTGCTAAGAACACGAGAAGTAGTCAGCTCCGTACTACGGACTGTGACGCAAATCACCTCGAAGATGGACGAGAAGAGCCGCAATTCTACCAACGGGCTAGAGGAACCAGAAACCTACAACACAGAGTAGCAAACGATACACAGTGAAGACAAAAAGACACTTCGAAGATGACGACGCTGATGACAGGAACAACAAATAATACGTAGAACCCTCGTAAGGATTATGCAAGTTTTTGCGATCCAGAGGAATCTACCAAATGATGTGAACTTAAACGCGTAACTACGCAAAAATGGAAGAACGAAGCTAGGATACTAGCTGATGCTTTAACAAGAACATAAACGTTATAATGACTAACTAACCGTCGAATCGACTAAAATGTGATACGCGCGGAAGCGACAAACACGAACAGCCATCAATAATAAATATGTGGTCAAACTTAGGCTAGTAAAACGCACAGAGAATAATGGGAAATGGAAGATGAAGTTGCACAACTCTAATATGAGCACAACATATGGATTTCCCTGGCAGGAAACAGGAAGAACCACACCAAGGTTGTTGCTAACCCGACACACGGGAAGGAGATAGAATATATATCAACACGAACAATGTGTTACTCCGGAAAAAAACCACCTGGAGACATAATGACAATCTTTATCTAAGTAGACATGAAGGCTTGCACGCCTCGGTATTACCAAGAAAGGTGCAAAGAGCACTAAGTACTAAAAATAGCCAATGCCATATGACAACTCAAGCTGAAAGCCAATGAGAGAAGATACGCGAAGATGCTAGCAGTCCTAGCGATGGAATATATGACAGTACAAGGAATCAAAATGAGCCTACATTCATGGGTCTACACCTCTGTACGGAGCGAGTGGGCCCATTAGAACGAATACGGGAGAGAGCCCAAACATGTGTCTCACCCTTTATATGTTTTGGAGCCCGGAGAGGCTAGAGTCATACCCGTCTCTCTGATATGATAGACAAATATCCAGTGCTCCTTGTGGAGCGGCTGTTGAATACTTGTGGGGAACGGGGGCGTAACCCTTTTTTAAGGGGGGTAGAGCCTCTTGGCTGTGCACATGTTTGCACTGAATTCTGTTACTTCGTATGCGGGGCATACAATAGTTTGTGGGTATGCGGGGCATACGACGTTGTTTGATGGTATGTTTGTGGGTATGCGGGGCATACGATGTTGTTTGTTGGTATGTTTGTGGGTATGCGGGGCATATGATGTTGTTTGTTGGTATGTTTGTGGGTATGCGGGGCATACGATGTTGTTGTTGGTTTATTCCATATGCGGGGCATACGTTGTTGTTAATGTTGTTTAATCGTTTTGTTGGTGTTGTGTGGTACGCGGGGCGTACGTTGTTAATTGCTGTGTGTGATGTGCACTTGTTGTATGTATCTTATGAAATACTTGTTGGAATGATGTGGTTACATCCACGAATGTAGTACTTTTCTTTATGATATGTGTGATATATATATTTATAGTACCTTGTAGATTGATTACATATGGTATCGTCTAGATACGAAATAAATCATTAGATATGGAATGTGGAATGATGGCATGGTATGGACACCTCGGGGAGGTTGCAAGGGTTGGTAGAACTGATAGGAAATAATGGTACTGATGGATCGCCTACATCCATATGTTTGAATTAACGCCACAAATGATGGCCATGTGCTGTATAAGTGCAATACGATGTGTGTAAATGATATATCACATAGATATACATTATGGGATCATATGGGTAGTGATTATTACACTTATTTAAGTAAAGCGACTTCGGGACGAAGTCTTTTGTAAGGGGGTAGATTGAAATACCCCTACTTAATTAAACATGATTTAAATATAAAATTAACTGCATTAAGGTATAAACAAACAGTTTAATATTAATACGGTCACACACTTATATACATACGTATATATATGTACATATACACAACGTTACAATATTATAACGTTGTGCATATAACTAATAACGCGACGTGATGATGTAGTCGCATTGGTACATATGACCGAAAGCATATAACTAAAACACGACAAATAAAATAGTGGTATTCGTATATAAGTATAATCAATATTGCGACATAACAAAATAACCGCATATATGTATATGTACACAAAACAAATAACGCGACATGTCAATACAGTCACTTATATACAATAAATAGGCATAATAAGGCTGAAACAAAAAAAAGAGCAAACACGCTCTAGCCGGGATTCGAACCCGAGACCTTTCGTACCATTCCCGAAGCCTTAACCGGTTGAGCTGTGTTCGAATTCAGTAATAGATACCCACAAATGTAAACAAGTATCTCGCTACTAAGGTCACAAAGGGAAGAACAGGGACAAACACGCCCCAATGCAACGCTTTCACTCACCTGTTTTTCGAGACCTCAAAGTCTAAACCACTCCAAACTTCCATAACGACAGAGCTAAATATTCTTCTAATTGCCCACAAACTTCCACGCGACAAGCTTATATTTTTCTTCAATCGCCCATAATCTCAGTAAGCTTCATAGAACTGATAAATCCACTTAGTCTTCCTTCTTGAGCTAGTGTCTCTATCTAACGAGACCAGCTGCCTTCTGTCCCATGCGGGAACTCATCCCCATTGTGCGAGACCTGAGGCAGACCAACCCAGCCACTGCTTCACGTAAGGTAGATCAACTACCCATTCCCCATCTGTTCTATACTAGTTTCATCCACTGTCGAACTTAGAATATCGTTAACCTCTGCATAGACCCGTCTGGGAATCTAGTCCCTGGAGAACACATCAAATCCACGAGCAACAAGCCACTACGGCTTCAAGGAAAAACAAAACTTAACAAGGTAAACTCCAAACGGGTTCCACACCATCTGTTTCATCTTTTCTATGTGGCCGATCATACTAAACTTACACACTACATTCTTCCTCATTAACCATAACGATCTTAGCTGATCTGAAACTCTTTCCTTCCTGTCTTGTTCACGTAGTAAACAAGAGGATAAGAATCAGTTTGGTGAAGGAGCAAGACCAAGCAAGTCTTCCTTGCTATACCAGTCTCGGTAGAGAAAAAAACAAGGTAAAGATCTTATCTATCTCAGATTGATCCAACCCATATTCTTTTCTCTGAATCATCACAGAGTAACCTCTGGGTAACCTCTTCCCAGTGATCGTCAAGGAACCACCGGTGCTGGAAGTCTCATTGTGCCAAGGATCCACAAGGAAGCACCAGCTTCAACTCAGAAAGAAAGAAAAAAACGTGAGGTAGTAAACTTCTGAGCTAACAAGAGTTCTTACCTGTGTGCTGTTTTGAGAAATAAACGTTGGATATGGAACAAGTAATTTCTGGTGCAGATAGTGTACAGCCTCACTTTAATAACTAACAAATCCAGAGGCATTTGAGTGGTTAATGTACCAGCTACTTTAGTGTCAGATAATCAATGGAGTAATCCAGAAATGAACCTGTATGAACTAGCTAAAGAAAACTGCTGCAGAGACATTAGTTAAACTTCTGCAACTTACATTCTGTATAACCAAATTCCCGTGGGGTTATGAGGGCTTTGTTGGTCTATTGATGAACCTGCTACATTGCTATCACCTAGGTCTACCTGTAAGCAAGTAGGAGGAATTGGGAAATAAGTTAGACGACAGAAAACAGTCAGCAATCTAAAAGGACAGAAAAACAAATGCATCAGTCTATGTCTTCTGCTTCTATTGCAATTTCAGTAGCATTACTTTGTTGCCTTGGGTTTGTCTTGGGGTGGAAACCTTGATTTAATACTGAGCTAAGTAACTAGACCACCTAGGGATAAACCAAAAAGGCCCATTCGTGAACAAGCAAAAAAATATATATAAGGAAAGTTATCAGTGTTATAGTTTCAATCTTTTCTGGTTTCACGTGTAGTGTAAAGTTTTTCTCTTAGGTGTGGGTGTGTGTTTCTCCATGGGTTGAGAATGGACTTAGAGTCTTTTAAATTGACTTAACTAGGTGTGTAGACGGTTGGAGGGAGTTATAAATCAGTACATAAGAAACAGACAGAGAACCAAACAAGAAAATGAATCAGTTTCAGATTCGGTGTTTTCTGCATATTCAAAAACACAATTCTGAACAATGGTCTCAGTGGCATAAACCATGATGTTGTGGCCTTTATTTTAGGGATAAAAAAATGTTAAATCCTATAGAAAGCAGAAGCTAAAGAGTTTTGGGAAGTGTGAATGACACCAGATTAGAGAGCAGAAGGAAAACAATATAAGCATATTCAGTCAGATTTCAGTTTCTGTAATCCTGACCCTTCTGTATATCACCTCGGAAAACTGAAACAAACTAAGTATGGTGGGCCTGTTTTGAAGTAATTAAACTGTACTAAGATGTTTACAAAAATAACTAAGCAACCTAAGGGAAACTCCAAACCAGAATCGTGAACAACTGCAAACACAGGAGAAAATATCAGATTTCAGTTTCAGGTTGCAGTTTATTCTTAGTTCTGTACAATGAACTTTTAAAGGTTTGGTTCTTACTGTTTCAAATTGTTTAGAGGTTAAAATTGTGTAGGATACCTAATTAAGCAGTTAAACAACCTAGGGAGAGACTTAAAACCCAAAACCATGAACAACCGGAGAGAAAGAAGAAAGAAATCAGTTTATATTTTAGCTTCAGTTTTGGGATGTATCAGTTTTTGCTTCTGTATAATGAAGTTCAGTAGTGTTCTCAATGTTGTCTTGGGTTTGTTTTGGATTCATACTATTACTAAACCACTTAACAAGGTGGGTAAATAACTTGGGGAGAAGTTAGAAGTCACACTAATGGATAAAAAGGAGGATGGAAGAGAAGATACAGTTCTGGTGATTTCAGTCTTCTGTAGTATCAGTTCTGTGCACAGAAGTTCCAGAGGTGTTATCCAAATTGTTCGGGTTAGTTTTAAGTTTACAAACCTTGATAAGACACTAAACCAAGTGGGTAGATACCTAGTGGGGGATTAGAAGCCAGTTAAGAGAACTAAAACTGAAGTTCAATGAAGTGGAATGCGGGGTTGTGTGTACCAGTTTTGTCTTCTATAACTTGGGTTCTGTGAACACGAATGTCAGATGGGATATAAGTGTTGTATTGAATTAGGAATGAACCTTGGACACTCCTAATACACCTTACCAGGAAGCTATACGATTTGGAAAAAAATTTAAATGCCAGACTAGAAAAAACAGAAAGACAACAATGAGAAAAGATTGCATCAGTTTTCAGTTTTAGGTTATGTGTAACAGATTGCTTTTTCAGAAAACGTAGCCCTTATTGCCTTGAATCTGTCTAGAAATCTAGAGCTATACTAAAGCACTTAACTAAGGGTCTAAATAGACTAGGGGAATAGGAACTCAAGTAGGGAACTGAAAAGAAAGACAAAACAGAACCAGATCATACCTCAGTTTTTATCAGTTTTGGATTAGCTTCAAGTCTCAGTTTTTCCTTGTTTCTGTATAACTAGTCTTCCGAGGTTTTAACTGGGTATTTTGAGCTGGATTTAGTTGGAGACCAGCCTAATACACTTAACTATCTGGTAATTAAGTTGGGGAAAACATTGGGTTCAGATTAATGCATAAACAGAAAAGAAACATAAGAAAAACGTATCAGTCATGTTTTCAGTATTGTAGTTTGAGTCAGTTCTGTATAAGTGTAATACAGTCAGGTTGTGAGGGTTGAATTGGCCTGAGGAAGAACTCAGAATCTTGCTGACACACTTAACTAAAAGTGTAAATATTTGGAACCGGATTAGAATCAGTTTAATGCTTTAAAACAGAAGTAGGAAGGAATGGATGCGCACACAGTTGCTTCAGATTTCTGTAAATTTGTATTTCTGTAAGATTAAATTCCCGAGGTGTTTTCAGGGTTGTTTGGGTTTGATTGGGGGTTTAAAACATAGCTAACACATTTAGGTAGAGGGGAATATACCTGGGGGAAATTAAAAACCAGCTTAGGAGACCTAACAATGGAGTTAAAGGAAGTTGTAAACAGATTTTGTATTTTTGGTTTCTGTAATCCTTGTCTTTGTATATCTGTGATACAGTGGGAATAAGAGTGTTGAAATGGTCTGGAATTGAACTTTTAACCCTGCTAATACATCAACCTAAGAAGTGAAACGTTCTGGGAAGAATTCGCAATCAATTCAATACATTGGGGATGAAGTAGGCCAAGGAAATACTTGGGAATTGTGTTTCGGTCGGAACGTTAGGGGGTTCTGTATAAATTGGTTCTAAGGGTATCTTGGAGACTATATTATTATGATAATAGATTTAAAATATTCCTAGCCTAATTAACTAAGAAGGGGATATATTCTAGGACAAGTTAAAGCTACCAAAGCCATAGGCTATAAAGTCTAAACATATAAAATGTCATACTATATGACATCATTAAATAAATGTAACACTAAACAATGTTATGTGGTCAAAAATATAGTTTATTTAAACTGTCATGCTAACACATACATATATATAAATACATGACAAGAATAAAAGTATAAACTATAGTTTACAATGACATAAAATACTAAGGTTAGTATATGACTATAGTATGATAAATAAATCCCGAACGAAGTATCACAAGGGTATAATGTAAGGTTTCATACTCTAATGTAAACCGAATATTAACTCACACGTTGAGTAAGGAGTTTTAACACAACGATACTTTAACCGGTAACAATTGAAAAATCCGGGGGTGTAGTACTGGGATTTCAAACGTTATTCGGAAATACCGAATCATACTGTCATGTGGATTGACGCTTAGCGTTCTTTGTATTTCTAGATCGCCTTCAGACGTGCGCGCTCGAAAGCCTTAGCGGTCTACACTGCGCAATCTTAGACACAGTGTACGGTATGTAAAGGGGTTTGATCCGAGTAGTCCTGAGGAATTCCTCGGGCTTGGATTTGTTTGATAAATAACTTGTGTGAATGTATGTAGGTGATTTATGTGTGTGATGGGTGGCTATGTCTACTGCATTATTTATTTATGCACGAACGTCCTACGGGACTAATACTATGTCGACTATAGATCGACTTATACAAAACTACATACGAGAAATGTGTGATTTTGACCACCGTTGCCTGACCTAATACGCTAAGTATTACAAGTATGTAGTTAAAACCTAAGTAAAACACTTAGGAACGGGACACGACATTGTCGGTCTAGAGCTTTGACTCGAACGTGAATACTACCTAGAATAATTCTGGGCATGCGTAAGACCCATAGGGCAGCCAACAAATTAAGTGATGTACTCCATAACTAAAACTGTAACTGACTATCTAACTAACGAAGTTAACAGTGGAGTGTGAATGAATGTGATGATGTACCTTAATCCAGACAGTCACTGGCTGCTAGTCGCGCGTAGAGATCTCTTGGGTTATCCCATATCGGGTTTACCCTAGTTAATCCTGACTGAACCTAGAGAGATCGTAAGGCGGAGTGTGCTACCGTTGGCACCAGGCCCTTGGCCACCTAAATGGACGCCTTTACAAAGGCTAAGTGAAATAGTCCCAGAGTCTTCGGATGATCAGGGCAGTGAGCACCTACGTGGGACTATTGTCCAAGTGAGTATATTACGGGTTGTCCTAATTGACGCCCGACAGTGCTAACCAAAACAAATAATATGTGAGGGCCTAGGGGGCCGAATGTTGTAATACATGATGATGATAACATACGACGAATGATTTGCTAATGTTGACGTATTGTATGATGTGTTACTGTGCTGTGTATATTTATAAATGATGGCTTGGATAGGATGAATGGTTACATGATCATGCATGTTGTTACAGTATTTATTTTACCTATAAAATGATTAAGCATGAAATCAACCTAATATCAAGACGATTAAAAATGACAAGTGACCAATAGGGTCCAGGCCCGGCATACTCAGCGTCTATCGCTGAGACTACACTTATTGTGCAGGTTGTTGATCTTCGTTGAAGCCGAAGTGCGGGAACAGGGTAGCTAGGGTTACTTTAATTATTGCGTAAGAAATTTATTGTATAATGGCATCAGTCTGTAGATGTATTACAATGCGGTTGTATTCATGTGGGATTTGGGTAGATGCTCACTTGTCGACTGTTATGGATGTGGACTTAGTATAATGTATAGGAGATATCTCGTCGTCACTGCGGTTGAGTAGTATTGTTGTTTAGCGTTGAATTTAATTAATGCTTCGTTACTCGCGTGGGCAAGTAATGGCAGGTGACACCCGAGTGAGTTTAATGTCGTTGTTTATTCTTCCGCTGTGAGACGTTTTACTTTTTGTAAACGTGAGTGACTATTACGCGTTTGTTAATGTGAGGGGTGTTACAGCATCGGCCATAACTTGCGCCGTAGGGTTCTCTCCCTGGTTCCCGGTATCACCAATGCCGCGCCCGCGGCCTCGACCACGTGATCTTCCTGACATCTGAATTCACACGAATATACATTAGCACTATGCTTTCAAACTTATCGGTCCAACAGTTGAAACATCTTCCCGACATTAAGACATCTCCATACTTAGTTAGTGGTTAACCTATCCATAACTGCTCACTTAATAACTGTGGCTAGGTTTCATAACTCGGTATGTCCCTAAGCTCAGTATTCTAGTCATCAGAGCGATACTTCGCTCTGATACCACTTTTTGTAACACCCCTACTACGCACTTAGCAACCATATGAAAATCGCAGCGGAATTAAATAACTAACCAAACACTAAACGGGTCGGTGTTACACGCCGTTAGCCACCCACGTGGCTAACAAGGCAGAATACGTACACATTGTACCGGTCTGATGATCAGACTTCCGAGCATAGAACTAAAACCATAATTACATCATATACAGTACCGAGTATTTAATTACATTCCATCACAATAACTGACAATATACCGTCACTGTAGTAACAATGGAACCAAAACATAACGCCTCGGGAGCACAGGCGCATCCCGGGCCTATCATCCAAAATACCCAAAAGTATGACATGACCTTGATCTACAGCCCCTCTGCTTCTTCGATCCTCATCCTACAGTATAAATATGGAGCCCCCGAGGGGGTCAGCAACCCTTGGCTGATATGGTTAACGCGTAGCCCATCGGCTACCGGGATACACGCAACTAATTGTCATGATAACATGGCATTGATTTTACACAAACAACATATATAGCATAGCAAGAAATATTGCTTAGCAAAACAATACACACATAGTGAGTACACTTCCCACAATAACAAACCTAGAAGGTTAGTCAACATCAGAAGCCTAGAGAATGGTTCACCCTCATGTTAAGCTTTTTACATAAACTCATTACCATTCTTTTTGTCGAATGAGTAACTTAACTCACAGATGGATCGGATATTGTGACCCGAACACACCACACAAACACATGTTCCCACTAGACCGATCATAAGTCAGAATAGGTACGCTTTGGAGGAAGCTAACGGGAGATCAAACGCCTAATAAAGGAGGACAACCTTACATTATAAGAGTCGAATCTGATACAGATATCTACTCTTATACACACACGCGTGACAGGACAACCGGATTCCTCACTCCCCAGTTAGCACATGTTAGAAGTTCACTATTGGAACTTAGTAACAAATCACAACAAGTGGTTAAGTCTTGTTAGACACACACAAGGGATATGAGTCACACCTTAACATCACAATAATATAAACAACTGTAAACTCGTTACATGACTTAAGTCTTACAAGGTCATAAACATACAGAAAACAAACAACACACAAGCCGGTGTAAACCGGTAGGCAACACACTACAAGAAAACCATACCTTGGTCCTTGCTTCGACTGGTTTCCATTGTTGGAGATTCCTTTACACATTTAGTAACGTCGGTTAATTAATGCAGTAGTTTGTTGTCAGCCTATTACTTCACATAACTAGTTATTTTATTTTCACACTTGTTATAACTTTTCACCCTTTTAATTGCCATTATAACTCACCTAACATGTCTTAGACAACCTCACATCATCATTACTAACTAATCACCATTTTTCGACCACATTTTCTAACCTTAAACAAAATTTTTGGTCAACACAGTGGCATTTCCGAACTTGTGTCTGAGCTTCACAAGTTCGGACGCAAGTCGAGACTCAAAGGGTGAAGCCAGACGTATGTCCGAACATGTGTCAGAGCTTTTAGAGTTCGGACATAGGTCGAGGAAAAATCAAAGGAAAAATTTCGAGTGTCCGAACATGTGTCCGAGCTTCCTAAAGTTCGGACACAGGTCGAGGAAAAACCACAGAAAAAAGACGGGTGTGTCCGAACATCAAAGGCCGGACAGAAGTTCGGACACTGGTCGAAACTCAGAAAATTTAGACGCAACAGGGCATGTCCGGACTTCCAAATTCGGACGGAAGTTCGGACGTGTAGGAAAATTCATTTTCTATACCCTTAAATAATTGTTCATTTCTTACCAAAACTCCTAACACTTATAATGTTTTCTCCTTAGGTTTCTAAGTGGTGTTTCATGCCTATAATAACCATTATGCCAAGGTATTTTCCTCTCCATTACAACATCATCTCCCAAACATCTTTTCCTACAAACCAAACTTCCTTATGTCATTCTTGAAATCCCTTTACAAGTTTATACCTTCTCCTTATTCATCAAAATTTGCATACATCTCAACACACTCCAAAATGACTTTGGTGTATTCCAAAACACCCATTTGTTTCTAAATCCTCTAAGATAATGCCTAAGTCTTTCTTTTGCATTTTGAACTCCTTAATACTTGGTTCTTCCTTTAGTAAAATACTTATTCATTTCTAACACTTCCTAGTTCACCAAAGCTTATTTAAACACTCTAAACTTCTTATACATTATCTAATTTTCGACATGGGTTCTACTAACATCTTGTTACACCAAAACACATTGTTTTCACCATTAAACATCCAAGAACACTAAAATCCATCAACAACATTCTTATACAC
Organism: Limonium bicolor; assembly: GCA_023374045.1. NCBI lineage: Eukaryota > Viridiplantae > Streptophyta > Magnoliopsida > Caryophyllales > Plumbaginaceae > Limonium > Limonium bicolor. Next base: position 105,039,615 of record CM041781.1, on the reverse strand, counting down.
AAATTTCACCCAAACTACACTACATCATAATATAGTGCATTATTTAAATTGCTTGGCACTTAGGCCCTTAAATAACATGGCTCTTAGGCCCTTAAAGTGCATAAACCATAAACACTGAATTTCCCACATTATATTTGCCTTTGACCTGCAATTACACACAACAATACATATGTCCTTTAATAGTCTCTTTGAGAACATTTTACTAAGTCATTCATCATTGGCTCCTTAGGTAGTTTTAATAAGCAATATAAGCTCATTTATCCTAAAACATTATAAGGTAGCATATTCACCTCTTTTCCTCACAAACTTCTTTCTTGTTTCCTTGATTAAAATCGGTAAGGATGTTTGATTGCTTGTCAACTTCTAAACAATATACAAGTAAGGTAATGAGTATTCAAGCTTCAAGCTTAATCTCATTGTAAACCCTAGTTACATATATTATCTCAAAAAATTAAGATGATTGTTTTACCTTGGAATTGAAAGAGAGTTTGGATAGGTAGCAAGAGAAGACTCCACCAAGCCCCTTGGAGATTGAAATGAAGCTAGAACAAGCAAGGTAAATAGACCATTAATGGTGTTTTTCGGACAACATAAAAACATGAAGGAAATGGAGTTTTTCTTTGAGTTTCCTTACCTAGAAGCAAAGGAGAACAATAATATGTGAAAAGATTAGCTCAAGCTCCTCCCATGGAGATTCCTCTTGGCACCGAAATGGAGCTCTTGGAGTTTTGAAAGGATGAAGTTGAAGAGCTTGGCAAGACAAAGAGAATGGTGGTCTTGGTTTTTGATTTGGCAAAGGGAGCTAGGAATTACAAGAGATTGAAGATGGTGTATGTTGGTGTGCTGTAGCTTTACCGTGAAAGAGAGATCAAGAAGGAAGTAGAAGACGGTGGGAGTATGAAAGAATGAGGAAGAATGAAGATAAGTTAAGTTTGTAAGATATTTATGCTTAAAGTAAATAGTGATTTGCTTTATCATTATTTCTTTACTTAATAAGCTAGCATAAGTGGTGACTCATTACCATAAAAACCGGCCCCCTTTATGTTTACTAGGGAATTTTAGTCTTTGTTGACCATATAACTTACTTATTTGACTTATGTTTCTAAACTTGCTTAATTGGTTAATATTCACCAAAACAAGGCACATATTTGTGAAATTTTTGATTCCCATTGATTTAGACTTCCTAATGTGATACTAAGTAGTACACATGTTAATTAAAGAGTAATGATGGACATTTAGCCATTCAAAACTCATTACAAGACAATTTTTCAAAAATGTGCTTTAAGACTCCTTAGAGCACATTTTGTGTTTTAACTTGTTTTCAAGCGTGGTTTTCTTTGGTAATTGGTTTAATATGTTCATTAGTATATAAATAAAGTCTTGGTAAGCTTATTAGGTTTTAAACAAACTTATCCCAAGCTTAGAGCATATTTTTGCCCATATTGACCTTAAGGTATATAATTGTGTTTTCTATGGTTTAAATTGTTTACTAATGTTTTTAAGACTCTTTTTAGTCTTAATATACCATTTTTTATGTTTAAACAACATACTAAGGTTTGGGGTATTTCAAACCTCATCTCAAGTGGAACTACTTACCAATTCTTTTCACAACTCTTCTTAGAGTGTGTTAACCTAATCTCTTCAATTCTAACTCCATATCTCATTGTTTACCAACCTAGGTATACTAACTTAGCCTTATTACAACTCCTGACACAACTTCCCTTCCCTTTCACTTTCTACTCATCCTTTCAAAGCTTGCACCTACCTAAGCTTTTCTAGCCATCCTCTTAACATTCATCTTGACCCATGCTAAGTCCTTCTTAAACCACTTTTATCTCCATCACTCAATTCACTCAATACCATAAAGGTTACACAAACTAGATCATACCTAAATCATCACAAGGCATTGTATATCATTTCCTACAAATTTTGGGTCAAGTCTTAACATTTCTCACATCATGATTTTGGTGTGTTTTATACACCCACCTACCTCTAATTCCTCCGAGACAACTCTAGGCCATTCTAAACCTCAAGAATTCCTTAGTTAACTCATTTGCACTCAAATTCCTTTTTAATGACTCCTAGTAAATCCTAGGTCATATAAATTCACAACCACCACTTAAACATTTTGTTTCCTACTCAAATTTCGCCATAGCTCCTCTAGTATATTATGATGCCCAAACGCATTGTTTTTCTCATTCAATCATCTCACACACATAAAATCCTTTTCTCAAAATATTTCTCACTCATATCAACTCATTCATAACAAACTGAATATAATGCAATAATCTTAAATTTTGCATAGCACTAAGGCTCTTAAATGACATGGCTCTTAGGCCCTTAAATGACTTAAATTTAAACACTGACTTTCCCACAATAAAAGCTTTCAACCTGCAAATACACACAATAATGCTCCCATAGCAATATAAGTGTTCTCATAGTTCACCTTATAGTTATCCTAATAACTCATTCCCATTGGCTCCTTAGTCACAAGTTCACAAGCTTTTTTAAATTCTTTTCCTAGGTTATACAACCCATTACTTAATGTAAGCTTTAAGCTACATATAATACTTATCTAAATCTCATCCCTTAAAACCTTAAACCACCATTAGGTAAAACATTTACCTTGTTTTTCCAAGCTTTTCGCACTTCTCTCCTTTGGTTTTCTTGATTGAATTTCGGCAAGGACTTCAATCCTCTTGCCAATGTTCTAATCAATATACAATGACTCTCATGAGTGCTAAATAATACACTACATGTAACACCCCACTCATAATCACGTAATAATCACTAACGTAACATTAATTTAATAGCGTCTCACAGCGGAAGTCACACGTTAATAAACCTCACTCGGGTGTCACATGCCATTACTCGCCCATAGGAGTAAAGAAGCAGAAATAAATTAAATAAGAACTAGCACTGGTAATACATACAAAACCGCAGTGATAACGAGATACTAACCTATACATAATTCTAAACCAAGAGAAACTTTAACGACAAGTGAGCATCTAGGTATTCCCGACTGTATGTAACGTTACTAATACATTAACTAACATCCATCCAATTCAATACGAAGTCTCGTGCGGTAACTATAACTCTAGCTACCCGGGTCCCGCTCTTCGGCTTCGACGGTAGTCATCACCTACACGTAATGCCATAAAGGCTCAGCGATAAACGCTAAGTACGCCAGGCCTGGACCCTATTGGTCACTTAATAGTCATGGTCGCCACACTAGTACATAAAACACCTATTTCGGCGCCCCTATTTCGGGTTGTAACAACAACCGTTGAAATAGGTGCCCCGAAAATTCTATGTCTAAAAAAAGGCATCTATTTCTGCGGTTCTAGCTAGGAACCACCGAAATAGGTGCCTTTTTTTGAAATAAAATTTTCAGGGCACCTATTTCGGCGGTTCCTAGCTAGGAACCGCCGAAATAGGTGCCTTTTTTTAGCATAAAATTTTTGGAAGCCTATTTTCCCGTTTTTTTTCAAAAAATTCGGTCGCGCGGGAAAATTTCAGCCTATTTCGGCGGTTCCGAGCCAGGAACCGCCGAAATAGGTGCCTTTTTTTAAACTAATTTTTGGAAGCCTATTTTCTCGGTTTTTTTTTCAAAAAATTCGGACCGCGGGAAAATTTCAGCCTATTTCGGCGGTTCCTAACTAGGAACCGCCGAAATAGGTGCCTTTTTTAAGACATAAAATTTTCGGAAGCCTGTTTTCCCGGTTTTTTTTTTCAAAAAATTCGGACCGCGGGAAAATTTCAGTCTATTTCGGCGGTTCCTAGCTAACAACCGCCGAAATATACTTTATTTCATTATATATATCGCAACTGCTCTTCTTCTCTCTCCTCTCATGGTAATTTTGCAACTCTAACTGGCGAATGTACTTGCTAAACGCTCCTCTCTGCATCTCGCTCACCAGATTGAAAACGGGGTTGAAGTAGTTCATTCTAGAACCGTAATATACTCAAACTTATCTTTTTCTCATTGGAGAAAAAGCTACATACATGCTCTGCGCCTTTCATTCTCTTTGTTTTGTCTACGCATCTCTTCATTCTCTTCTTGTGTCTGCGCCTATGTAGTGACAAATCACTGAAACCGCTGCATCTCACTCACTAGATTGAAGACGGGGTTGAAGTAGTTCATTCTGGATCCGGTAATATACTCAAACTTATATTTTTCTTTTTGGAGAACAAGAAACATACATGCTTTGCGTCTATTTATTCTCTTCTTTGTGTTTGTGTCTCTTTATTCTCTTATAGTGTCTGCGCCACTACAATCTCTTCACACTCACGGTGATTTTGCAAGGCGAACAAGAAGCTTACGTGCTCTGTGCCACTGTTCATTCTCTTGCGTTTGCGCCTCTACAGAGATGCAAAACTGTTGCATCACGCTCCCGAGAAAGAAGACGATGCAGCTAATTTTTTTTTATTTTTTTAAAAAAATACCTATGGTGGCGGTTCCTAGCTAACCCGCCGCCATATGTGTGTTTTTTTTTTAAAAAAACAACCACCTATGGCGGCGGTTGTAGCTAGGAACCGCCACAATAGGAGTTCTATCTCGGCGGTTGTACAACCGCCGAGTTAGGGTCTCATACCTATTTTGGCGGTCTCCATTTCGGCGGTTCTAGAACCGCCGAAATAGACCTTTTACAACCGCCGAAATAGGCCTTTTTTGTACTAGTGCCATTATTAAGTTCGTTACATGCTTTTACCAGTGTACATGTATTTAAAGCAGTAAACACATGGATGACGGTAATTTAAACAAGTAATACAGTCACTACATTTCACGCAATCACACACAACAACACACAGCACATAATAATGACATTAACACGTGCAGCCGTTAGTAACTGTCAGGTTATTTAGTTAGTCACACGACCCCCCGGGTCCTTATTACATCACATCACAACCTTTAGTGGGTGTCAAGTTAGGATAACCCGAAGTAATCTCACTTGGACAGTAGTCCCGCGTACACACAAGGTGCCCACTGCCCTGATGATCCGAAGACTCCGGGACTTATTCACTTTGCCTTTGTAAAGGCGTCCAATTAGGTGGCCAAGGGCCGGGTGCCAACGGTAGCACACTCCGCCTGACGATCTATCTAGGTTCGATCAGGATTATTAACTAGGTAAACCCGATACGGGATAACCCAAGAGATCTCTACGGGCGACCAGCAGCTGGTGACTGTCTGGATTAAGGTGCAATATCACATTCGTTCACACTCCACTGTTAACTTCGTTAGTTACTTAATCAGTTGCAGTTTAATTATGGAGAACATCACTTGTTTTGTTGGCTGCCCTGTGGGTCTTACGCATGCCTAGAATTATTCTAGGTAATATTCATGTTCGAGTCAAAGCTCTAGGGACCGACAATGTCGTGTCTCGTTCCTAAGTGTTTTACTTAGGATATAACTACATACTTATAATGCTTAGCGTATTACGTCAGAGAACGGTAATCACGATCACATAATTCGCATATGTAGTTTTATATAAGTCGATTTATAGTCGATGTAGTATTAGTCCCGTTGGACGTTCGCGCACAATTAAAAGGTGCGGGAAATTAAACAATCAAACATCACATATCACAATCACATCTACTCACATACATACATGCATCATACACGTTATACAACACACATATCTGAGCCCGAGGAAGTCCTCGGGAAATCTCAGATCAAACCCCTTTACGTACCGTTCACCAATGACCTAGGTTGTGCAGTAGACCACTAGCTCGTCGAGCGCCTTCGTCAGTGATACAGTCTAAATATCAAACATAACATAAGTCAATCCACATGACTTATCTAAGCTCGGTAAATCCGAACAACACAAATAATCCTGGTCGTGGTAGTATAGTAAAAATGTAAGCGACCGGATGTCGAACCGTGGGACTAATGTGCATATTATAGTACCTAAGCGTGTCACAAGAGGGGGGATTAATTGACTTGTTTTGATAAATTAAAAGAAAGATTAAATAAACTAAGTTAACAGATAAACTAAACGGGACTCTGGTTCAGATTAATATTATCTGCTCTTTCATGCTAGGTCTACTGGTTTAATTATAATTGTTTGGCAAGATCCTGTTTTTATTCTTAAGGACTAAATCATAGCCTCATAAGAACGCGTTCCAGTTGTGCATGGTCCGATGAAAACTCAAGGACCTACTGGTGGACGGCAGAGGAGTATGAGGATTTTATTCTTGCAACTTGAAAATACTAACTCATTAAATCATAATAAACTTTCTCTAGTTATACGGCTTAATTAACCTGTCTATTTATCACCGGTCTGATCAAAATAGACTTAGTAAAGCAATTTAAGAAACTCATGACATTTATTAAAAGATGTGAGAAAACCTTTAAGCGTAACAAACTTCATTAAAACTAAAACCAGTAAAACATATTGCATAATTAATACAGATACATAATAATTATTCCCAGAGCATACGTAAACTAGCCTAACATATTAAATAGTTTGATCTTCTATTTAAATACGTGAGACTAGAGGTGAGAATAATGAGATGTAAAGAAAACAAATGAAGAAGCGGGAGATTAGAAATGAAATGAACGAGTGAGTGAAAGTGTAGTGGTACGAAGATGGAATGATGGTATGAATTGGAACTCCAGGAGGAACCACGGACGGAACCTCTGGAAGGACACTCGAGAAGGTAAATGGAGCGTGGTTTATATAGAGGAAGGAGAAGAGGCAGAGTTGGAGCTCGCTGATTGCAGCTCATTGATTGCAGGGGACAAGATAAACAAACGCGTGAGTGATTTCTGGTAGGCGCCGACTGCTAATGGATATGACGGAATCAAGTTGGAGAGCGAGTCGGCGAAGAAGATAACCCGTTGATTTCCTGGACATTTACACGTGTCCGCTAGATTTCATGCGGTTCTCTCATCTCCTCTCTTGTCCGCATGTTAATAGGCGGTCTCCTCTCTATTTCCTTCTCTTGTCCGCCTCGTATGTAGCGGTTGCATTTAGAGTTGTCCGCCCAATACGGGGCGGTTGCCCTCTCTGTCTCGTCCACCTGTTATGGAGCGGTACAGCTCTGTCTCGTCCCTCTACCTTGACCGCCCAAAATGAGGCGGTTGCCTAGGCGGTTAAGGCAAATCGCGTGCCTTCTCACGTGCCTCTCTGTAATCCTTTATACAATACGTGTTTATTTGGTATTTTTCCTACATTTTAACACATATAATACATCAGTTAATATAACAACATAATTATAGGAAAACCCAAGATAAGTGAGAAACATTTTTACTCACCTTATAATTTGCAGCATTTTTAGACTTATTAGGGTTTAATCACCTTATAATTTGCAGCATTTTTAGTAATGTTTCTCACTTATCTTGGGTTTTTCCTATAATTATGTTGTTATATTAACTGATGTATTATATGTGTTAAAATGTAGGAAAAATACCAAATAAACACGTATTGTATAAAGGATTACAGAGAGGCACGTGAGAAGGCAAGCGATTTGCCTTAACCGCCTAGGCAACCGCCTCATTTTGGGCGGCCAAGGTAGAGGGACGAGACAGAGCTGTACCGCTCCATAACAGGCGGACGAGACAGAGAGGGCAACCGCCCCGTATTGGGCGGATAACTCTAAATGCAACCGCTACATACGAGGCGGACAAGAGAAGGAAATAGAGAGGAGACCGCCTATTAACATGCGGACAAGAGAGGAGATGAGAGAACCGCATGAAATCTAGTGGACACGTGTAAATGTCCAGGAAATCAACGGGTTATCTTCTTCGCCGACTCGCTCTCCAACTTGATTCCGTCATATCCATTAGCAGTCGGCGCCTACCAGAAATCACTCACGCGTTTGTTTATCTTGTCCCCTGCAATCAACGAGCTGCAATCAGCGAGCTCCAACTCTGCCTCTTCTCCTTCCTCTATATAAACCACGCTCCATTTACCTTCTCGAGTGTCCTTCCAGAGGTTCCGTCCGTGGTTCCTCCTGGAGTTCCAATTCACACCATCATTCCATCTTCGTACCACTACACTTTCACTCACTCGTTCATTTCATTTCTAATCTCCCGCTTCTTCATTTGTTTTCTTTACATCTCATTATTCTCACCTCTAGTCTCACGTATTTAAATAGAAGATCAAACTATTTAATATGTTAGGCTAGTTTACGTATGCTCTGGGAATAATTATTATGTATCTGTATTAATTATGCAATATGTTTTACTGGTTTTAGTTTTAATGAAGTTTGTTATGCTTAAAGGTTTTCTCACATCTTTTTAATAAATGTCATGAGTTTCTTAAATTGCTTTACTAAGTCTATTTTGATCAGACCGGTGATAAATAGACAGGTTAATTAAGCCGTAAAACTGGAGAAAGCTTATTATGACTTAATGAGTTAGTATTTTCAGGTTGCAAGAATAAAATCCTCATACTCCTCTGCCGTCCACCAGTGGATGCTTGAGTTTTCATCGGACCTTGCACAACTGGAACGAGTTCTTATGAGGCTATGATTTAGTCCTTAAGAATAAAAACAGGATCTTGCCAAACAATTATAATTAAACCAGTAGACCTAGCATGAAAGAGCAGATATTATATTAACGTGAACCAGAGTCCCGTTTAGTTTATCTGTTAACTTAGTTTCATTTATTCTTTCCTTTTAATTTATAAAACAAGTCAATTAATCCCCCCTCTTGTGACACGCTTAGGTACTATAATATGCACATTAGTCCCACGGTTCGACATCCGGTCGCTTACATTTTTACTATACTACCACGACCGGGATTTTGTTTGCAGCCCGACGTTTATTTTGAGTTTTAACTTCTTTTCTTTTATGTTAATTACACCCGATATAACCACTCACGATATAACGTCTGCAGTTGTACTTCCTACACTCGGGTTTTTGTCCCGGGTGCATGCATTGTTAATCCGTGTGATATTGTTAATCTGTGTGATATTGTTATCACACATTATACCGTATATCATTGCCATACTTGGACGTTCATGTTCATAATCCTTTATTTAATAGGCTTGCATGTATATATAAGTGTATATACAAAAGTTTGACATATAATTGTACGTTCTCGAATGTTAGGATTTATTCCATTGTATCTCATATTATTCATGAACATATAAATTTACATTCACGTTTATACTTAAGTATTAAATTAACCAATCCGGTTAGGTATACGAGTATCCATTTTTAATATATAGTTGCATGTATACATGCAACGTTAGTTCATGCGATACATTATGCTCGTACACTAATGTTTATAATTCATTCTATGAATTAATATTGTTATTATTTATACTTAGGTATATAATATATACTTGCATGAATGCATGCACTAATGTTGTATGGTATTATTACTTAACCATTTATTATAATACAATGTATTATATATTCAAGACTTGTAACAAGTTATATTAATTTCAACTAAATAACTTGTACTTTACAAACTTATTATGTAATAACATTTACTCTTTTATATTATATAGTTCCCAACTATATCATATACTCATTATTTATATTCTTCTCACATACTTGCGCATCACATATACATACACATATATTTATATTTTATTATTCATACTCTTATATTATATGTCACATTTTTATCATCTTAATGTAAGATGATTATTTGATTTGTTGCATTATATTATGCAATTTATATTAAGTTCTTATCTTAATATTTTGTAATATTTCATGACATATACTTATAATCCCTAAGGTTTATTTTATACCAACTTTAGTTTATAAATCCCATTTTCTCATTAATTGTCACATTATTTCATGTGAATGTTATTAATGATAATTGTTTTATTTAATCACATTAATACTGTATAATATCTATAGTATTATATCATTAAAAACCATAGTTTATAATTTCATTTCTTGCATGATATACATGCGGTAATAATATGTAGTTTTATAAACTATGTTTTGACCACATAAAATTATACAATGTTACACTTATATCATGATACCCTAAAATATGATATTTTATATTACATTAATCATTATAACTTATAGTTTTAATTAAACCCTATTACATTGTCGTAAGGCATATGCATCAATATTTTGATTTTCATCCACTCCCTATATTTTTCCATTATTACAATATTACCACATATTTAACATAATGTTATACATACCATATGTTACAACATTTTAACTTTATAATAAACATAACCTATACTTTTATAAACTATATTATTGCCGATTTGGGCACATATATCATAACTTCATTTTCCTTCATTTTGTATACTTTTCATTTATTACAATTACACCACACATATTATATAATGTAACATATACATTATATTATATCATTTTAACCATATAGTTATTGTAACCTTAGCACTTGCCAATTAATACATATTTATAGAACATTATTATTATTGTTATCAACCGTCTTAATCTATAACTTAGTTATCTTACTAAAATTACTAGTCTCATTACAATTTCTAACTACTTAATCAGAATGTTAACTTTGATTAATATTCCAACTCGACCAAATTGGAATTCCCAAATCCAAACCCTAATTCTGATTGGTTACCTCATTAACATTAGCCTCAATTTTGGGATTAATCAAATTAACACTATTTCCAACTAACTCTCTTGTTAACCGCTATTGGGGTCTCTGATTTCTCTTTTACTAATAACAAGAACGAGCCGCTAACTTATCTATCTTTTCACACTTAACTAAACCTTAATTCTAAAAGTTCACTCCAATTAACCCCAGTTATCAATTAACCTCATACGAGACCTAATTTTGAAACCACTAACCATCAACATCTCACACCATACCTACTTCCGTATTATCAAGGCATTTATTACTAGCAAATCAACACTAACTCACAAAGGATTTGCATGTTACCACCAAAACCTAATCCCCTAGTTACTCCAACTCATTCATCCCCACAGAACAACCGTGAACATTTGAACCAATCATTTTAAGTTGACTAGCGTTTCAATTTTTACCAGAGGTTACTGTTCTGAAAGTCTCAGTTTAAGCCCTAATTTGAAACCCTAATCAATCTCAACAATTCTAATTTCAAGTCAAACAAATCTCCCAAATCAACCCTAATTTCCGATTTGTACAGCACCAACTCCAATCCAGATCTTTCACACAACAAAATCAAACAAAATTTCAGAACTTTGCACCAAGGTTTCGAAGTAAGTGAGAGCCCTCGAGAACAGAGAAATTTTCTCAATCTAACAACTTAAAACTCACAATTTAAGGCTCAATTTAAGGACACATAAACAACATATCAGATTCAACAGAACACACAAAATCCCTAAATGCGGAACCCATAACAGGGGCCAACAAACCCTAGTTTTCGCTTATCAGAATCACCCCGCACAAATCCAAGACATATAGGAACCGAAAATCGAATAGCTTAATACGAATATGAAGGTTAAACTTTCAAATTTTTATGCTCCAGTAGGGACTCTTGCTCTCAAATTCGGCCTTCCTTGTGCAACCTTTCAGATCTGGCCGATTGGGGTATCATTTGGGTTTTTCCAAACTCAACTGAAGAAGAAATGAAGTAAGGAGAAGCTTATGAGTTGTTTGGGTTTTCGGAAGTAAAAGAAATGCCAGAGAGGAAAGAAACAGAAACAGAGCATTTACCTCAAAGTTTTTGATTGGAAACAAGAACAGAGCAACCATCATCGATTCCCTTTCAGAGTTTGGATTTTCTGGAATCTCGCAAGAAGAGAAGGAGGAGAAGTAAGTTCAATTCGGAAGTTGAAAGTGAAATCAAACTAGGGAATGGTCCTTACCTCCGAAACATGAAGAGAGGCGCATATTATGTTTCTTTGTTCGCCAGCTCGCCAGTTAGGATTCGAAATTGTAAAGAGTTGCAATAGAAGAAGAAGAAGAAGGGATAAGAGAGGCGATGAGAAGAGTTAGGGTTGCAGAACGTTCATGAAGAGAACTGAGGGGGAAATCACTGTGCAAATCACGACTGGAGCCAGAAGAGAGACGCGGCGAGGGTTCTTCAGTTAGGGTTACAAATATTATCGTACTGAAAGGAAAGGATGAGTGGGTTGGGTCTGTGTTTTTTTTTCTTTTCTTGTTATAATTGGACCATTACAATGAGTGTAGAGAATTGACTGGGCCGGCCCAGTCATGTTGGGCGGGTCGGCCCACATTTTTTTTTTTTAAAAAAAGGTACACTCATAATGTCGTTTTTAGCTCATTTTTTTGTCCGTTTTACGAGCCGTTTACGACACGTTGTCCCATTTAATGAGATGAATCATTTTATAACTCCAAATTTATAATCTCCAAGAATAATTTTTATTGTTATTTATAAATTTGATTAATTGATATTTATTTTCAAATTGGTTTACGTTTCACCATTTTAGGCGAAAACGTGATGTCTTTTATTCCGACTGTTTAACCAATTCTCCAATGTCTCAAAAATAACCCAAATACTTTATACGGTGTCTAACACCTCATTTTTAGTTCTAAAATATTTGTGACACATTTTTCGGTGTAAAAATGTTAAATTTTATTCTCATTTATATTTCTTTCTCTAAAACTCCACAATGTCATTTTAGAGTTCGTAAATGTTTCCTAACGACTTTTTAGGGTTTATTTAAATATTATATTATTCCCTTTGATTATTTAAGGATATTCGTTCCTCAATCTCTCATTAATTACTTTTATTTAATTAATTCATTATTAATTAAAGTAATTAATATTAGGGATATTTCAATCTACCCCCCTTAAAAGGACTTCATCCCGAAGTCATATTCCTCAACTAGGAGTATAATATATATCTACCCTTGATTCCCATAATGTACATCTATGTGATGTAACATTCACGCATAATGTGTTGTGCTCATATTGCACACAGCCCTCAAATGTGGCGTTAGTTCAAATATATGGATATAGGTGATCCATCAGCACCATCAATTCCAATCAGTTCTAACCAGTTTGACAACCTCCCCGAGGTGTCCACATCATTCCACGTTCACATTCCATCTCTATGATTCAATCAGTATCCAAGCGATACTCTATGTAAAGGATTCATAGAACATATATATATATATATATATATATATATATATATATATATATATGTATATCACATGTATCTTTAACAGATACCACTCACATTATCGTACAAGTATCTCATAGGATACGTACAAACATATATTAACAAGTGTGCAATGCACATACAATCAAACAACACATGCCCCGCATGCAAACAAACAACGAACAACAATATATTGTACCCCGCATACGATTCGTTAAACTTAGTGCCAAAACTGTGCACAACCAAGAGGCTTATATATTTATGTCACATGTATCTTTAACAGATACCACTCACATTATCGTACAAGTATCTCTTAGGATACGTACAAAAATATATTCACAAGTGTGCAATGCACATACAATCAAACAACACATGCCCCGCATGACAAACAAGCAACCAACAACGAACAACAATATATTGTATGCCCCACATACGTTTCGTTAAACTTAGTGCACACACTGTGCACAGCCAAGAGGCTCTACCCCCTTAAAAAGGGTTACGCCCCCGTACCCCGCAAGTATACAACAGTCGCTAATCGAAGAGCGCTAGATACTTGGGTCTCATGGAGTTCTCCCTCATTCTTGTATTTGAAACTTTGGAGTGGAGTCTTCTCATATTGAGAGATGGGTTGATCTTAGCCATTCGATTCAAAAGGAGATTATGTGAAAGATGAGGCGCGTACATTTTCGGCCAAAGGCATGGAGTACTTGGTGCGCTCTCTCAACTATGTTCTATTGGGCCCACTCGCTCCTTATTGAGGTGCGGACCCACGAATATAGGGCTTAGTACACTCTTTGTTCCAATCATTATATCTTATATGGTTTATTGGCAGCAGTTTATTGCTGACCTCGTTCCACTTGACAGTGTCATGCACGGTCTTTGTTAATTGGAAACAGAGATATCTCAGTCGGTGCAGTAACGTTAGTTGTATGTGCACACGACTGGATCTAAATCGTGTATCAATGTTTTAGATCAGTAATGCGGAAAATAGTTTGCGATGTTACTTTCTTCACTCATTGAGATGAAGTATGATATTAGTTATGGTTTGTATTTAGTGTCGTGTTTGCGCTAGTCTTAACAATTTCCTTAAGACATATTGTTATGAATGCACAAGGACAATTCTTGTAATCCTGTGTCTCCCGGTGTTTTGTTCCAGAGTAAGGTATTTATTGTAATAGTTGTTATGTACTTCTTACTGATGTAGATTGTGCTTTCCGTTTGTCGGTTTCACAACATTCATTGTATGGTTCGTCCCGTTTATTAGGGGAAACCCATTGTTATAAACATATTGTGTCCTACATTGCTTGACATCCCGTGCGGGTATGTTCTTGGCAGTTGAGGTATTTCCCTCCGGTATATTTATATCTTATTGTATTTTCACATTGTTCACAAGGAATATAGTTGTATATTTATGAATTCCTGTGTCCGTTATAGTTTGAACTCAATATTTATTTTGGAGCATGTCCTTTAACAGTATAGGTTGTTGTATAGCCCGCCATCCATTTTATTTCTCATCATTGTGTTCTATTCGAGTTTTACTCGTCTGTGTTTGGGAATGTGTTCACTCTAACAGTTGTTTGTAATGGTCGCTTCCGTGCACACCTGAAATACCCCAACCTTAATGTGTTAATTAATTATGTAATTATAATTTTCTAAGGCTAATTAAGTCCTTAAGATCATTGGTGAAGAAATGAAAACCAAAAAGAAAAAGAAAATGCGTATAAGTCACAAAAACGTGGAAACACGTATTTAATTATTTTAGGAGGTACATAACCTTTATTAGGGTTATAAATATATTTTTATACCTTAATTACACATTAAGAACATGTGGGAAAAATTCCGGAAGAAAACGGATTCAAATAATGTGTTAAAACACTAACGGAGTCTTAAAGCGCGTTTTTTGAGAAAACCCGAAAACGTGACCTTAAACAGTTAAATGACCCCGTAAAAATAATATTGATTTTGTAACAATAATTAAACATTAATGGGAGTTTAATAACCATTAAAATTAAAGGAATGAGAAAATTCCGGAAAACGGTCCCGGTTAGTGAATAGTGCTAAACCGGGTAAATAAACGAGCGTTTTCTGTTAAAAACGAAAAACGCTCCAGCATGTTTACAGTAGTGGGCCGGTTTTTTATAATGTAAACAGCTCACTCACACAAGACTAGTTAACAAATTAATTAAGTCAAAAAAAATATAGAGGGACCACTTATACCCCTCTCTCTCTCTCTTCTCCTCTCATTTCTCTCTTTCCTCTTCTCTTTCCTCTCTCTCTCTTTCTTCCTCCACGGTTCCCTTCTCCCTCTCTGCCGATGGAGTTCTCCAACCTAGCCAACAATGGCTTCTCCACTTCCTCTTCATCCCTAAGCTCCATTTGAGCTCCAAATCAAAAACAAATCACATATTCTTCTTCCTCTCACCTTCCTCTATCATCCTCTCTTTTCGAAATTTCAAAAGGATGAAGTTGACCTCCATGGGTTTTCCCCATTTGAAGAGAAAATGGCACCAATGTGAAGCTTGGAGCCTCCTCTTCCTTCTAAGGTAAAAATTTCCAAGAAAAAGTCTTTTTTCCTTCATCTCATGGAGTAATCAATTTTTCACCATTTTTGATACCTTGTTTTTCTCCTTGTTCTTGAGCTCCAAATTGATTCTTCAATGGTGGAGAAGTTCCCCTCTTGATTCAAGGGTGAAAATCCCTCTTGAAAGCTTCACAAAGGTAAACCCTAACCTTGTGTTCTAGCCCTTTGATTGAATTGAAATATTCCAAGGGTTTAGATAATTAATTGAGTGTGTTTTGTGTTCTTGAATGTTGGGATGGAGTTTGGAAACTCCATGCCCTCTTAACCGATTTTGGAGAAGATATGGAGCAAGAGGAGAATAAGGAAAGAAACTTGTGAAATTAAGGTAAGGAATCCACCTTAAACCTTGTTCTAAATTGTTTTATTGTTTGGGATGGGTAAACAATTAATAAACCCAAAATAGTGGATTGAAATGTATGTTGGAATGTGTTTAATTGGTTTGGAGAGGTTTGTGAATTAATGTTGAGTTGAGGGCCTTAAGAGCCAAATGTTTTAAGTTTGAGATTGATATTGTGGTTCATTGAGATTATGGTGGTTGTATTGTTGTTGATGAATTTGAGGATTGTGTTAAGTGCTGTTAGGACCCTTGAAAGGGTGTGGCTAGATGAGGGATGAAATGATGGAAATTGATGAGGATGAATGTGTAGAGTTTATGGGGAGGTTATGGCGAAATTTTGGTAGAAAATGAGTGTTTTTGACTCTTTGATTTGGTGATGTTTTTGGTTGATTTTAATGGGTGTATGATGCGTTAAAACCCCGTGTAAATGTGTTTTCGATGGGCTATTTTGCTACTATAAGTTATGTATGTTTTGTGGGGGATTTGTGGCTTGGTTCTAGTCGTTTTCCGTAATGGATTTTGCAGTTTTCGGTATGTCCTAACATGTGTCCGAACATTGAAGTTCGGACATCATACGACGGAAAATTTTCAGAACTCTCGACTTATGTCCGAACATGCAAGGTCGGACGCATGTTCGGACCAAACTTTGTTTTTGCATAACTTTTTCGTTTGAACTCCATTTTGAGTGCCGTTTGCGGCGTTGGATTCCTCTTTTGAAGTACTATCTGTTTTGACATGTTTTTGGCATATGTTTAGGTATATTTTTATTTGAAAATGATCAATAATCTTTTGAACTCCATTTTCTTTGCTCTATAAGTGTGCTTGAGCCTTCTAATGATAGGGGGATTGGATGGTAATGGTTTTAGATGATGTTAGGCTTGTTTTGGTGACATGTAAAGGCCTTAAGATGTGTAAACAAGTGTTAGGTTTGATGTGAGAGTTGTGAACTTAAGATCACAAGAGTAAATTAAGTATAACAGGGTAACGCGGTTGACCATGGGCGCATTAGTCGTTAAATAATTATGTTACCCCGATGTTAATGGAGATAGTTATAATGTTACCAGTTGTTCAAAGATTTTCAAGGAACATGTGATGGCACATTAAAGTGCACCTTCGGTGACAGGTATGGTTTTCTTGCAACCTGTGTACTACCGGATTACACCGGCTTGTATGCCAACGTGTTTTTCTGTGTGTTTGCCACCTTGCAAGATAAAGCATGAAATGAGTTTACAGTAATTCATTATTGTGGCGTAACTAATTCCGATACCGCTTAACCTTAGTTATGTGTTAAATAATAGTTAACCGACCTTAGGTTCACATAAGATCGGTATTCGGAATAAACGTCCCAACCCATAGGAACGTCCTAACTACGGCTATCCGTGCGTTATTGTATGTTTGTGTGACAATGCGTGATGTATGTGACTTGTTTAATATGTTGTTGATGTTGGATACTGTTATCCGTGTTGTTGAAATGGGATATGATTTCCCTTATGTGTCTAACCGAGTTAGTAACACTACGTGATGTATGTATGTGATAAGTTCCATAAGGAACCTCTAACTAATAAGTATATGTTATGTATGGAGAGGAATCCGGGTGTCCCGATCGCGCGTATTGTTTGGGAGTTAATATATATATGTGAATTAACTCCCATCCTGTTATGTTAGGTTGTGTTTCCTTCATTGGATTTTGACCTCCCACTAGCTTAGCCAAAGCTTACCTACCCGACCTCCACATCGGGCTAGGGGGGAAATTATGTATAATGTTGGTAGGGTGTTGAAGCTTAAGTTCGCTCCGACTCCCTCTTTGTTATGTTACGGTTGTTCTTCCTCCTTGAATTACAACCACCCACAAGCTTAACCAAGGCTTACCTAACTCACTATTAGAGTTAGGGGGAAATTGTGTATGTTGTGATCGGTCCTATATGAGGCCGCCACTCAAGTAAAGAAATTGTATGTATGTTGTGCTCGGGCTTATATCACCCCGGCACTCCCTAAGTGAAGTTCATGTACTCTAAAAAGAGTGAAACTAAGTTGTGTATGTTATAAAGTGAAGTATGTTGTTATGTTGAGTGTGCTAACCTTGTGTCTGTATTCTATTAATGGATGTTTGCTTATAAGCATGATATGTGTGTGAGTTTGTGCATATTTGAAAAAATCAACCGCATGCTAAGACGACAAATAGTTGTACGTGGCCCGGTAGCATGCGGGCTGCGGGATTACCATACCAGCAAAGGTGCTGAGCCCCTTGGGGCCACCCTTTTCTTCTCTTTCCTGTTTCAGGTACAAGGAACTGGAGGCCGTTCGAGAGTAGGACGGGGTAGTTGATTGTATGTGGGTAGTCATGAAAATTGTGGATGTGCTGTAGGTGTAGTAGACCGAAATTGCGTCGGCGTTAGTTGGTAATTACTCGGTACAGTTGTAATGTAAGTGTATAATGAATGTTGAACATGGAACGGGATTAATGTGTAGTTGCTCGGGAGTTTAGTCCATCAGACCGGTACGATGTATATATGTTAGCCTTGTTAGCCACGAGGGTGGCTAACGGCGTGTAACACCAAGGAGTTAAGTGATGTTGTGAGTTGAGATTTGCCGCTGCGATATGTTATTAAGTGTGTTGTTAGTAGTTGGGGTATTACAAAAAGTGGTATCAGAGCGAAGTATCGCTCTGATGATTGAATTACCGAGCTTAGGAAGTACCGAGTTAAGAGTTTAGTACTTTGGGTTAAGGGGTGAGTGATAGCGTGAGAAGTACGCCAGTTAGGAAATACCAGTGTGTACTGGAAACCTACAATATCCATCCCGCCCTCCACAAACCCTATTTTATAACTCGGAAAGAACGCCAGAGAGATGAAAGTCCTCTCTTACTCGGGAATACCCGATCTGGCTGTTATTAAATGTCCTTATAAGTACGGAGAACCTGTCAAACGGTAGCTTCCGAAAGGTGTGAATTCCGAAGACGGTTCCCATTTTAACAATATCTGCCGCATGAGGTAGCGAAAAGTGAAGAATCTTATGCATAAGAGAATGGAATTTCCAGCACCCTGGGTCGACATGCGAAGCAGTCGAGGACAACCAGCTTGCAAGCACTAACCGTGCAACAGTGGAGAAGTGAAGTAGTAGAAACCCGAGACGAGTGTCTACGAGACTACAGATGTTAACTAATACACCAATGGTGTACCAACCGATTAAGGAACTACAACGTAGTACGGGGAGGATACGATACTAAGTCGAAAGGGGTCTCCCAGGATGGGGAAACACCCTAGTTAATGGTTAACATGTGAAGACAGTAAGATGTACCCAGAAGATTGTTGTTAAGGCTGTAAGATCAAGCAAGGGCCAGCAAGGCCATTAATGTTAGTGCGGATGAAACCAATACCGCAACCAGTGTGCATTGAACTGATAACCAGTTAGCATGGCGCACTTGCCATGGCAAGCGCTGCTATAACAAGCTGTACGGGAATTTTTTTTTTTTTTTACAACTACAAAGTACTTAGTAAAGTACCATGGAGAAGTGAGATCATAGTAACCGTAGAAAGGCTTAGCAGCCTGACCTCTGTAATTGGAAATAAACCAGTCAGCAAGAAGCTAGACTTGCTTAAGGCGAAGGAAACGTTGTAAAACCACGAGAATTTTCTTTCTTTCAACTTAAATTCATTTTAAAAACCGTTTTCAAAACCAAATTTTTCTTTCAAACCCATTTTATTTCAATTCTCTTCTTTAAACCAAATCAGAAGACCTACACGGCCTCAGTGCCACATGGTAGGTAAGTTCTACCCAGTTACCTTTAAATAACCGGATGGAAACCGGTAAACCCAAGGATAACAACCCGAGGAAATGGAGTGAGTTCATAATGATACAAAAATGGATAAACTTTCCCCTTGATTAAGTTCGGGAAGCAGGGAATGCATATTATCACAGGATAATATAAGAGGAGTTGACAACAGAATACTTCACCTAGGCGTGTGACGGACACTACGAGTGTACCAACAGTAATGTGGGACGACCGCACTCCGATAGGAGCTTGTGGGCCTGACAAACCTTCTTATGGGGTAGTCGGGCAAGTAGCAATGTATCAGCAGGGTACCCCACGTATCTATACGAGTGGAGTCTGGAACACGGGAAGTAGTCGACTCCATACTACGGTCCAAAGTAAAAGTCAAGCAAGAGCAATGGATTACCAAGTATGGTTGAAGTAAAGGAAACCAGTCGAGTTAAGAAGACTAAAGGATTAGTAAGTTTATTTTAAGGAAATGTTTAAAGGGGAACGAGTGCGAAGTGCACTGGTTGGTAAGTGAAGACATGGAATATGTCATGAGGAACCTGAAGGACAAGACATATAGCTGGAGTAAGTACCCAGCCTAAATATGGTGAGGCAGAGGCCTACTATGGATACGTTGATGTGCGATGAATGGGATGACTCCCGACAGGATCACTCGAGATATCAATCTCACTGGAGAGGATAATGAATCAGCCAGGAACGCGAGACAATGTAGTTGATTAAACGTACCTATGGGTACAAGCTAGATGTAATGGCATGACCTAGTAACACCCAGGAACTGTCCTTAAAAGGGTGTTTGGATCAACAATGGTTGAATGAGATAACATGACGGAAACGCAAGGGTTGAGACTACACCCAGTTTGAGCATAAGACGTCAAGAGAAAGTCTGACATCCTTGAAGGGGCATCCCATGAAAGGAATAAATCATGGAGCCCAATACAACCTATAAACCGTGTATTATGTACGGGAAGTAAATGTGTGTGAACAGCCTACAATGAGCAGAGCTCGAGGCAATAGGGCTTATAAGCCCCAAGTAAAATGTGTTAAGGAAATTTTATTGATTATGGAAGTTTATGTTATATAAATAAGTAAAGCGGATAACGAACCTCTACCTTAAGAATGGGGATACCTCTTGATATTGTGAGACCGCAACAGCGGTAGTTAAGTGAACCAAGTTTAAGAGACATGTTAGGAGTTGACCATGTTGTTATTACCCAAGAATGATGTGAGTAGGAATAAATCGAAAAGAAGTGTTTGTACCAGTGGTGGAGACCGCAAGAGTGATAAGTCAAATAGCAACCACCATAGGTGTGGGATGCTAAATGTGTAATGAACAACGCTCAAGGAGCATAAAGACTCGAAGAATAGCGTATTCAGCAACCAGCCAAATAAATGGCGAAACATAGTAGAATGGTGGAAGCTAATATAATAGCGGATGCAGTGCAAGTTAATGTTATACAATGAGTAAGAGCACGGTGCGCAGTAAGCGACCGTTGCATAGGTATGATTAAATAATAATGTGGAAATAAGACCACTATGAGTGAAACTCAATGGACATACAAGTAAGTGGTGAAACGCAGACTGGGCAATAAGCCAGTAGTTGCTACTAATGATAGAAAACAGTGTGAATTCCTATTGCTATCGCATAAGAGAATTACTGTCAAGAGTTTACGCCTCTGCACTCTGTATGACTGAGTGTTTTGGTATTGCACTTGCGCAGTAATGATCGAGTGAGGTAGCTAGGAAGTTTGAGAAATGTTAAATGTCATAGAAAGACAAGACTTGTGAGGTGATAAAACCGATGCATAAGATAAGCACGGTCGTACCAATCAAAAGGTACTTAGTAGGCATAAGTGACTACAGTAACACAATTATTAAATATCGGTATGGAATATACCTCAAGTGTTGGAAATAACCGACAGAGTACTACACAAAAGGTAGTAGCTCAAACTTAACCGACAGTAAGTCGGAAGAAATTAAGTAAGTCATTGTGGAATACAATAAATTATCATGGAAGTGGATAGTAAGTTTTGTAACTCACCGACTTCGCTCACGGTAAGAAATACCACGCGTCGGTTGAGAAACCGTTATTACCAAGATAAAGGTGATAATCAGGGATGTACAATACGGTAAGGATAATGTATGGGGGCAAACTAAGCTCTAAAGTTATCAAGAGTTGCGCAGTAGAAATTAGTGAGACAGCAATTCAAGTGTAAATGTGTGTAGTGAACACGAGTGGATGGCTAATTATTAACGCCTATAGCCTCACAGGCCAGAATCGAAACCAGTTAAGAGTTAAAATAAACTCTAGTGAGAATTCTTGGTTAGGGACTAAACTGCCAGTATGGCTAAGATCCTCAAACCAGAACATAGTGTATAATAAACCGCGTGGAGTTAAAACACTTCACGACGGTAGGACGTTATAAACCAGTGATTAAGTGGGCGTAATCCCTTTTAAGGGGGGTACAGCGCAAACCGTTTAGTGTGTTTTACCGTGCAAGTGTACGTGAAATGGTGTGCATAGCACAAAATAATTTGTTGGATGATTGATGTGTGTGTTACATAAACATACGCATACATTCATGGTTTAATTATGGTAACTGCGCACAGAAGATGTGAATACCATTGTGATAAGTGTGTTTATTGTGTCAACGGATGTGTGAGAAAGTATAAGTATAAGGGAGTAGAAAAACTCCCGGGGAACTAAACCCCGACAGTATATGTTTATATGATACCAAATGTAATATTGTGTATTATGTTTTGATAAAAAAATACATATCGATATGTGTATATATACAGTATTGTGGTTCATGAGGATGTATGAAACCGATATAGAACCTAGTAAGAATTAAATTCCCTAGGTAGCTTGATTTAAAATAAATCTGGAAGATGATTGATGGACATAGTTCCACCCTTGGAGATGTATGATTATGACTAGAAGGATTAAAAGATAGAAAATTGGGAATGAATGTATTATCTGTTGTTTGAAAATGTAGTGGGAGGTGAAACTTGATTATCATGAGATCAAGGGAAGCCGAACACAAATTGGGGTGGAGAGATAGTTCAACACTGATGCTGATCACATCAGGGTTGGATGATTCTTGAAACTCCCTATAAGTGGTCATAAATAACCACATCAAGAATAAGATGCAGTTAACGATAATTGAACTTGGAGTTGTATTGCGTTTTCAAAAGAATTTTAAATTGGTGGTTTCAAATTTTAAATGGTATTTTCAAAACTTCAATAAATACATTAAGATTCTTGAGTGGTATTTTCAAAGGAAGGACTTCCTTTATGTGACCTCGTAGAGGATTTTCAACTTGTATCCTGCCAATAAAGGATTTCATTATACTGAACCTCATATAGAGTATTTTCGTATTACTTGCTCACGAGCTGAGGACGTATGAGCCTTTGTCTTCGGACTGGTGACATGAGAAGTATATTCTAAAGATGTATGCAATTGTTTTGATCTCCCAAGGAACGGGGACCAGAGTGTCCATCGCGACCGGTTCTGCGGGATCACAGTGTATATGTACTCTACATGGGTCTCGAACTCATGAAGAGATGGAAAAGGAATTTCTGGTTGATATACATGCTAAGACATGTTGTGTGGTATGTGTAATAATTATTATTTTGGACCTTGAGTCCTAATGTGGTTAAGTTTAGAAGGTGTTATATTACCCAGACCAATGTGTCTGAAGGTTGTTATGTTATCAAGACCTACGAGTCTAAATGTTGTTATGTTACCCAGACCAAGAGTCTAAGGTTTGTTATGTATGTGCAAATGTTGTTAAGGTACCCGGACCATTAAGTCCGAGGATACTATGTAAGTATGTTAAGTCATGTATGTATGTATGGATGTGTTACCCGGACCGTTAAGTCCGAGGTTGTGATGTAAAGTATGTTTGTTATGGAAGTTTATGTTGCAAGTAATCCCTGTGTTCTAATTCAAATGACGCTAGGGAAGTGTGTGAACTTCGAGGACGAAGTTCTTTTAAGGGGGTAGATTGAAATACCCCAAACCTTAATGTGTTAATTAATTATGTAATTATAATTTTCTAAGGCTAATTAAGTCCTTAAGATCATTGGTGAAGAAATGAAAACCAAAAAGAAAAAGAAAATGCGTATAAGTCACAAAAACGTGGAAACGCGTATTTAATTATTTTTAGGAGGTACATAACCTTTATTAGGGTTATAAATATATTTTTATACCTTAATTACACATTAAGAACATGTGGGAAAAATTCCGGAAGAAAACGGATTCAAATAATGTGTTAAACACTAACGGAGTCTTAAAGCGCGTTTTTCGAGAAAACCCGAAACGTGACCTTAATAGTTAAATGACCCCGTGAAATAATAGTTGATTTTGTAACAATAATTAAACATTAATGGGAGTTTAATAACCATTAAAATTAAAGGAATGAGAAAATTCCGGAAAACGGTCCCGGTTAGTGAATAGTGCTAAACCGGGTAAATAAATGAGCGTTTTCTGTTAAAACGAAAATGCTCCAGCATGTTTACAGTAGTGGGCCGGTTTTATTAATGTAAACAGCTCACTCACACAAGACTAGTTAACAAATTAATTAAGTCAAAAAATAGAGGGACCACTTATACCCCTCTCTCGCTCTTCTCCTCTCATTTCTCTCTTTCTCTTTCTCTTTCTCTTCTCTTTCCTCTCTCTCTCTTTCTTTCTTCCTCCACGGTTCCCTTCTCCCTCTCTGCCGATGGAGTTCTCCAACCTAGCCAACAATGGCTTCTCCACTTCCTCTTCATCCTAAGCTCCATTTGAGCTCCAAATCAAAAACAATCACATATTCTTCTTCCTCTCACCTTCCTCTATCATCCTCTCTTTTCGAAATTTCAAAAGGATGAAGTTGACCTCCATGGGTTTTCCCCATTTGAAGAGAAAATGGCACCAATGTGAAGCTTGGAGCCTCCTCTTCCTTCTAAGGTAAAAATTTCCAAGAAAAAGTCATTTTTCCTTCATCTCATGGTGTAATCAATTTTTCTCCAATTTTGATACCTTGTTTTTCTCCTTGTTCTTGAGCTCCAAATTGATTCTTCAATGGTGGAGAAGTTCCCCTCTTGATTCAAGGGTGAAAATCCCTCTTGCAAGCTTCACAAAGGTAAACCCTAACCTTGTGTTCTAGCTAGCCCTTTGATTGATTGAAATAATCCAAGGGTTTAGATAATTAATTGAGTGTTTTTTGTGTTCTTGAATGTTGGGATGGAGTTTGGAAACTCCATGCCCTCTTAACCGATTTTGGAGAAGATATGGAGCAAGAGGAGAATTAAGGAAACTTGTGAAATTAAGGTAAGGAATCCACCTTAAACCTTGTTCTAAATTATTTTATTGTTTGGGATGGGTAAACAAATTAATAACCCAAAATAGTGGATTGAAATGTATGTTGGAATGTGTTTAATTGGTTTGGAGAGGTTTGTGAATTAATGTTGAGTTGAGGGCCTTAAGAGCCAAATGTTTTAAGTTTGAGATTGATATTGTGGTTCATTGAGATTATGGTGGTTGTATTGTTGTTGATGAATTTGAGGATTGTGTTAAGTGCTGTTAGGACCCTGAAAGGGTGTGGCTAGATGAGGGATGAAAATGATGGAAATTGATGAGGATGAATGTGTAGAGTTTATGGGGAGGTTATGGCGAAGTTTTGGTAGAAAATGAGTGTTTTTGACTCTTTGATTTGGTGATGTTTTTGGTTGATTTTAATGGGTGTATGATGCGTTAAAACCCGTGGAAATGTGTTTTCGATGGGCTATTTTGCTACTATAAGTTATGTATGTTTTGTGGGGGATTTGTGGCTTGGTTCTAGTTGTTTTCCGTAATGGATTTTGCAGTTTTCGGTATGTCCTAATATGTGTCCGAACATTGAAGTTCGGACATCATACGACGGAAAATTTTCAGAACTCTCGACTTATGTCCGAACATGCAAGGTCGGACGCATGTTCGGACCAAACTTTGTTTTTGCATAACTTTTTCGTTTGAACTCCATTTTGAGTGCCGTTTGCGGCGTTGGATTCCTCTTTTCAAGGACTATCTGTTTTGACATGTTTTTGGCATATGTTTAGGTATATTTTTATTTGAAAATGACCAATAATCTTTTGAACTCCATTTTCTTTGCTCTATAAGTGTGCTTGAGCCTTCTAATGATGGGGGATTGGATGGTAATGGTTTTGGATGATGTTAGGCCTTGTTTTGGTGACATGTAAAGGCCTTAAGATGTGTAAACAAGTGTTAGGTTTGATGTGAGAGTTGTGAACTTAAGATCACAAGAGTAAAATTAAGTATAACAGGGTAACGCGGTTGACCATGGGCGCATTAGTCGTTAAATAATTATGTTACCCCGATGTTAATGGAGATAGTTATAATGTTACCAGTTGTTCAAAGATTTTCAAGGAACATGTGATGGCACATTAAAGTGCACCTTCGGTGACAGGTATGGTTTTCTTGCAACCTGTGTCCTACCGGATTACACCGGCTTGTATGCCAACGTGTTTTTCTGTGTGTTTGCCACCTTGCAAGATAAAGCATGAAATGAGTTTACAGTAATTCATTATTGTGGCGTAACTAATTCCGATACCGCTTAACCTTAGTTATGTGTTTAATAATAGTTAACCGACCTTAGGTTCACATAAGAGATCGGTATTCAGAATAAACGTCCCAACCCATGGGAACGTCCTAACTACGGCTATCCGCGCGTTATTGTATGTTGTGACAATGCGTGATGTATGTGACTTGTTTAATATGTTGTTAATGTTGGATACTGTTATCCGTGTTGTTGAAATGGGATATGATTTCCCTTATGTGTCTAACCGAGTTAGTAACACTACGTGATGTATGTATGTGATAAGTTCCATAAGGGAACCTCTAACTAATAAGTATATTTATGTATGGAGAGGAATCCGGGTCCCGGTCGCGCGTATTGTTTGGGGGAGTTAATATATATGTGAATTAACTCCCATCCTGTTATGTTAGGGTTGTTTTCATTCATTGGATTTCGACCTCCCACTAGCTTAGCCAAAGCTTACCTACCCGACCTCCACATCGGGCTAGGGGGGAAATTATGTATAATGTTGGTAGGGTGTTGAAGCTTAAGTTCGCTCCGACTCCCTCTTTGTTATGTTACGGTTGTTCTTCCTCCTTGAATTACAACCACCCACAAGCTTAACCAAGGCTTACCTAACTCATCACTATTGGAGTTAGGGGAAATTGTGTATGTTGTGATCGGTCCTATATGAGGCCGCCACTCAAGTAAAGAAAATGAATGTATGTTTGTGCTCGGGCTTATATCACCCCGGCACTCCCTAACTGAAGTTCATGTACTCTAAAAAGAGTGAAACTAAGTTGTGTATGTTATAAAGTGAAGTATGTTGTTATGTTGAGTGTGCTAACCTTGTGTCTGTATTCTATTAATGGATGTTTGCTTATAAGCATGATATGTGTGTGAGTTTGTGCATGTTTGAAATAAATCAACCGCATGCTAAGACGACAAATAGTTGTACGTGGCCCGGTAGCATGCGGGCTGCGGGATTACCATACCAGCAAAGGTGCTGAGCCCCTTGGGGCCACCCTTTTCTTCTCTTTCCAGTTTCAGGTACAAGGAACTGGATGCCGTTCGAGAGTAGGACGGGGTAGTTGATTGTATGTGGGTAGTCATGAAAATTGTGGATGTGCTGTAGGTGTAGTAAGACCGAAATTGTGTCGGCGTTAGTTGGTAATTACTCGGTATAGTTGTAATGTAAGTGTATAATGAATGTTGAACATGGAACGGGATTAATGTGTAGTTGCTCGGGAGTTTAGTCCATCAGACCGGTACGATGTATATATGTTAGCCTTGTTAGCCACGAGGGTGGCTAACGGCGTGTAACACCAAGGAGTTAAGTGATGTTGTGAGTTGAGATTTCCGTTGCGATATGTTATTAAGTGTGTTGTTAGTAGTTGGGGTGTTACAACACCATATTTTAGTCGATTCGACGGTTGTATATTTATTGTGGTATTTGCCTTAAAGTTTAGGGCATCCGCTAGTGTACTAGCTTTGCCTTTATTGTATATTAGATAATAGTGTACTTGTGTTCACCTCTTTTCGGTTAAGAAGGTACCATTGTCCTTAATCTGGACATATAAGAATGTCATACCATTTAGTGTTATTGAATATGTTTTATATTTGGAGAGTAGTTCTCTCGTTGCCCCTTTTTTTTTGTTTACGGGTAATGATTATCATCATTAAGTGATTTCTTCTTCTGAGTATTTGAATTAGGGTAATGTAGACGGTTATTGAACATTTTTGGTTATTATACATTCATTTGCCCATTTATTGGGTCTTCATACTTGTCATTAAGTTGACTATCAACTTCCTCAACTTTCGGAGTTTTCCTTCGAAGGTTATTGTGTTTTAGTCATTCATTTGCTGGATTATGACTTGGTCACATTATATTTGAAGGTTGTTGTTTCCATTCATTTTGTTAGTTAAACTGGGTTTTACTCGTTGATTCATTCTGGGTGGTTATTTATACTGGTCTGAGTTAACATCTCTGACCTTCGTGTGGAGTTGTCTACTTTCTGTGTTCCTTTCACCACATGTCTACGTGTGTGGGGTACCATACTGACACATTACTACTTACTTGACTAACTTATGAATAAGTCTGTCAAGCCCACAAGCTCCCATGGAGTGTGGTCGTCCCATAACTCATTCATAGACTCATAGTGTCCGTCTCACGATCGTGAAGTATTCTGTTGTAAATCTCCTTCTTTATTAGTATTGTGGGTCTCCTTTTTAGCTGGTATTCGTTACAATTTATCGTAGTGATAAGGTTTGCGTCGTCATAGCAAGAGATGGTTTTTCTCCTCTTTTGTTATTGATTATATTGTTGCTACGGGTTTGTTAATCTCTTTAAGAGAATCCATGACTTTTCGTATTTGTACGTTGTTGTAATTTATTGTTTAGTGACAGATACTTGTATACGGGGTCTAACTGTTGTCATTCAGATTCCATGTGCGCGGTTGGCGCCTGTTAATTAATTAACACCTTATTCTTGTTGCTTACAGTATGTACCGTAGCTCCCTTAACTTTATTATATTTCCTGGGTCATATCTTTCGGCGTATTATCAGACTCCACGGCGAGGATGTGTGTATCCTTCCTTTATGGAAGTCCTGGTAGTTTGGTTCTAAACGGTTCTTGTTGTTTGTTATATTAATTTAGACATTGTTATCTTGGTAACATACAATGAAATCTCATGTAGGTTGTTCCACGCCTGAATTTTGGAACATAACAAAGGTGATAAAAACACCACACACACCAACTATTAACCGGTAGTAACTAGGTGAGAAAATGGTGAAGATTTACCTTGTTAACATTTCCAAAAATGGAGTGTTTAGCTTAGATCTTGCTAGATCTTGAAGGTGCAGATATATTGACTTATAAATAATTAAGCTCTACTTCCTCTCTTTTTTTATTTTCCAGCCGAGCCGAAGACACTCTCACTTTGAAGGCCAAATTGGACTAGAAGAGAGGATGGATATGGGATTGGGTTACACCACTAGAAGGAATAGGAGAAGAGGAAAAAAAATGATATAAAGCATGATTAATAAGTAAGCTTACCTACAACCCAATGGGTTCTCCCTTGAAGATGTGTGTTTGCTTACACATGAGGAAACCTCTTATGCAGGCGGCAGCATGTGGAAAGGTTCAAGGGTCAATGGTTGACCATTGACTAGATTAAATAATTAGGTGTTATTTAAGTACTATTTGCCCACATTTACCCATTGTGATTTTTATTTGTAAACCTTGAATTAAAACTTCTAATGTGGTACATCATGACAATTAGTTTAATAATGAAGTAATCTAGTCCTTAAAGTGACATAAATCAATATTTTTGAAGTAATACACAAAAAATGTGCTTTAATAGGTGTTTTAAGACACTTTTTGTGTTAAAGCTTGTTTTTGAGCTTGGTTTTTCTTGGGCTCGTGCCCTTTGGTGTATATCAGTTATCTCACTTAGGCTTGTGCCTTATCTCATTGGTTTAAACTTTGATGTTTCGTATGCAGGTTGTTTGCCATTGTTTTAATTCACGATTCATTAAACAATAATGAATTAAATGATACCGGCTTATGAGCCAAAGTAACGAAACCTATTAGTAAAATTATTTAATGGCTGAAATGGATGTGGGAGGTGGAACTTGATTTCCTAGGAATTAAGGGAAACCAAACACAAATTGGGGTGGAAGGATAGTTCAACACTAGTGCTAATCACATCAGGATCGGATGACTCCTAAGACTCTTCACAAGTTGCCATAATTAATTACTGGTAGGAATAAACAAGAACTATAGTATACTAGCTACAACAGCTAGCAACAATTTAATAATAAAGTATTAGATAAGAATACTTATGAGTAGCGACTCACTTTTGTATATATTAAATTATATGGAGAATTGTAAAGAAAGTAGGGTCACATAACGATCAATACCAATACTTTACCATAACGGCTCACGCCAACATGTCATGAACACCAAAAGAGTTGTAAAACGTGTCAGTTCACCGTAGGACAATGATTGAAGAGAAAAATCATACCGTAACACGGTTACTAGCAGGTGCGCGAGGTAGACAGAATTATTGGTAAATGTTTAACTCGCTTGACGTAGCAAGTGCGCCATGCAGGTTGAGTTGTCGGTTTCAGACTTGTTCGTCTTACTACCGCTTCGGTTGATCAAGTACGATTAAAGCAATTCTCTCCAAAAAGGTTGATGGTATGGTTGGAGGATTTTCCTGACCGCATTGTTATTAGGATGTCAAGGTTTTACCTCACATTCAACTCATGATAGCATAAACATTTGGAATTTTGTTCATTCATGTATGTCGTCACGCCAAGGTCCTAGAGTTACAGTAGTGTGTACACAAGATTAGGTACAAAATTCGGATATAACAATACGGGTGAACTTTTACAAAATTCCCCATGCTTACAACATAGTTTCATTCTAGAGTTTGGTACTGCTACACAATAGTATAGTAGTCAAAAGTCTCCATGACTGGCGAAGGTCTCGCGGAGCTCAGGGTGCTCCCGATCCACTCGCCCTGGTGTCCTGGTAATCCTTCCCACAACGTTTACAGAGTAGTAATGGCGCTCGCCCCCGGTGGTGCCTATCACTACAACGCTTGGTCAATTTAAGGAAGGTAGGGTATTGAATTTTTCTAACGTTATAAGAGTAGGATTCTATACTTTCTATGCGAAGACGCTTGGACGGTTTGTCGGGCTCAGTTTCCATTTTCCCTATATTAGGGGATTGTATTTCTCAGTGTATTTATATTATTGTGTGTGTGGTGGGAGGGGTACTGTCAGCGGTAGTCCATACTGGACTTCCACAAGAAAGTGGATTGTTGCCAATGTACTCACGACATTCGTATGTCTCCTCCTGACGGAGCTCTCAGCTGGTCCATACGGGAGTAATATTCCCGGGTCTTTATGCCCTTGACCAGCTTCTTCGCCCGCACCACCACTAAACATCGGCATTACCGTTCGTCTTTCCTTTACTCGATAACTTCCCATGTTACAATCAACACATTTGTGAGCCTCGAGGCTAACCTTCGCAAGCCAATGGCTTTGCTAACCCATAAATTCACTTGAATGAAGACGTTTCATACCTCACAACGTTTCCCTTATTCCCAAGTCCTAGGCTCACTGTCTTAAATCCTATTATCTCGTCATCAGAGCGGTACTCCGCTCTGATACCACTTTTTGGAACACCCCACTCATAATCACGTAATAATCGCTCACGTAGCATTAATTTAATAGCGTCTCACAGCGGAAGTCACACGTTAATAAACCTCACTCGAGTGTCACATGCCATTACTCGCCCATACGAGTAAAGAAGCAGAGAAATAAATTAAACAAGAACTAGCACTGGTAATACATACATAACCGCAGTGATAACAAGATACTAACCTATACATAATTCTAAACCAAGAGAAACTTTAACAACAAGTGAGCATCTAGGTACTCCCGACTGTATGTAAAGTTACTAATACATTAACTAACATCCATCCTATTCAATACAAAGTCTCGTGCGGTAACTATAACTCTTGCTTTACCAGTGTACATGTATTTAAAGCAGTAAACACCTGGATGACGGTAATTTAAACAAGTAATACAGTCACTACATTTCACGCAATCACACACAACAACACATAACACAATAATAATCACATTAACACGTGCAGCCATTAGTAACGGTCAGGTTATTTAGTTAGTCACACGACCCCGGGTCCTTATTACATTCACATCACAACCTTTAGTGGGTGTCAAGTTAGGACAACCCGAAGTAAATCTCACTTGGACAGTAGTCCCACGTACACACAAGGTGCTCACCGCCCCGATGATCCGAAGACTCCGGGACTTATTCACTTTGCCTTTGTAAAGGCATCCATTTAGGTGGCCAAGGACCTGGTGCCAACGGTAGCACATTCCGTCTGGCGATCTATCTAGGTTCGATCAGGATTAACTAGGGCAAACCCGATACGGGATAACCCAAGACATCTCTACGCGCGACCAGCAGCCGGTGACTGTCTGGATTGAGGTACAATATCAAATTCGTTCACACTCCACTGTTAACTTCGTTAGTTAGTTAATCAGTTGCAGTTTAATTATGGAGAACATCACTTGTTTTGTTGGCTGCCCTGTGGGTCTTACGCATGCCTAGAATTATTCTAGGTAATATTCATGTTCGAGTCAAAGCTCTAGGGACCGACAATGTCGTGTCTCGTTCCTAAGTTTTTACTTAGGATATAACTACATACTTATAATGCTTAGCGTATTATGTCAGAGAACGGTAATCACGATCACATACTTCGCATATGTTTTATATAAGTATATAGTATCTATCGTACGTAGTATTAGTCCCGTAGGACGTTCATGCACAATTAAAAGGTGCGGGAATTAAACGATCAAACATCACATATCACAATCACATCTACTCACATACATACATGCATCACACACGTTATACAACACACATATCTGAGCCCGAGGAAGTCCTCAGGACATCTCAGATCAGACCCCTTTACGTACCGTTCACCAATGACCTAGGTTGCGCAGTAGACCACTAGCTCGTCGAGCGCCTTCGTCAGTGATACGGTCTAAATATCAAACATAAATAAGTCTATCCACATGACTTATCTAAGCTCAGTAAATCCGAACAACACAAATAATCCCGACCTTTCAACCCTGGATTGCAGCTGTTATGTTAAGTTACAGTCATGTAATACTCGTCATCTATAGTAATTACTAACATTCGGCCTTGAGCATGTGAGTCAGTTACATAAGAACGTCCCGACTTATATGTCGCTGTACTTCCTACACTCGAGTTTTTATCCCGGTATAAACGGTATTGATATATTATTACATTTATACATTTGTATTCAAAATAAGTATATAATTTATAATTGCATGAGTGCATGCATTGTTAATCCGTGTGATATTGTTATCACACATTATACCGTATATCATTGTCATACTTGTACATCCATGTTCATAATCCTTTATTAATAGGCTTGCATGTATATATAAGTGTATATACAAAAGTATGACATATAGTTGTACGTTCTCGAATGTTAGGATTTATTCCATTGTATCTCATATTATTCACGAACATATAAATTTACATTCACGTTTATACTTAAGTAAAATTAACCAATCCGGTTAGGTATACGAGTATCCATTTTAAATATATAGTGCATGTATACATGCAACGTTAGTTCGTGCGATACATTATGCTCGTATACTAATGTTTATAATTCATTCTATGAATTAATATATTGTTGTTATTTATACTTAGGTATATAAATATAATTGCATGAATGCATGCACTAATGTTGTATGGTATTATTACTTAACCATTTATTATAATACAATGTATTATATATTCAAGACTTGTAACAAGTTATATAATTTCAACTAAATAACTTGTACTTTACAAACTTATTAATGTAATAACATTTACTCTTTTATATTATATAGTTCCCAACTATATCATATACTCATTATTTATATTCTTCTCACATACTTGCGCATCACATATACATACACATATATTTATATTTATTTTCATACTCTTATATTATATGTCACATTTTTATCATCTTAATGTAAGATGATTATTTGATTTGTTGCGTTATATTATGCAATTTATATTAAGTACTTTCTTAATATTTTGTAATATTTCATGACATATACTTATAATCCCTAAGGTTTATTTTATACCAACTTTAGTTTATAAATCCCATTTTCTCATTAATTGTCACATTATTTCATGTGAATGATATTAATGATAATTGTTTCATTTAATCACATTAATGTTGTATAATATCTATAGTATTATATCATTATAAACCATAGTTTATAATTTCATTTCTTGCATGATATACATGCGGTAATAATATGTAGTTTTATAAACTAGTTTTGACCACATAAAATTATACAATGTTGCACTTATATCATTGTAACACCCCTACTACGCACATCACATGATTTGAAATCGCAGCGGAATATAAACAACTAAACAGTAAACTAAACGAACGGTGCTACAACGCCGTCAACCACCCACGTGGTTAACAAGGCTGAATAAATACAAGTGTACCGGTCTGATGATCAGACTCCCGAGTATAGAACTAACAACCACATATATACATCAAGAAAATACCGAGTTTTACATATGTGCTTCACTGTATACTGTCACTGTAAACTGTCATAACCAAATATATAACACGCCACGGGAGCACAGGCGATCCCGGGCCAACATCCAAAAGTACTAAAGTAAGTTAAACTACATCCTAGGATCTAGAGCCACTCGCTTCTTCGATCCTCATCCTGCAGTAAAAGAAATATGGATCCCCCGATGGGGTCAGCAACCCTTGGCTGGTATGGTTAACGCGCAGCCCATCGGCTACGGGATGCGCGCAAACTATTGTCATGATGACATGGCATTTATTTTAAACACACAAACTTTACTATATAACATAACATGGGTATTGTACAAATCATCACAACATCACACACATACAATTCCGTTTAGGAAGAGAACCAACACAGTTAGTCCCCATTGAGAGCCTAGAGAATGTTGCCATGCTCATGCTAAGCTGGTTACATAACTCGTTACCGTCGTGTTAGATTGAACGGTTAACTTAACACAAGGTGGCTCGGATATAGTGATCCAAGCACACCAAAATAACACATAGTATGCCCTCTGTGGCCCGACGTGAGTCAGTAAAATAGCCTTGGTTAAGCTAAAGGGAAGGTTGGAAACCAAATTGGAAACACAACCATAACATACAGAGAGAATCGAACCGGTTATGACATCGACTCCCATACTCACACGCGTGGCCGGAACAGACCGACTCTCCTCTCCCCCCGTTAGCACTTGTTAGTAGTTCATCATTGAACTCAACAAACAATTCACAATAATAGGTCAAGTCTTGTTAGACACACACAAGGGAAGAGAGAGTCATACTTAACAACATAATAATATTTAACAACTGTAAACTCTTTACATGGTTTAATCTTACAAAGTCATAAACACACAGAGAAACAAACAACACACAAGCCGGTGTAAACCGGTAGGCAACAGACTGCAAGAAAACCATACCTCGGTCCTTGCCTCATTTGGTTTCCTCCGTAGGTCACTCCTATACATAGTTAATAACGTCGGTTAATTATTTATTTAATTTCAACCTTACTAAGTATTTAACATAATTGTATGACATGTTTTAGTGTCTATATTACCCTAGGTTACCTTCATTATACACCCTAGGGTTAACTACATAAGTCACATTCTTTTCTGTTTTTTTTTTTAAGTTTTGGTATGTCCGACCCACCGTCCGACCCACAACTGGGTCGGACCCTTCCAGTGGTTTTCGGGTTTGTAAAAATTTAACTTGTCCGACCCATGTCCGACCCACCCTTCTGGGTCGGACCATTACAGAACATTTTACCGCCTTACAAACATGCCCGTCCGACCCACGTCCGACTCACTCGACTGGGTCGGACCATTCCAGGACATTTTCCCTCCTTTGAAACATGACCGTCCGACCCATGTCCGACCCACCCTTCTGGGTCGGACCATTCCAGAACAATTTCCCGACGTCTAACAGAGGCTGTCCGACCCAAACTTGGGTCGGACCCTGGGTCGGACGTCCTCTAAACTTACCCAAACTTTGTCAAATCTTCACCAAACTTCTCCTAAAGCCTCTTAATGTTTCCTAACAACATTTGGTACCCTTATATCCACATACAACATCCATGAAACTCATTTTCTAATTCCTTAAGCCTTTACTTATTTCCTTGTAAAATTCCTTAACACTTATAACGTCTTACACTAGGTTTCTAAATGGTGTTTCTCACCTATGATAGCTACTTTCCCAAAATGCTTTCTCCTCATCTTAACATCATCTTTTAAGCATTATTTCTCACAACTAACTCCTTATGTCATTCTTGAAATTCTTTTCCAAGTTTACACTTTTCTCCTTATTTTACCAAAGTTTGCCTAAGTCTTTACCTAAGTCCAAAATGACTTTGGTACATACTAAAACCTCAAGATCATGCCTAAGTCCTTGTTACACTCTAGAACACTTCCTAGTTCATCAAAATTCCTTTAAAACATCTTGAACTCCTTATACATTTCCTAAATTCCGACATAGGTTCTCCTAGCATTTTGTTACACCAAAGCAAACATTGTTCTCCCCATTAAACACACAAGAATACTAACAATCCATCAAACACTTTATTATACACAAACTTCACTCATAAAGCACTACATCACAATATAGTGCATAATTAAATTGCATGGCACTTAGGCCCTTAAAATGCATGGCTCTTAGGCCCTTAAAGTGCATAATTCTTAAACACTGAATTTCCACAATATATTTGCCTTTGACCTGCAAATACACTCAACAACACATATGCCTTTTACTAGTCTCTTGAGAACACTTTACTAAGTCATTCACCATTTGCTCTTTAGGTAGTTTTAATAAGCATTATAAGCTCATTTCTCCTAAGGCATTAAACAACATTAGGTTAGTAGATTTACCTCTTTTCCAAACAACTTCTTTCTTGTTTCCTTATAAAAACCGGTAAGGTATTTGATTCCTTGTCAAGTTCTAAACAATATACAAACATTATAATGAGTATTCAAGCTATAAGCTTCAACTCATTGTAAACCCTAATTTACATTGTTTCAAAAACATTAATGTAGTTGTTTTACCTTGATCTCTGAAGAGAGTTTGAATATATAACAAGAGAGGACTCCACCTAGTCCATGAAGAGTTGGAATGAAGCTAGAACAAAGTCACACAAAGAGCTCCATCAATGGGTATTTTCCGTCATAACAAAAACATGGAGGAAATGTAGTTTTTATTTGAGATTCCTTACCTAGAAGCAAAGGAGAGTAATAATATGTCAAAATACAAGCTCAAGCTCCTGCAATGGTGGAACTCCTTGGCACCGAAATGGGGCTCTTGAAGTTTTGAGAAGATAGGAATGAAGAGCTTGATGAGAGGAAGAGATTGGTGGTGTTTGTTTTTGATTTGGACAAGTGAGCTAGATTTTACAAGAGATCAAAGATGGAGATGGTGGTGTGTACTATTGCAAACCGTGAGAGAATGAAGAAGAGAGGTTGAAGAAGGTGTTTGGAACCATGTGAATGAAGAAAGAAATGAGAGAATGAGATAGAATTTGCTTTAAGAAGATATTTATGCTTTATAAAGTAAAAAGGTAACTTAAGTAGTCTTCTTTATTTTCTTAACATGCTAACAAGGGTGGTGTGTCACCAACCTTAAAAACCGGCCCCCAATAGTAGTATGAGGGTATTTTAGTCTTTGTTGAACATTTAATTACTTATACAAACTTATGTTACAAAATAGCTTATAAAATCACTATTCATAAAAACAAGGCACATAGAAGTGAAATTTTTGATTTCCCATTGATATAGACTTCCAAATGTGATACTATATAGTACACATATATATTTAAGAGTAATGATGACATTTAGCCATTCAAAACTCATTTACAAGACAATTTTTCAAAAATGTGCTTTAAGACTCCTTAAAGCACATTTTGTGTTTAAACTTGTTTTCATGCTTGGTTTTCTTTGGTAATTGGTTTAATATGTTCATTAATATATAAATGAGGTCTTAGTAAGTTCATTAGGTCTTAACCAAGCATATCCCAAGCTTAGAGCACATTTTGGCTCTTATTGACTTTAAAGCACATTTTTGTGTTTTCTTTTGTTTAAATTTGTTTACTAATGTTTCTAAGACTCTTTTTAGTCTTTATTACCATATTTAGGTGTTTAAACGACATAACTAGGTTTGGGGTATTTCAATCTACCCCCCTTAAGAGAACTTTGTCCCCAAAGTTCATACTTCCACATATCCTAAATATTAGAACATGAGAACACATATCAACAACACTTCCATATCACATTAATAACATCTTTACCTTACATCGGACACATAGTCTAAACAATAAAACATCACAACATCATTCAGACGCAGCGGTCTGTAACATAACATAGACAATGTATACATATACATGTCGCACACAACCATAACCGAAACGGCTCTACCCCCCTTAAATAGGGGTACGCCCCGTACCCTATACATACAAACACTAAGAAGTAAACAGGACGGGTACTTCGCCTTCATCTTATCTTCCAGCTCCCAAGTGGCCTTCTCGACGTCCTGGTTAGACCAGAGACCTTCACCAGTCTCACGGACTTATGGCGAGTGTCTCGAGTCTTAGTATCCAGAATCTGTACGGGTCTCCACTGATCGCATGGTCGGCTCTAAAGTTAGCCTCTCAGGCTGAAGTACATGAGACGGATGACATATATTTCTTCAACTGGGACACATGAAATACATCATGTACCTTGCCCAGCTCGGCGGGTAAATCAAGTCTATAAGCTACCGGGCCGATCCGCTCCGTCACAACATAAGGCCCCACATATTTTGGGCTCAACTTGCCTTTCTGGCCAAAACGAAATACTCCCTTCATGGGGGATACTCTCAAAAATACCTGATCGCCCACGGCGAACTCCAGGTCGCGTCGGCGCACATCTGCGTACGACTTCTGTCTATCCTGAGCTGCTTTCATGTTAGCCGGATCTGGCGAACTTCTGCCTGAACATGCTCAAGATACTCTGGTCCTATAATGACCGTCTCACTCGACTCATCCCAGCATAATGGCGTGCGGCATGGTCTACCGTACAACGCCTGGAAGGGAGACATCTTGATCGAAGCATGGTAACTGTTGTTGTAACTAAACTTGATCAGATGTAACTTATCAATCCAGCTGGTCTGAAAGTCTAGTGCACATGCACGTAGCATATCCTCAAGTGTCTGAATGGTGCGCTCACTCTGACCATCGGTCTGTGGGTGAAACGCTGTACTCAATTTCAGTTCGGTACCTGAAATACCCCAAACCTTGATATGTGGTTTAAATATTAAACTATGGTATGTAAAGGCTAAAAAGTGCCTTAGAAACATCGGTGAACAATTTAAACCATAGTAAAATGCAATAAAGCACTAAGATACAGTTTGAGCAAAAACATGCTCTAAGCTTGGAGTGAACTTGGTTAGGACCCAAAGAGCCTACCAAGACTTAATAATATTCAATTATGATTTAATAAGGCTAATTAAGTCCTTAGGAAACTTTGGTAGACAGTTAAACCAAACAAAACACAAGAAAATACCTTAAAGTCAATAAGAGCAAAAATGTGCTCTAAGCTTGGGATAAATTTGTATAAGACCTAATGGTCATAAATATACCTTATAAATATGTTAATGAACATATTAAATCAATTACCAAAGAAAACCAAGCTTGAAAACAAGTTAAAACACAAAATGTGCTTTAAGGAGTCTTAAAGCACATTTCTGAAAAAATTGTCTTGTAAATGAGTTTTGAGTGGCTAAATGTCCATCATTACTCTTTAATCAACATGTGTACTACTTAGTATCACATTAGGAAGTCTAGATCAATGGGAAATCAAAAATTTCACAAATATGTCCCTTAATATGTGAATAGTGCTCAAATAGTGCTAGTTTTGACTTAAGTCAACTTTGATTAGTTAAATGGTCAACAAAGACCATAAATATCTTTTAGAATGAAGGGGGCACGGTTTTGAGAGTGTGAGTCACCATACCAAGCCAGCCAACTAAAGAAAAGAAAAAGAAATAAAGTAAAGTTACTATTTACCTTTATAAGTCAAAATATCTTAACAAAGCATACCTCTCACCTCCTTTCTTCATTTCCTCTTGTTCCCACCGTGTTCTTCCTCCATTCTCCCAACCAATCTCGTTCTTGCTACAGCACATCTCTTCTCCAACTTCAATTGTTCACCAAATGTTCAATATTGCTCCAAATAAAAAACTAAGCACATATTTGTCTTAGTTGAGTCAAGGCCTTTCATCCTCTCTTTCAAAATTTCAAAAGCTCATGTTTGATGCCATGAAGAAACTCCATTGAAGGGGTAAAGTTATGTTTGAAGAGCTCTTTTGCTTCTTCTCTCATTCAAGGTAAGGAAAAACAATGAAATCCAGGTTTCCTTCATTTTTGTGTATAGCCGAAAATTCACCCCTTAATGGTGCCTTGTCTTGCTCTCTTCATAGCTTAATTCAAACTTCAAAGGACTAGGAGGAGTCCTATCTTGCTACTTAACCAAGCTCTCTTTCGAATTCCAAAGGTAATCATCAAATTTTGGTATTTCAAGACACTTATGTAAACCTAGGGTTTAATTATGAGTTTGAGTATTAAACTTAATGCTCATTACCTTTATATGTGTGTTGGTTAGAAGGTTGACAAGTGATAAAAGTTCCTTGCCGATTTTCAACCAAGAAAGAACAAGAGAAAACAAGTGAGAAAGCTTTAAAAACAAAGAGGTAAATGATCTCTCTTAATGTAGTTTTATGTACTAGGAAATTGAGCTATATTTGCTTAATAATTAACCTAAAGAGCCAATGGGAAATGAGATAGAAAACTATCCACGAGGTGGACTAAAAGGACATGGGAGCATTGTTGTATGTAATTGCAGGTCAAAGGCATTATTTATATGGAAATCAGTGTTTAAGTTTAATGCAATTTAAGGGCCTAAGAGCCATGTTATTTAAGGGCCTAAGTGCCAAGCAATTTAAGTTTATGCACTATATTGTGATGTAGTGTAGTTTAAAGGTTTAGTTGTGTGTAAGGACATCTCTTGTGAAGGTGAATGTGTTTGATGGTTAAAGGATGAAAAACCATATGTTTGTGTATAAGAATGTGTATTAAGAGATTGAATGTTCTTGATTGTCTAAAGGTGAAAAACAATGTGTTTTGGTGTAAGGTGATACAAGGGAAGCTATGGCGAAATTTAGTTGATAAACAAAAGAGTTTATGTGTTGTAATGAGATTTTATGACCTAGAAGGTACTAGGAATTTTTAAGTGTTAGATGGTGAAAGAAAGTGAATTAAGGTGTTCTTAGGTGTTAAGATGCCTTAGGCATAGTCTTGGAGATTTAGGGAACTAATGGATGATTTCTTGATACACCAAGGTGATGGTGGAGGTGTCGTAAAGTCTTGTGCAAAGTTTGGTGAACAATGAAAGTGTAACACCTTGTGAAGGTTTAATTATGAACTTGTGGGAAAGACTTGAGGAGTGTGTGTAAAGGGGATGAGTGTAGTGCAAATGATGTTTAAAAGGGTGGTTATAAGGTAGTGAGGGAGTACTTTGGTTAGGTGAAGTTTTAGGCAAGAATACAAGTTACAAGTGTAAGAAAAAATGTTCTAAGTGTTAAGGACTTAGTAAAAGTTGAGTAAAAGTTTACGGAATTTTTGGGATGTTTCGAGAGGGTTTAAGTGTGCCCAAAGATGTTAAAACATGTGAGAGAACATGTGTAAAGCATAGGAAAAAATTGGGATGAATTTGGAGTTTAGAAAGAGGAGAAAAGCACATTAGAAAATGGGTTCTGCAGTGGGACCGCCCCTGTGCCGCCCCTGTGGGAGGTCCAGTGCAGAGAAGTGAAAAAAAAAATATACGTGTAGCATCTGTTGTGGACCGCCCCTGGGAACGCCCCAGAGGGGCGGTCCAGACCAGAAATGAAGAAAAATTTGTTTAAGGCTCCTAATGGGGGGGATTGAATGTAATGGTTTGTTAGATGATGTTTAAGGCCTTGTTTGGTGACATGTAAAGGCCTTAAGAGGTGTAAACAAGTATGAGGTGTAATGAGAAGTGATTAACTTATATGATTAAGTTTAAATTACAATGACTTAGTGGTCCAACATTAGGGTGATGATGGTTAGAAAGATAAGCAT
Organism: Limonium bicolor; assembly: GCA_023374045.1. Classification (NCBI taxonomy): domain Eukaryota; kingdom Viridiplantae; phylum Streptophyta; class Magnoliopsida; order Caryophyllales; family Plumbaginaceae; genus Limonium; species Limonium bicolor. The sequence continues at coordinate 104,997,565 of CM041781.1, read as the reverse complement.
TAGACTTTAAACAATCATGTTACATCGATGTTAATAAAAGTACATGTAATGTTATCAGTTGTTCGAGAATTGCTCGAGGAACATAGTGGATGTGGTAAGTGGACTCCGGTGACAGGTATGGTTTTCTTGCAACCTGTGTCCTACCGGATTACACCGGCTTGTATGCCAATGTGTTTTTCTGTGTGTTTGCCACGTTATAAGATAATCATGAAACGAGTTTACAGTCGTTAATGTTATTGTATGTTTACGTGCCGATACCGGTAACCTCGAATGCGCTTGAAGGGCTAGTTCACCACTATTAGGTAAACGTAAGAGAACGGTATCCGGTGATAACGTCCGACCTAAGGAACGTTCTAACCACGGCTATGTGTGAGTTAGTTATGTGATGTTTGTGTGTGATGTTTGTGTGTGAATGTGTTACTCTCCCTTCCCTTGTGTGTGTCTAACAAGACTTAACCCAATGTTGTGATTGTTTAACTAAGTTCAATGATGAACTTCTGACAAGTGCTAACAGGGGGGTGAGGAGTCCGTCTGTTCCGGCCACGCGTGTGTGAGTGGGGGGTCGTTGTCATATCAGGTTCGATCCTCTCCGTATGTTATGGTTGTTTCCAATTTGGTTCCCAACCTTCCCTTTAGCTTAACCAAGGCTATTACTGACTCACGTCGGGCCACAGGGGCATACTATGTTATGTTTGTTCGGTGTGCTTGGATCACTATATCCGAGACACCTTGTGTTTAAGTTATCCGCTCATTTAACGAGATGGTAACGAGTTATGTAACGCGCTTATCATGAGACTGGCAACATTCTCTAGGCACACCAGTGTATTAACAATGTTTGGGTCGGTTCCTAAGAGACCATTCCCGTTATGTTATGTGATGTTGTTGTAATGCAATTCTATTGCGATGTTATTATGTGCACGTTGAAACGTGAAAGTGTTGTTATGTGTTGTTATGGGATGCATGTTATATTTTGTTGTAAAATGTGGAGTATGTGGATCATGGATATGAATCCCAGTTTGTGATAAGAGACGTTTAAGGATAACCCGAATAACGGGTAAGTGTCGTCTATTAAGGAAGTAGCTCCATTAGAGAGAGAAACACTCTAGGGATAATGAATACCATGAGTGACTTATCAAATAAGGATGTATTATCCGTTTATTGAGCCCATTGAGGCGAAACGTTGTGTGTTGTGTGTTTACAGTTGCGTGCACGATTTAAATATAATCAACCGCATGCTAAGGCGACAATTAGTTGTGCGTGGCCCGGTAGCATGTGGGCTGCGGGATTACCATACCAGCAAAGGTGCTGAGCCCCTTGGGGGCCACCCTTTCTCTTCTTTTCTTATTTCAGGTACGAAGTGCTGGAAGCCGTTTGAGAGTAGGACGGGTAGTCGTTGTACATGGGTAATCATTTAAGTATATATACAGTACGCGGTAGTAAGACCGAAACTGTTATCGGCATCAGTTTGTGAATACTCGGTACAGCTGAAAGGTGTATGTTGTTGTTGTTGTTAATGGAAAGGGATAGTAATGTGTAGTCGATCAGGAATTTAGCCCATCAGACCGGTACAATGTATATGTATTAGCCTTGTTAGCCACGTGGGTGGTTAACGGCGTGTAACACCAAGAAGTTAAGTAATGTGTTGAAGTTTGTTTTCCGCTGCAGTTTGTTGTTAAGTGTGTATGTTGTTTGGATGGGGTGTTACAAAAAGTGGTATCAGAGCGAAGTATCGCTCTGATGACTGAATTACCGAGCTTAGGAAGTACCGAGTTAGGATTGTAGTACTTTGGGTTAAGGGTTGAGTGATAGCGTGAGAGATACGCTAGTAAGGAACTACCAGTGAATACTGGAAACCTACTATATCCTTCCGCCCTCCACAATCCCTGTATATAACTTGGGGAAACAATGCCAGAGAGAAGGAAGTCCACTCTTACTCGGGACCCGATCTGGCTGTTATTAAATACCTTCAGAGTACGGGAGAACCTGTCATACGGTGGATCCCGAAAACTGGGAATTCCGGAGACGGTTTCCATCTGAACAATGTTAACCGCATTTAATAGCGAAGAATGAAGAATCTTGTGTATAGAAGAATAGAATTTCCGGCAACCTGGGTCGACATGCCGAGCAGTCGAGAACAACCAGCTTGCAACGCATCGACCGTGCAACAGGCAAGAAGTGGATTAATGGAACCCGAGACAAGTGTCTACGGAACCACAATTGATAAATAATACACCAACGGTATACCAACCGACAAAGGAACTACAACGTAGTGCCCAAACAAGAGACAAGTCTCAGTAACCACGACAATGCGTGGAATGGGCTACGAAGAGGAAACAATAAAAAAAAGGGGTCTTCCAGAATGGGAAACACCCTAGTTAATGATTATCATGTGAACACAGTGAGAAGTCACCTAGAGGAGTTATTATCAAGACAGTAAGATCAGTGAGGGCCAACAAGGCCACTGATGACAGTGCGGGTAAAACAATACCGCAACCGGTAAGTGTTGAACCGATAGCCAGTTAGCATGGCGCACTTGCCATGGCAAGTGCTGCTATAACAGGGCTGTTCGGGGAAATTTTAACAAATACAAAGTACTTGGTAAAGTACCATAAAGTTAAGTGTGATCGTCATAACAGTGGAAGGGCCTGTTAGCCTAACCTCTGTAATTGTAAGTACACCAGTCAGCAAGAAGCTAGACTTGGTTAAGGTAAGAAGATGTTGTGGAACCATGAGAATTTTCTTTCAACCCAGATTTATTCAAACCCTTTTCTTTTCAAAACCAAATTTTCTTTCAAACCAACACTTCTTTCTAACCTTCTTTTAAACCAAACCAGTAAAACCAAGGGCAGTTGATAAGAATTCAACAATGGATAAACTTTCCCTCGATTAAGTTCGGGAAGCATGGAATGAATATTGTCACGGGACAATATAAGGGAGTTGACAACAGAATACTTCACCTAGGCGTGTGACGGACACTACGAGTGTACCAACTGTAATGTGGGACGACCGCACTCCGATAGGAGCTTGTGGGCCTGACAGACCTACTTATGGGTTAGTTGGGTAAGTAGTAATGTATCAGTATGGTACCCCACATATGTATATGAGTAGAGTCCGAAACACGGGAAGTAGTCGACTCCGTTCTACGGTCAGCAGTATAAGTCAAACAACAGCTAAGGATTACCATGAATGGTTGAAGTAAAGGAACCCAGTTAAGTTAACGAGACTAAAGGAATTAGTGAATTCCTTTCAACGAAATGCTTAAGAGTCAGGAGGTGCGAAGTGCACTAACTGTAATGTAAAGACATCGTATACGTCTTAAGGATCCTCAGGGATAAACATGTTAGCTGGAACGGTGACCCAGCCTGTACATGGCAAGCAGATGCCTAATGTGGACACATTAATGTGCAATGAACGGGATGAAACTCCCAGAATGAGTACCTACACTATCAGGAAATGTTGATCTTCACAGAAGAAGATAATAACCAGTTAAGAGCGCAAACGGCGTGGCTAACGGAATGTACTAATAAGTGTGAACTAGATGTAAAGGCATAACTTAGCAAACACCTAGGAGCGATCCTTGAAGGGTGTTTGCATCAACGATAATTGAACAAGATAACGTGATGGAAACACGAGGGTTGAAACTAACACCCAGTTTAGACATAAGTTGTCAGGAGACGGACTGGCAATCCTAAGGGGCATCCCGTAAAAGGAAACGTGATGCAACGACCTTGTCATGGAGCCCATATAATATCCAAATCATGAAATGTTGCACAGAGAAATAAATGAATGTGGACAGCTTAAAACGAGCGCAGCTCAAGACAATAAGGCTTATAAGCCACAAGCAAGATATGTTATGTAAGTTTGATCGATTGCAGGACTTTATGTTATACAAGTAAATAGAGTGGTAAACGAACCAATGCATTAAGAGTGGGGATACCTCTCGATATTGTGAGACCGCAGGAGCGGTAGTTATGTGAATCAAGTTCAAGAAATATGTTAAGGATGGATGACGACGTTATTATGAAAGAGAGCAGTTAGCTTAGTAGTATGTGTGTATAAAGTGAAACACCGAGCTGAATAATGTCGGCTTGTGACTCGAATGATCGATGCTCAAGGAGCATTCGGTAGTCATCCAGATGAATGACGAACCATAATATAAGTATGGGTGTGGAAGTTAATGTGACAGTAAATACCTGCAGATGGTTATTTTCTGAGTGGTTAAACTGGTGTAAAATTAAAAGAAAGGAAATTAAAAACTCAAATTATAAACGTCGGGCTGCAAACAAATCCCGGTCGTAGTTAGTAAAACGAGTGTCGTATCCTCAGGGAGATTGTTCAATTTATCCTAGTCTTGGTAGTTACTTAAAAACTGTAAAAAGGGGTTTAGCCGGAGGCAAGCTTGATTTGTTGTTGGATTAATACAGAAATAATAAAAACAGTAAAAAGGTGAATTAAGTGATGTGGTGGAAAAATGTATCCTAGGATAGGGGGAATTTCCTAAATTACTTAAACAGATTTATATCCCTGTCTCAATTATTTATTGCCTATTAGAGTTAATAATTGTCAGTTACGAACTCTTAATAAAAGCCTTAATATTTTCCTGCTCAGTCCGGAGTGTAAATACTAAGATTAATTCCTTTGTGGTACCTAGACTATCTCAAAATCATATGTTGATAGTTACCAAATAAATGCAGTCGTTTGTCGCGCAAAGCATTTAGCAAATTTAGTTGAAAGGAATTAAAACAAGTTAAAATAAGAGAGACAGGTGATAAATATTAATTACGTAATATTAGAAATAAACTCCCATCCTAGGATACAAATGAAAATTACTCAGACATTAACGGAGATAAGAAGATTACACAGATAGATTTTGACATTAATTCAGAGGAAGAACTGGTCTGCTCTCGCTCTCACTACTACTCTTCTATTTCTTTTGTTACTGCGTGAGTGTGGAATGTTGTGGTGTTACGGGAGGAAAATAAGTTGAAGCGAATGGGTAAGCAGACTCCCGTCGTGCGTGGTGTGTGTTTATGCAGTTAAGGTGGTGGGTTTATATAGAGGTTTGGATCCGTACGAATTTGATTGCAGATGAAGAAGAGCATTGATTGCTTCATTTATTGCTTCCTTCATTGATTGCAGGGGACAGAGCGTGTGCAGAGTAGATGGATAAGTTGCAGACGGCGCGAGTTGCAGAAGTCGGTGAAGGCAAGTTGCAGACGGCGCGAAGAAGATACTGGTCGCGACTGATAATTAGTCACGGTTGCTGTTGGTGTCCGCCTGTGGTACCGCCCAATAAGTGGCGGTTGTGTGCCTCTGGTCCGCCTCCAAGACCGCCCAAAACGGGGCGGTTGCTTGTGTGGTGTCCGCCGGGCGGTAGCCTGTGTGATGTCCGCGTGTTATCGCGATGTACAAGCTTATTTCTTCTACTAGCTCTAGATTCTTCGTTTGGGCTCCGTTTTCTGAGCCGTCTGCGCCTATACGTTCGTCTCTTCGTGTACTTTGCTCCTAGCTTGGTTGTTCCTCATGTTTAAACCAATAAATTTGTGAGATTATCAATAAAACATAAACTAGAGGAAAAACATACGATAAGTGAGAAATGAGCAGAAAAGTGCTGATATAATATATGAAATACACCCATAAAACATGCTCATTTAGACACTTATCACACCCCCACACTTACCTTTTGCTTGTCCTCAAGCAAAACCATGTACCCAAGCAAGTAGGGAATGCTCAATATTAACAAATACTATTATGAAGGGTAGGATAAAGAAGTCAATAGTACATGATCTTAAACTTTTTAGAGGAGTGTGATCCATCACCTACTGGTGGCATAGGTGTACTCAGGGCAAAAATAAAAATTAGAGTTTCGGGGTATGATCCGGAGTACTTCAATGTTTCTTGATTTAAGGTGACTTTGAGATCTTTTACCATGGCCAACTTCTCTCAAGAATGGGCATTGAGGAGAAAATAAAAGGAAAATAGATTTATGCATTTGTTTCACTTTTGCATAAGAGATGAGAAGATAAAATGTAGGCATCAAGCCTTTGTATTTAAGAACACTCAACTCTCTTGTTGGTTACCAATGGTGTCTCGCAAGTCCCTTATTTATTATATTTTTCCTTCTTAAACAGAGAAGTACCCTTAGCAATCCCTAAGAAAGAAGACAGAAGGAACCCCTGAGCAATAAAAATCCAACCATTGCAGATCATTTGGTCACACCGCATAAAAATGCTCCTCAAAAGTAATCAAATTTTAAAATTTTGTACCATTTATACCATTTATCCCACAATTCATAACAATATTTATTCTTAAAGAGAACAACCTACACATAAAGGGTTCACGATATTAAATTTGGACAAACACAAGATAAGCAGAGAGATTAAGCATTTTAGCATAAAATGTCACCGAAAAGGGCACACTCCCCCACACTTAAATTGAACAACGTCCTTATTGTTCACCAGAAAAACAAGGGAAAGTTTCAGAAGGCCTTTTCGGTAAGTAGAAAATAGAGAGAACACGAAGCTCACGATATTCATTTAAGCACATAAACGCTCCTCTGCAGATTTTATTTAAATAAAAGCATTATTAAAGAAACTGGTACTCCCCTGATATTATTTTTGCTAGCGTGTATTGAACTTCCCCCACACTTGAGCTTCACCTCAAGTAACGTAGCTTGGTTGCGTGGGTGTAGTGTATGAAATTGTACCTGCATAAGACACTAGAAGCAACCATACTACAAACGGGGTTAAGAGTTAGCAAAAACAAAATTTAAAGGGGACCTGAAAATTAAAACAGCATAAAAGCATATAAAAGATAAGTTCGTCCGGGTTGCCTCCCGGAAAGTTGCCCTTCTTTAACGTCTTTGGCTAGACGCTTTGTCGTTAGATCGATCCTGGGGGGTGGTTATGAGGAGGAGATCCAAAGCATGACTCGATGGTATTTTTGAGTGTCCACCGGGATGCATGTTTTCTTTTCTTATCCCGCTCTTCGTCCGGGATTGGTGGTGGTATCTCTGTAATAGACATGCCGGCTGGAAGGGTGATAAACAGAAGTGGGGATGATGATGATTGAGTATCCCTTACGAACTTGAGATCTTTGGATTTGCTATCTGGAGATCTTCCTGATGCAAACTCCAGCTTTTCATTATAAGCCTGAAGGGTGATTTTCCCCTGGGCTACCCAAATGTGCACATCGGCTGTGGCAAGGAATGGTCGTCCAAGGATGAGAGGTGTAGTGGAGTTCTCTTCGATGTCTAGAATGACAAAATCGCATGGGAAGTATAAGTGCTCCACTTTAATGATAACATCCTCCACCACTCCGCTTGGGTTTGTTACCGAACCATCTGCCAGCTGCAGGGTCATCTTAGTCTTTTTCATCTCTCCAATTCCTAGCTTTTGAAAGTGGAGAGGGGCATCAAATTAATGGAGGCACCAGATCGCATAAGGAGTATGAAATGAGGTGCTACCAATTGTGACTGGAATGGTGAAGCTGCCCGGATCATTGCATTTTGATGGTAGGGGTTTTGTAGAGTAGCTGAGCAAGGTACATTGAGAGGTACCGTACCGACTTCAGCCAATTTAGTTTTGTTGGATATGAGGTGTTTGAGGAATTTGGCGTAGTTTGGCATTTTGGCAATAAGGTCGACAAACTGTATATTGACGTTTAGTTGCTTCAGCATTGCCAGAAACTTACCATATTCATTATCCAACTTCTGCTTTTGGAGTCAGTGGGAAATGGTATAGGCGGTTCTTGTGAAGAAGGTTCTGAAGCTGATGGAATAATGAGGATGGTGGGAGGTGTTTTTTTCTACTGGGGCCTCAGCTTTTCCTTCACTATCCTCTTTGGATTCTTCTGATTGTTCCGGGATGTGAATCTCGTCGGTTTTCTTACCGCTTCTCAAGGTTATTGCCTTAACCTCTTCTCCTTCTTCTTCAAATTCGAGCTTCTCATTTTCATAACCGGCTACCAAGTGCTCAAGGTAGGTATTCTCAGATTGAATACGATTATTATAGACTTTGGCGGTGCTTTCAAGTTCAGCTACATTCCTTTTGGAAGTTTCGATTGCTACAACCCACTCTTAGAGGGAAGGGTGTAGTTCTGGAACTTTAGCTGTTTTAGCCACCTCCGTCTTTTCTTCATCGTGCTCCTTCACATAGATGCACTTGGCTTGCTCTCTTGGATTTGGTTCATTTTGGCTGGGGAGAGCCCCTGGCGGTCTTCGAGCAAGTTGTTCTGCAAGTTGATTGAATTTACCTTCGATTTTCTGGTTGAAGGCTTCTTGTGCAGAGAGCTGGTTCTGAGTTATGGACATGAAACCCTTCATCATCTCTTTGAGTTCTGCGTTTGGATCAACAGAGAGGATGAAGATGGTTGTTGTTGTTGTTGTTGTTGGAAACCTGGAGGGGCACCTAGTGCTCTATAACCCATATTAGAGTTTGGTTGGGGTCGGTTTCCCTGATAGGTATTGGAATTGTTGTTCTGCCCTCCTTGGTTCTGATCATTATTTTTCCATGAGAAATTCGGGTGATTTCTCCATGGATAGTTGTTGTTGATGTTATTGTTGTAGGAATTACCGGGGCGGTTTCCTATGAATTGTACTTCCTTGTACTGGCCTTTGCCTTCGCATTGATGAGTTTCATGAGGACCGGCGCATATGACACATCCTTCTGTAGGTGGAGCTGGTGGTGAACTTGTAGGTGGGGAAGCTATTGTTTTTACAATTTCGTTTTGTGATGTTGTTAGCTTTTCCACCATCTTTGCAAGGGACGAGATCTGGGCTGATAAATGATCCGTAGGCTCAACATGGAGTAGGCCTGCTGCTCGTGGTGTTCTTCCTTTGGATCTCGTCCACTGTCTCGTATTGCTCGTCATGGTTTCGAGAAGGTCCATTCCTTCTTTAGGAGATTTCATCATGAAACTTCCTCCTGCAGAGGAATTGACGAGTAGTCGGTTCCCATCATCCAGACCGTTGAAGAATGACAGGCAGAGGGATTCATCGTCAAGACCATGGTGGGAACACTTCATTAGCATATCTTTGAATCTGTCCCATGCGTCGTACAACGTTTCTCCCGGCTCCTGACAGAAAGTGTTGATTTCACCGATCAATTGCCTTGTTCTACTGGTTGGGTAGTATTTGGCAAGGAATTTTGGGCCATTTGAAGCCATGTGGTGATTGATCGGGAGGGAAGACTTCGGTACCACCTGTTTGCTGAATCCGATAATGAGTGAGGAAAAAGTTGTAGTCGGATTCTTTCTTTGACATTGCCGGTTGGCCAAAAGAATTGCAGAGTCTAGGAAGAGACTCAGATGATTTGGGGCTTCATCTGGGTTCGCTCCACTAAACTTGCTAAATCCCGGACGGCGGTGATGTAGTGGGTTTTGAAAACCATCGTCCGGCTTCTTGTGGTGTTAGTTCGGGGAGAACTATGGCTGATGTTCTTCCTTCGGTGTTCGGTTGGTGGTAATCGGATAGAGCACGGTGTGTTTGGTTGATTTGCCTGGTCTATTTCATTTATAACTTCGTTACCGGCCATGGTTTGGTTTCTCAGGTTTCTTTGTGCTTGTAATAAGTGCGCGGGGTCGGGGGCTCGGACTGATTGGTGGAGATCCTCGGGTTCGAGTATTTGGCATGCACAGAAGATAACTTGGGGTTTGTGAGAAACTGCAAAATTAGTTAGTAAATAAAATAAGAAAGCAGAGATATGGTTAGGCTGTATAAACGTTAGTTAAACAACACTGATATAATATATTTTTTTTTGTATTTTTTTTAACAAGAGTAAAATGACAGAATATTAATGACAAGGAAAGAAATGACAGAAATTAAAGTTAGGAGTTAGTATACAGAAATTATAAGTAGTAGTAGTTAGTATACAATGGAAAGAAATGTTAAGGACAATGGAAATGAAATGTTAAGGACAATGGAAAGAAAGGACAATGGAAGAAATGACAATGGAACGAAATGACAATGGAATGAAATGACAATAATATTAAGATGTTAGGAGTTAGATGTCCAAAGTCCGAAGTCAATGTCCAAGTCAGGTCAGAAGTCCGATGTCCAATTCAGATGTCCGAGGTTAACAATTTAATAGTATTAACAGATTATTTTTAATACAGCGAGTGAACTACCGGAAACTAGGGAAATTGATGGAATCAATCTCCCCGGCAACGGCGCCAATTTGCAGATGGTTATTTTCTGAGTGAATGGTGTAATGGTGTAAAATTAAAAGAAAGGAAATTAAAAACTCAAATTATAAACGTCGGGCTGCAAACAAATCCCGGTCGTAGTTAGTAAAACGAGTGTCGTATCCTCAGGGAGATTGTTCAATTTATCCTAGTCTTGGTAGTTACTTAAAACTGTAAAAAGGGGTTTAGCCGGAGGCAAGCTTGATTTGTTGTTGGTTAATACAGAAATAATAAAAACAGTAAAAAAGGTGAATTAAGTGATGTGGATGGAAAATGTATCCTAGGATAGCGGGGGAATTTCCTAAATTACTTAAACAGATTTATATCCCTGTCTCAATTATTTATTGCCTATTAGAGTTAATAATTGTCAGTTACGAACTCTTAATAAAAGCCTTAATATTTCCTGCTCAGTCCGGAGTGTAAATACTAAGATTAATTCCTTTGTGGTACCTAGACTATCTCAAAATCATATGTTGATAGTTACCAAATAAATGCAGTCGTTTGTCGCGCAAAGCATTTAGCAAATTTAGTTGAAAGGAATTAAAACAAGTTAAAATAAGAGAGACAGGTGATAAATATTAATTTACGTAATATTAGAAATAAACTCCCATCCTAGGATACAAATGAAAATTACTCAGACATTAACGGAGATAAGAAGATTACACAGATAGATTTTGACATTAATTCAGAGGAAGAACTGGTTGCTCTCGCTCTCACTGCTGCTCTTCTATTTCTTTTGTTACTGCGTGAGTGAGGAAGTTTGTGGTGTTACGGGAGGAAAAAAGTTGAAGCGAATGGGTAAGCAGACTCCCGTCGTGCGTGGTGTTGTTTATGCAGTTAAGGTGGTGGGTTTATATAGAGGTTTAGATCCGTACGAATTTGATTGCAGATGAAGAAGAGCATTGATTGCTTCATTTATTGCTTCCTTCATTGATGGGCAGGGGACCGATGTGTGCAGAGTAGATGGATAAGTTGCAGACGGCGCGAGTTGCAGAAGTCGGCGAAGGCAAGTTGCAGACGGCGCGAAGAAGATACTCGGTCGCGACTGATAATTAGTCACGGTTGATGTTGGTGTCCGCCTGGGTACCGTCCAATAAGTGGCGGTTGTGTGCCTCTGGTCCGCCTCCAAGACCGCCCAAAATGGGGCGGTTGCTTGTGTGGTGTCCGGGGCGGTAGTAGCCTGTGTGATGTATGTCCGCGTGTTATCGCGTTGTACAAGCTTATTTCTTCTACTAGCTCTAGATTCTTCGTTTGGGCTCCGTTTTCTGAGCCGTCTGCGCCTATACGTTCGTCTCTTCGTGTACTTTGCTCCTAGCTTGGTTGTTCCTCATGTTTAAACCAATAAATTTTGAGATTATCATAAAACATAAACTAGAGGAAAAACATACGATAAGTGAGAAATGAGCAGAAAAGTGCTGATATAATATATGAAATACACCCATAAAACATGCTCATTTAGACACTTATCAATACCATGCAGTTAGTGGTATGTTATACATAAGCACGGTGCGCAGTAGGCGACCGTTGTATAAGTGTTGTTAAATAATGATATGGCAGAAGAGCAGTTATGAATTAAATTCAGTGGTGATGCAAGGTAAGTGGTGTTAAACAGACTGGGCAATAAGCCAGTGGTAGGTACTATGTGATGAGGAACTCAGTGTGAATTCCATGGTGAATCGCATAAGGGATTTACTATCAAGAGTTTACGCCTCTGCACTCTGTATGACTGAGTGTTTTGGTATTGCACTTGCGCAGTAATGATCGAGTGGGATAGCTAGGAATGGGGAAACATTTTTAATTGTGGGGGAATAATGTTATAATGGCCGATGCATAGAAATGCAAGGCCGCACCAATAAAAGAGTACTTGTACAAAACAAATGTGGAGACATGATTAACAGTAAGTGACTACAGTAGCACTAACTGCCAAATATCGGTATGGAATATACCCCAAATGTTGTAAATAACTGAGAGAGCACTACACACTAGGTAGTAGCTCAATCTCAACGACAGTAAGTCGGAAGGAACAAGTCATATCATTGTGAAATACATAGCTGTATACACAGTAAATTGTTATGGAAGTGGATAGAAAGTTTATAACTCACCAAATTCGCTAACGGTAAGAGATACCACGCGTCGGTTGAGAAACCATTGTTACCAAGATGAAGGTGACAATTGGGGATGTACAATACAGTATGAATAACAAATGGGGCAATTAAGCTCTACAGTTATTAGAGTTTCGCAGCAGAAACTAGTGAGCCAGTGATTCAAGTGTTGAATGTACATGGTGAACATGAGTGAATGGCTAATTATTATCGCCTAGAAGCCTAACAGGCCAGAATCGAAACCAACTATGAGTTTAAACAAACTCCAATGAGAATTCTTGGTTTAGGAACTAAACCGCCAATATGGTTAAGATCCTCTAATCAGAATCCATTGTGTAATAGACCGCGTGGAAGTTAAAACACTTCACGACGGCAGAACATTTTAAGCCAATGTTTAGCGATTGATTACGTGGGCGTAATCCCTTTTAAGGGGGGTAGAGCGCAAAACCACTTAGTGTGTATTACCGTACAAGTGTACGTGATTTATGTTGTGCATAACACAAAATAATTTGTTTTGATGATTGGTGTGTGTGTTATGTAAACATACGCATTCATTCATGGTTAATTGTGCTAATTGCGCACAGAAGATGCGAATACCATTGTGATAAGTGTGTGTATTTGTTAACAAGTGTGTGTATTTGTTAACAAGTGTGTGTGATAGTACAAGTGTGGGAGTAGAGAAACTCCCGGGGAACAAACCCCGACAGTATATAAATGTGAAACGGTGTGTTGTATTTTGATAAAATATATGTGTATATATATACTATATAGTGATTCACGAAAAGGGTATGAAACCGACATAGAACCTAGTGAGAATGAGATTCCCTAGGCAACAACATTGAAGTGAATGGAAATAACTGATAGACGAAGTTCTATCCCTTGGAGATGTTATGATCATGACTAGAACGATTTAAAAGATAGAACATTGGAAATGAGTGATTTAATTGATGCTTGAAAATGAAGTGGGAGGTGAAACTTGATTAACATGAGATCAAGGGAAGCCTAACACAAATTGGAGTGGAAGGATAGTTCAACACTGATGCTGGTCACATCAGGGTTAGATGATTCTTGAAGCTCCTTATAAGTGGTCACAAATAACCACGCTAAGAAAAGAAGCAAAGAGCATAAGTTGGACTTGGAGTTGTATGTGTTTTCAAAAAGGATTTTGAATTGGTATTTATAAAACGTCGATAGATACTTTACATAATTAAAGTTTTCTTACTTAACCTCACAAGGAAAAATTTCAAATTGAAGTGATTGTTTTGATCTCCCAAAGGCACGGGGACGGAAGGTGTCCATCGTGACCGGGTTCTGCGGGATCACAGTGTATATCAAAGACATTTTTGATTGCCATACATGCTATGACATGTTGTGTGGTATGTGTAATAAATGTTATTTTGACTTTGATCTCCTAAAGTGTATGCTATTAAGACCTATGAGTCTAAATGTGTTGTGTTACATAGACCTATGTGTCTAAAGGCTGTTATGTTATCAAGACCTATGTGTCTAAATGTTGTTATGTTTACCCAAGACCAGAGAATCTAAGGGTTGTTATGTATGTGCAAATATTGTTAAGATACCCGGACCAGTGAGTCCGAGGTTATCATGTGAATATGTTATGTTATGTATGAATGTGAATGTGTTACCCGGACCATTGAGTCCGAGGTTGTGATGTAAAGTTTGTTTGGTTATGGAAGTTTTATTTCTATAAGTAATCCCCGTATTCTAATCCAAGATGTGTGGGAAGTGTAAACTTCGAGGACGAAGTTCTTTTAAGGGGGGTAGATTGAAATACCCCAAACCTTGATATGTGGTTTAAATATTAAAATATGGTATGTAAAGGCTAAAAAGTGCCTTAGAAACATCGGTGAACAATTTAAACCATAGTAAAATGCAATAAAGCACTAAGATACAGTTTGAGCAAAAACATGCTCTAAGCTTGGAGTGAACTTGGTTAGGACCCAAAGAGCCTACCAAGACTTATAATATTCAATTATGATTTAATAAGGATAATTAAGTCCTTAGGAAACTTTGGTAGACAGTTAAACCAAACAAAACACAAGAAAATACCTTAAAGTCAATAAGAGCAAAAATGTGCTCTAAGCTTGGGATAAATTTGTATAAGACCTAATGGTCATAACTATACCTTATAAATATGTTAATGAACATATTAAATCAATTACCAAAGAAAACCAAGCTTGAAAACAAGTTAAAACACAAAATGTGCTTTAAGGAGTCTTAAAGCACATTTCTGAAAATTGTCTTGTAAATGAGTTTTGAGTGGCTAAATGTCCATCATTACTCTTTAATCAACATTTGTACTACTTAGTATCATATTAGGAAGTCTAGATCAATGGGAAATCAAAAATTTCACAAATATGTGCCTTAATATGTGAATAGTACTCAAATAGTGCTAGTTTTGACTTAAGTCAACTTTGATTAGTTAAATGGTCAACAAAGACCATAAATCTTTTAGAATGAAGGGGGCACGGTTTTTAGAGTGTGAGTCACCATACCAAGCCAGCCAACTAAAGAAAAAAAAAGAAATAAAGTAAAGTTACTATTTACCTTTATAAGTCAAAATATAACAAAGCATACCTCTCACCTCCTTTCTTCATTTCCTCTTGTTCCCACCGTGTTCTTCCTCCATTCTCCCAACCAATCTCGTTCTTGCTACAGCACATCTCTTCTCTCTTCTCCACTTCAATTGCTCACCAAATGTTCAATATTGCTCCAAATCAAAAACTAAGCACATATTTGTCTTAGTTGAGTCAAGGCCTTTCATCCTCTCTTTTCAAATTTCAAAAGCTCATGTTTGATGCCATGAAGAAACTCCATTGAAGGGGGAAAGTTCTGTTTGAAGAGCTCTTTTGCTTCTTCTCTCATTCAAGGTAAGGAAATCAAAGAAAATCCAGGTTTCCTTCATTTTTGTGTATAGCCGAAAATTCACCCCTTAATGGTGCCTTGTCTTGCTCTCTTCATAGCTTAATTCAAACTTCAAAGGACTAGGAGGAGTCCTATCTTGCTACTTAACCAAGCTCTCTTTCGAATTCCAAAGGTAATCATCAAATTTTGGTATTTCAAGACACTTATGTAAACCTAGGGTTTAATTATGAGTTTGAGTATTAAACTTAATGCTCATTACCTTTATATGTGTGTTGGTTAGAAGGTTGACAAGTGATAAAAGTTCCTTGCCAATTTTCAACCAAGAAAGAACAAGAGAAAACAAGTGAGAAAGCTTTAAAAACAAAGAGGTAAATGATCTCTCTGTAGTTTTATGTACTAGGAAATTGAGCTATATTTGCTTAATATTAACCTAAAGAGCCAATGGGAAATGAGATAGAAAACTATCCACGAGGTGGACTAAAAGGACATGGGAGCATTGTTGTATGTAATTGCAGGTCAAAGGCATTATTTATATGGAAATTCAGTGTTTAAGTTTAATGCAATTTAAGGGCCTAAGAGCCATGTTATTTAAGGGCCTAAGTGCCAAGCAATTTAAGTTTATGCACTATATTGTGATGTAGTGTAGTTTAAAGGTTTAGTTGTGTGTAAAGAACATCTCTTGTGAAGGTGAATGTGTTTGATGGTTAAAGGATGAAAAACCATATGTTTGTGTATAAGAATGTGTATTAAGAGATTGAATGTTCTTGATTGTCTAAAGGTGAAAAACAATGTGTTTTGGTGTAAGGTGATACAAGGGAAGCTATGGCGAAATTTAGTTGATAAACAAAAGAGTTTATGTGTTGTAATGAGATTTTATGACCTAGAAGGTACTAGGAATTTTTAAGTGTTAAGATGGTGAAAGTGAATTAATTAAGGTGTTCTTAGGTGTTAAGATGCCTTAGGCATAGTCTTGGAGATTTAGGGAACTAATGGATGATTTCTTGATACACCAAGGTGATGGTGGAGGTGTCGTAAAGTCTTGTGCAAAGTTTGGTGAACAATGAAAGTGTAACACCTTGTGAAGGTTTAATTATGAACTTGTGGGAAAGACTTGAGGAGTGTGTGTAAAGGGGATGAGTGTAGTGCAAATGATGTTTAAAAGGGTGGTTATAAGGTAGTGAGGGAGTACTTTGGTTAGGTGAAGTTTTAGGCAAGAATACAAGTTACAAGTGTAAGAAAAAAATGTTCTAAGTGTTAAGGACTTAGTAAAAGTTAAGTAAAAGTTTACGGAATTTTTGGGATGTTTCGAGAGGGTTTAAGTGTGCCCAAAAGATGTTAAAACATGTGAGAGAACATGTGTAAAGCATAGGAAAAATTGGGATGAATTTGGAGTTTAGAAGAGGAGAAAAGCACATTAGAAAATGGGTTCTGCAGTGGACCGCCCCTACGGACCGCCCCTGTGGGGAGGTCCAGTGCAGAGAAGTGAAAAAAAAATATACGTGTAGCATCTGTTGTGGACCGCCCCTGGGAACGCCCCAGAGGGGCGGTCCAGACCAGAAATGAAGAAAAAAATTTGTTTAAGGCTCCTAATGATGGGGGATTGAATGGTAATGGTTTTAGATGATGTTTAGGCCTTGTTTGGTGACATGTAAAGGCCTTAAGAGGTGTAAACAAGTATGAGGTGTAATGAGAAGTGATTAACTTATATGATTAAGTTTAAATTACAATGACTTAGTGGTCCAACATTAGGGAGTGATGATTGTTAGAAAGATAAGCATTAGACTTTAAACAATCATGTTACATCGATGTTAATAAAAGTACATGTAATGTTTATCAGTTGTTCGAGAATTGCTCGAGGAACATAAGTGGATGTGGTAAAGTGGACTTCGGTGACAGGTATGGTTTTCTTGCAACCTGTGTCCTACCGGATTACACCGGCTTGTATGCCAATGTGTTTTTCTGTGTGTTTGCCACGTTATAAGATAAATCATGAAACGAGTTTACAGTCGTTAATGTTATTGTATGTTTACGTGCCGATACCGGTAACCTCGAATGCGCTTGAAGGGCTAGTTCACCACTATTAGGTAAACGTAAGAGAACGGTATCCGGTGATAACGTCCGACCTAAGGAACGTTCTAACCACGGCTATGTGTGAGTTAGTTATGTGATGTTTGTGTGTGATGTTTGTGTGTGAATGTGTTACTCTCCCTTCCCTTGTGTGTGTCTAACAAGACTTAACCCAATGTTGTGATTGTTTAACTAAGTTCAATGATGAACTTCTGACAAGTGCTAACAGGGGGAGTGAGGAGTCCGGTCTGTTCCGGCCACGCGTGTGAGTATGGGGGTCGTTGTCATATCAGGTTCGATCCTCTCCGTATGTTATGGTTGTTTTCCAATTTGGTTCCCAACCTTCCCTTTAGCTTAACCAAGGCTATTACTGACTCACGTCGGGCCACAGGGGCATACTATGTTATGTTTGTTCGGTGTGCTTGGATCACTATATCCGAGACACCTTGTGTTAAGTTATCCGCTCATTTAACGAGATGGTAACGAGTTATGTAACGAGCTTATCATGAGACTGGCAACATTCTCTAGGCTCACCAGTGTATTAACAATGTTTGGGTCGGTTCCTAAGAGAACCATTCCCGTTATGTTATGTGATGTTGTTGTAATGCAATTTCTATTGCGATGTTATTATGTGCACGTTGAAACGTGAAAGTGTTGTTATGTGTTGTTATGGGATGCATGTTATATGTTGTAAAATGTGGAGTATGTGGATCATGGATATGAATCCCAGTTTGTGATAAGAGACGTTTAAGGATAACCCGAATAACGGGTAAGTGTCGTCTATTAAGGAAGTAGCTCCATTAGAGGAGAAACACTCTAGGGATAATGAATACCATGAGTGACTTATCAAATAAGGATGTTTATCCGTTTATTGAGCCCATTGAGGCGAAATGTTGTGTGTGTTTTACAGTTGCGTGCACGATTTAATATAATCAACCGCATGCTAAGACGACAATTAGTTGTGCGTGGCCTCGTAGCATGTGGGCTGCGGGATTACCATACCAGCAAAGGTGCTGAGCCCCTTGGGGGCCACCCTTTCTCTTCTTTTCTTATTTCAGGTACGAAGTGCTGGAAGCCGTTTGAGAGTAGGACGGGTAGTCGTTGTACATGGGTAATCATTTAAGTGTATATATACAGTAGGCGTAGTAAGACCGAAACTGTTATCGGCATCAGTTTGTGAATACTCGGAACAGTTGAAAGGTGTATGTTGTTGTTGTTGTTAATGGAAAGGGATAGTAATGTGTAGTCGCTCGGGAATTTAGCCCATCAGACCGGTACAATGTATATGTATTAGCCTTGTTAGCCACGTGGGTGGTTAACGGCGTGTAACACCAAGAAGTTAAGTAATGTGTTGAAGTTTGTTTTCCGCTGCAGTTTGTTGTTAAGTGTGTATGTTGTTTGGATGGGGTTACAGTACCCAATGCCTCTCATGTAGACTTCCAATATCTGGATAAGAACCTGGTATCTCTGTCAGATACAATTGTCTTTGGTACACCATGATGTCTTACAATTTCTTTATCAAAGAGTTCTGCCAGTCTTGCCACTTTCCAGGTGTCCTTCATCGGAATGAATCGGGCCACCTTGGTCAGTCGGTCAACAACAACCCAAATCATATTCAGACCTCCCCTTGCAGGTGGAAGCCCTACTACGAAGTCCATAGATATGTCAAGGAACTTCCACTCCGGCACTGGCATTGGCTGTACCATACCACCAGGCCGTCGGTGCTCAAACTTGACCTTCTGACAAGTGAGACACCTCAACACATAGTCATTCACATCCTTTTTCATTCCAGTCCACCAAAAATATCTTTTCATACCTTTATACATCTTTGAAGCTCCGGGGTGAATCGAAGTAGTAGAACAATGGGATTCACTCAATATGCGCTCCTTCAACTCAGCGCTACTCCTGGGTATACACAGTCGGCCATTAAGCCTAATCAGGTCATCATCGTGGAGTCTGAAGTCGTACTTCTGACCCTCGAATGTGCCATCAATAAGCTTCTGTCTAATCTCCATCATGTACTGATCCGTCATCTGAGCACTCCGCACCTCTTCAACCAAGCCAGTATGAGAGACTAGCGAATGGAGAGAGTGTGCTCGGCGACTCAATGCGTCAGCTACCACATTTGCCTTACCCTCCTTATATTGTAGATTGATGTCATAGTCATTCAGAAATTCAACCCACCTTCTTTGCCTCATGTTCAACTCCTTCTGAGTGAACAAGTACTTTAAACTCTTGTGGTCAGAATAAAGCGTCACACTTACCCCATACAAGTGATGTCGCCATATCTTCAGTGCGAAGACAATGGCCCCCAATTCTAAGTCGTGGGTAGGGTAGTTCTCCTCATGCTTCTTCAGCTGTCGGGAGGCGTAAGCTACGACCTTCCCGTGTTGCATCAACACACAACCCATACCCCTGCCTGATGCGTCGCAATAGACCTCAAACCCATCTGGACCGTCTGGTAGCGTCAGAACCGGTGCAGATGTTAGAGCATCCTTGAGACTCGTGAAAGAACTCTCACAGTCGACTGTCCACTCGAATGGTACATCCTTTTTCATCAAGGAAGTCATCGGCTTCGAGACACTGGAGAAGTTCTTCACAAACCTCCTATAATAACCTGCCAGACTGAGGAAGCTCCTGATGTCGGTAACTGTCTTCGGCCTAGGCCAGGTGCGCACTGCATCTATCTTTGCCGGATCGACAGTGATCCCGGCCTCAGAAATCACATGTCCAAGAAATGATACTTGGTTCAACCAAAATTCACACTTAGAAGATTTAGCATACAGCTGATTCTTCCTCAACGTTTGTAACACACATCTTAGGTGGCTTTCGTGCTCACCTCTCGATTTCGAGTACACTAAAATATCATCGATGAAGACTACCACTGACTTGTCCAACTGATCTTGGAACAAGCGGTTCATTAAGTCCATGAACTTAGCTGGTGCATTTGATAAGCCAAACGGCATAACTGTGAACTCATAGTGCCCATACCTAGTTCTGAATGCTGTCTTTTCGATATCACTGTCACGGATGGCAATCTGATGGTATCCGGAACGTAGGTCTATCTTGGAGAATACTGATGCTCCCCTCAGCTGATCAAATAGATCGTCGATGCGTGGTAAAGGGTAACGGTTCTTCACCGTACCGCATTCAGCTTCCGATAATCAATACACAGGCGGAGGCTACCGTCCTTCTTCTTCACGAAGAAGACCGGCGCTCCCCATGGTGAAACACTAGGGCGGATAAAGCCCTTGTCGAGTAGGTCTCTCAGCTGCTCCTTGAGCTCTGTCATCTCTGCTGGAGCCATACGATAAGGTGCTTTCGCAATGGGTCCGGTGCCCGGAATCAAGTCAATCTCAAACTCAACCTCTCGTGCTGGCGGCATGCCCGGCAGTTCCTTAGGAATACATCAGGAAACTCCGACACTACCGGCACATCTGGGCTAAACTCTGGATCTCTCTCTATGTCCTGGACATAGCAGAGGTATACATCACTCCCTCGTCATAACTCATGATACATAGCCATGGCGGTGATGATCTGAGTCGAAGGCTCCCTGGGCCTCTGGCGGTAAGATATGGTAACCCCAGATGGACTCCAAAGAAGCAGTCGATGCTCAGCACACAGGATTCTGCCCTTGTACCGCTCCAACCAGTTCATCCCGACAATCACATCAAAGCCAAGTCCATCGAACTCTATCAAGTCGATCGGAAACTCTTCATCTCTGATTCGTATAATAACATCTCGGTGGTAGCGGGTACACCTGATCCGCTCTTTCGATGGGAGAGTGACCAAGAAGTCTGGCATCTCATCACCATCTAACCCCAGCCTCTTCACAAAAGATAGCGAAATAAATGTGTGTGAGGCTCCGGAGTCGAACAAGATCGAAGCGTCCACGCCATTCGCTGGAAAGGTACCGGTGAGGATTGTGCCGCTCTTGCCGGCTTCTGCCTCATTGCAGACACTCAGTATACCTCCCGTTCCGAGTGCACAGCCTAATTCATTGGCAAACTAATAAGTATTGGGTAACAACACGGTTTATATGCTTCAAACAACTCCACTTTATTCATTAACACAATCTCTTTACAACATTCATTGGCTCATATTGTCGCCATGATTAACACTTACAACATCCTTAATACACACTGGTTTATCATTCACATAATTATACAAGGCTTAAAACTGTTTGAAGGTCAAATTCAAACGTCCGGGTTTCATGTGTGTGGCATTGATCACTGCCGACGATGCGGTGTTCAGTTTGATCATTCTGATGCCATGGTATAGCATCCTTGACTGCCCACCCATGATTAATACATCTCCCGATTTCAATAGTAGCTTCTTTGCGAGGTCAGCACGCTTCTGCTCGCCATACACAACACTGCGGTATCACCAATGGACCAAGACACCACGGGTACTCCCTTACTTAGAGACTCGGGTGACTCGTCCTTGTCTTGGTGTATACCTAACCGTCCACCTTTCTGGTAGAAGTTCACAATGCATAGATCTGCTTTCACACTTGGAATTGAATCCGTTTCAACTTGTTGAGCAATTCCCACGGCGTGATTAACGACCGCAAGGAACTCCTCAGGTATACTTGGTACCGTTGCTCCATCTCCAGCTCGCACTTCTTGATATGTCTTGGTGTAAGGGTTCCAATCCTTACCCATGCACATCATCTTTAATTGCATTCTTGATCCGTTCGGGTATTCTGGTGTGTAGAAACCTCCTAGTTTTGCTCCAAGTCCGTCGCATCGTCTGATGATATGGATTTGTGCTTCCGGTGTCAGGTATCCATTTAAGAGTATCATACCTGGCTGGATGACCTGACATTGTTCCAATGGAAAGTCGGTGATGTTGATGGTGGTTTCTTCAGGGTTTGGTGTGGGTGGGATTGGATAACATATATTGAAGGTTCCTTTAAGTTTAGAATACTCTAATTAGGTGTCTTTCACACTATACTTTACTTATTTACTCACATGGTTGTCTACTTAAACTCACTCACACACATGCATGGAATGCGGTATGCAAACACTTATTACATTCAACAGTTTAGGCGGTACCTGGTCTAGAAGAGGGCCCTGGCGCCTCAGACCGGTCCACCACATTCAGGGTGGCCTTGTTGGACCCCGACCCCTTCCCCTTCTGGGACTCTGTGTACCTCTGATCTGGGGGTGGCTGGTTCGCCGTCTTCTGGCCATCGGTGGTCGCAGTGGCCTTACCCTTCCAATTGCCCTTGGGCCTGTAGCTCCTACTGTTTGGGTTCTGCCAACATTAGTGATTGCGGTGACCCATCTTCTTACAGTATCGGCACTGCACATCGTTACCCTTGCAGTCCTTGCTGGGTGGTCGCCGTTGCACCACTTGCAGTAATAGTGGCGCTCCGGTCCAGAGCCCGTGCTAGCTGCTATCACACACACAATCAATACTTGTCTCACAACTTATCAACATATACTCTAACTTATCACACAGGATTAGACAATTACCCTTAGGTGGGTAAGAACGTAGGGGCTTGCCGCATACGCATAGGTGAGTTGCAGGGGCTCCTCAGCAGTGGTGGTCTGGGTCTGGCCCTTGCCACCCTGTTGCTGTCCTTTCTGGGACTGGGGGTATGACTTCTTCTTCTTTCCTCCCCACTGCCCTTGCGTGCCTTGGCCCTCGTTCATAGCCTTGCGCTTGAGCGCACTCTCCTCGTCCCTCAGCGGATGGTGATCTCCACAATTGCAGCGGCATGATAGCACTCCTATATTTAGGGTGTCAGTTATGCCCCGCCAAATAAATTCACAACACATTAACACATTGTACACACTTATTCACATTACACTGTAATCCCATTACCTGCAAAGTGGTATATCCAGTAGGCCCCATGCCATAGCGTAGGCGATAGTTCAGTCCGTTGTAGAAACGGTTCACAAGGATCCGGTCTGAGTAACCCAGATCCGGTAGCAGGTGGATAAGTCCGATGAAGGCTGAGTAGTACTCATCTACCGTCATCTTATCCCATTGCCTCAAACTGTCCAGCTCCAGGCGCTTGGCCTCTTGCACATGTATTGGGTAGTACTTGGCTCGCAGCAGAGCCGTGTACTCCCTCCATAGAAAAGTCGGGTCAGCAACTCTGCCCTCTTGCACTAGCTTCCACCAGCTCTGTGCCGAGCCCTTCAAGTAATAGGCAGCAAGTCGAACCTTGACCTGCTCAGGTACTGCTAGGGTTTCGAAGGCGGTCTCCATTTTGGAGATGTACGCCTCGAGCTTACGGGGATCGGTCTCCCCACTGAATGAGGGTGGCCTCAAATCCGCCAACGCCTTGACCCAGTTGGTCTCTCGTGGCGGTGGTGGTGGTGGTAGTTGAACTCCGGGCGTATGCCCCTGCTGAATCGCAGCCACAAGCTGGGGTACCATTTGGGCTACGGCGGCTGCTACTGCCTCAGCCATAACCTGAGCCGTAGTGTTCTCGCCCTTGTCACCCATATTACCAGTACCGCTTCCGCGGCCTCTACTTCGCGGTCTACCTGTCATCTGAATTCACATGAATATTCATTAGCAATATGCTTGCACACTTATCGGTCCAACGATTGTAACGCTTCCCGATAATAAGGTATCTCCACACTTAGTTAGTGGTTAACCTTTCCATAACTGTTCACTTAGGTAACTGTAGTTTGGTTTCCTAACTCGGTATATCCCTAAGCTCGGTATTCTAGTCATCAGAGCGATACTTCGCTCTGATACCACTTTTTGTAACACCCCTACTACGCACATCACATTATTTGAAATCGCAGCGGAATATAAACAACTAAACAGTAACTAAACGAACGGTGCTACAACGCCGTCAACCACCCACGTGGTTAACAAGGCTGAATAAATACAAGTGTACCGGTCTGATGATCAGACTCCCGAGCATAGAACTAACAACCACATATATACATCAACAAAATACCGAGTGTTTACATATGTCCTTCACTGTATACTGTCACTGTAAACTGTCATAACCAATATATAACACGCCACGGGAGCACAGGCGCATCCCGGGCCAACATCCAAAAGTACTCAAAGTAACTACATCCTAGGATCTAGAGCCACTCCGCTTCTTCGATCCTCATCGTGCAGTAAAAGAAATATGGATCCCCCGAGGGGGTCAGCAACCCTTGGCTGGTATGGTTAACGCGCAGCCTCGGCTACCGGGATGCGCGCAAACTATTTGTCATGATGACATGGCATTTATTTTAAAACACACAACTTATACATATATAACATAACATGGGTATTGTACACATCATCACACCATCACACACATACAATTCCTTTTAGGAAGAGAACCAACACAGTTAGTCCCCATTGAGAGCCTAGAGAATGTTGCCATGCTCATGCTAAGCTCGTTACATAACTCGTTACCGTCCTGTTAGATTGAACAGTTAACTTAACACAAGGTGCCTCGGATATAGTGATCCAAGCACACCGAAATAACACATAGTATGCCCCTGTGGCCCGACGTGAGTCAGTAAAATAGCCTTGGTTAAGCTAAAGGGAAGGTTGGAAACCAATTGGAACACAACCATAACATACATAGAGAATCGAACCGGTTATGACATCGACTCCCATACTCACACGCGTGGCCGGAACTGATCGGACTTCTCACTCCCCCCGTTAGCACTTGTTAGTAGTTCATCATTGAACTCAACAAACAATTCACAATAATAGGTCAAGTCTTGTTAGACACACACAAGGGAAGAGAGAGTCATACTTAACAACATAATAATATTTAACAACTGTAACTCTTTACATATTTAATCTTACAAAGTCATAAACACACAGAGAAACAAACACACACAAGCCGGTGTAAACCGGTAGGCAACAGACTGCAAGAAAAACCATACCTCGGTCCTTGCCTCGTTTGGTTTCCTCCGTAGGTCACTCCTATACATAGTTAATAACGTCGGTTATTATTTATTTAATTTCAACCTTACTAAGTATTTAACATAATTGTATGACATGTTTTAGTGTCTATATTAACCTAGGTTACCTTCATTATACACCCTAGGGTTAACTACATAAGTCACATTCTTTTCTGTTTTTTTTTTAAGTTTTGTATGTCCGACCCACCGTCCGACCCACAACTGGGTCGTACCTTCCAGTGGTTTTCGGGTTTGGAAATTTAACTTGTCCGACCCATGTCCGACCCACCCTTCTGGGTCGGACCATTACAGAACATTTTTACAACACCCGTATACAACCTTACCGCCATTCCAACATGCCCGTCCCTACCCCGTCCGACCCACTCTTCTGGGTCGGACCATTCTAGAACAATTTCCCTCCTTTGAAACAATGACCGTCCTACCCCTGTCCGACCCACCCTCTGGGTCGGACCATTCAGAACCTTTCCTGATGTCTAACAACAGGCTGTCCGACCCAAACTTTTTGGTCGGACCCCTGGGTCGGACGTCCTCTAAACTTACCCAAACTTTGTCAAATCTTCACCAAACTTCTCCTAAAGCCTCTTAATGTTTCCTAACAACATTTGGTACCCTTATATCCACATACAACATCCATGAAACTCATTTTCTAATTCCTTAAGCCTTTACTTATTTCCTTGTAAAATTCCTTAACACTTATAACATCTTACACTAGGTTTCTAAATGGTGTTTCTCACCTATGATAGCTACTTTCCCAAAATGCTTTCTCCTCATCTTAACATCATCTTTTAAGCATTATTTCTCACAACTAACTCCTTATGTCATTCTTGAAATTCTTTCCAAGTTTACACTTTTCTCCTTATTTTACCAAAGTTTGCCTAAGTCTTTACCTAAGTCCAAAATGACTTTGGTACATACTAAAACCTCAAGATCATGCCTAAGTCCTTGTTACACTCTAGAACACTTCCTAGTTCATCAAAATTCCTTTAAAACATCTTGAACTCCTTATACATTTCCTAAATTCCGACATAGGTTCTCCTAGCATTTTGTTACACCAAAGCACATTGTTTCCCCATTAAACACACAAGAATACTAACAATCCATCAAACACTTTATTATATACAAACTTCACTCATAAAGCACTACATCACAATATAGTGCATAATTAAATTGCATGGCACTTAGGCCCTTAAAATGCATGGCTCTTAGGCCCTTAAAGTGCATAATTCTTAAACACTGAATTTCCACAATATATTTGCCTTTGACCTGCAAATACACTCAACAACACATATGCCTTTTACTAGTCTCTTGAGAACACTTTACTAAGTCATTCACCATTTGCTCTTTAGGTAGTTTTAATAAGCATTATAAGCTCATTTCTCCTAAGGCATTAAACAACATTAGGTTAGTAGATTTACCTCTTTTCCAAACAACTTCTTTCTTGTTTCCTATAAAAACCGGTAAGGTATTTGATTCCTTGTCAAGTTCTAAACAATATACAAACATTATAATGAGTATTCAAGCTATAAGCTTCAACTCATTGTAAACCCTAATTTTACATTGTTTCAAAAACATTAATGTAGTTGTTTTACCTTGATCTCTGAAGAGAGTTTGAATATATAACAAGAGAGGACTCCACCTAGTCCATGAAGAGTTGGAATGAAGCTAGAACAAAGTCACACAAAGAGCTCCATCAATGGGTATTTTCGGTAATAACAAAAACATGGAGGAAATGTAGTTTTTATTTGAGATTACTTACCTAGAAGCAAAGGAGAGTAATAATATGTCAAAATACAAGCTCAAGCTCCTTCAATGGTGGAACTCCTTGGCACCGAAATGGGGCTCTTGAAGTTTTGAGAAGATAGGAATGAAGAGCTTGATGAGAGGAAGAGATTGGTGTGTGTTTTTGATTTGGACAAGTGAGCTAGATTTTACAAGAGATCAAAGATGGAGATGGTGGTGTGTACTATTGCAAACCGTGAGAGAATGAAGAAGAGAGGTTGAAGAAGGTGTTTGGAACCGTGTGAATGAAAGAAAGAAATGAGAGAATGAGATATAATTTGCTTTAAGATGATATTTATGCTTTATAAAGTAAAAAGGTAACTTAAGTAGTCTTCTTTATTTTCTTAACATGATAACAAGGGTGGTGTGTCACAACCTTAAAAACCGGCCCCCAATAGTTTATGAGGGTATTTTAGTCTTTGTTGAACATTTAATTACTTATAGAAACTTATGTTACAAAATAGCTTATAAAATCACTATTCATAAAAACAAGGCACATAGAAGTGAAATTTTGATTTCCCATTGATATAGACTTCCAAATGTGATACTATATAGTACACATATATATTTAAGAGTAATGATGGACATTTAGCCATTCAAAACTCATTTACAAGACAATTTTTCAAAAATGTGCTTTAAGACTCCTTAAAGCACATTTTGTGTTTTAACTTGTTTTCAAGCTTGGTTTTCTTTGGTAATTGGTTTAATATGTTCATTAATATATAAATGAGGTCTTGGTAAGTTCATTAGGTCTTAACCAAGCTTATCCCAAGCTTAGAGCACATTTTGGCTCTTATTGACTTTAAAGCACATTTTGTGTTTTCTTTTGTTTAAATTTGTTTACTAATGTTTCTAAGACTCTTTTTAGTCTTATATACCATATTTAGGTGTTTAAACGACATAAATAGGTTTGGGGTATTTCAATCATGATACCCTAAAATATGATATTTTATATTACATTAACATTATAACCTATGGTTTTAATAAAACCCTATTACATTGCCGTAAGGCATATGCATCAATATTTTGATTTTCATCCACTCCCTATATTTTTCCATTATACAATATTACCACATATTTAACATAATGTTATACATACCATATGTTATAAATTTTAACTTTATAATAAACATAACCTATAGTTTTATAAACTATATTATTGCCGATTTGGGCACATATATTATAACTTCATTTTCCTTCATTTTATATACTTTTCATTAATTACAATTACACCACACATATTATATAATGTAACATATACATTATATTATATCATTTTAACCATATAGTTATTGTAACCTTAGCACTTGCCAATTATACATATTTATAGAACATTTACTTTATTATTATTATTGTTACCAACCGTCTTAATCTATAACTTAGTTATCTTACTAAAATTACTAGTCTCCTTACAATTTCTAACTACTTGATCAGAATGTTAACTTTGATTAATATTCTAACTCGACCAAATTGGAATTCCCAAATCCAAACCCTAATTCTGATTGGTTACCACACTAACATTAGCCTCAATTTTTGGGATTAATCAAATTAACACTATTTCCAACTAACTCTCTTGTTAACCGCTATTGGGGTCTCTGATTTCTCTTTTACTAATAACAAGAACCAGCCGCTAACTTATCTATCTTTTCACACTTAACTAAACCTTAATTCTAAAAGTTCACTCCAATTAACCCCAATTATCAATTAACCTCATACGAGACCTAATTTTGAAACCACTAACCATCAACATCTCACACCATATGTGCTTCCGTATTATCAAGGCGTATATTACAAGAAAATCAACACTAACTCACGATGGATTTGCATGTTACCACCTAAACTTAATCCCCTAGTTACTCCAACTCATTCATCCCCACAGAACAACCGTGAACATTCGAACCAATCATTTTAATGTTGACTAGCGTTTCAATTTTAACCAGAGGTTGCTGTTCTAAAAGTCTTAGTTTAAGCCCTAATTTGAAACCCTAATCACTCTCAACAATTATAATTTCAAGTCAAACAAATCTCCCAAATCAACCCTAATTTCTGATTTGTACAACACCAACTCCAATCCAGATCTTTCGCACAACAAAATCAAACAAATTTCAAAACTTTGCACCAAGGTTTTGAAGTAAGTGAGAACCCTCGAGAATAAAGAAATTTTCTCAATCTAACAACTTAAAACTCACAATTTAAAGCTCAATTTACAAACACATAAACAACATATCAGATTCAACAGAACACACAATATCCCTAAATTCGGAACCCATAACAGGGGCCAACAAACCCTAATTTTCGCTTATCAGAATCACCCCGCACAAATCCAAGACATATAGGAACCGAAAATCGAATAGCTTAATACAAATATGAAGGTTAAACCTTCAAATTTTTATGCTCCAGTAGGGACTCTTGCTCTCAGATTCGGCCTTCCTTGTGCAACCTTTCAGATCTGGCCGATTGGGGTCTCGTTTGGGTTTTTCCAAACTCAACTGAAGAAGAAATGAAGAAAGGAGAAAGTTATGAGTTGTTTGGGTTTCCGGGAGTAAAAGAAATGCAAGAGAGGAAAGAAACAGAAAGGGGCATTTACCTCAAAATTTTGATTGGAAACAAGAACAGAGCAACCATCATCGATTCCCTTTCAGAGTTTGGATTTTCTGGAATCTCGCAAGAAGAAAAGGAGGAAAAGTAAGTTCAATTCGGAAGTTGATAGCGAAATCGAACTAGGGAATGGTCCTTACCTCCGAAACATGAAGAGAGGCACATGTAAAGAGTTGAGATGCAAGAAGAAGAAGAAGAAGGGATAAGAGAGGCAGCGAGAAGAGTTAGGGTTGCAGAACGTGCGTGAAGAGAACTGAGGGGGAAATCGCTGGGCAAATCGCGACTGGAGCGAGAAGAGAGACGCGCGCGGGTTCTTTAGTTAGGGTTACAAATATTATCGTACTGAAAGGAATGGAATGAGTGTGTTGGGTCTGTGTTTTTTTTCTTTTCTTGTTATAATTGGACCATTACCGTGAGTGTAGAGAATTGACTGGGCCGGCCCAGTCATGTTGGGCGGGTCGGCCCACATTTTTTTTTTTAAAAAAAGGTACACTCATAATGTCGTTTTTAGCTCGTTTTTTGTCCGTTTTACGTGCCATTCGCGACACGTTGTCCCATTTAACGAGACAAATCATTTTATAACTCCAAATTTATAATCTCCAACAATAATTTTTATTGTTATTTATAAATTTGATTAATTGATATTTATTTTCGAATTGGTTTGCGTTTCGCCATTTTAGGCGAAAACGTGACGTCTTTTATTCCGACTGTTTAACCAATTCTCCAATGTCTCAAAATTACCCAAATACTTTATACGGTGTTTAACACTTCATTTTTAGTTCTAAAATATTTGTGACACGTTTTTCGATGTAAAAATGTTAAATTTTATTCTCGCTTATATTTCTTTCTCTAAAACTCCACAATGTCGTTTTAGAGTTCGTAAATGTTTCCTAACAACTTTTTAGGGTTTATTTAAATATTATATTATTCCCCTTTGATTATTTAAGGATATTCGTTCCTTAATCTCTCATTAATTACTTTTATTTAATTAATTCATCATTAATTAAAGTAATTAATATTAGGGATATTTCACTAACCTT
Organism: Limonium bicolor; assembly: GCA_023374045.1. NCBI lineage: Eukaryota > Viridiplantae > Streptophyta > Magnoliopsida > Caryophyllales > Plumbaginaceae > Limonium > Limonium bicolor. Next base: position 104,967,007 of record CM041781.1, on the reverse strand, counting down.
AAGGATTCATTCCTAGGTTAAAAATGTGATTTAAAACATAAAAGTGGATGATTACCTTTGAAGTCTCAAAGTAGACTTGGGAAATTAATGAAAGAGGACCTCCACTAGTCCTTGGTGATTAAAACAAGCTAGTTAAAGGCATAAAAACAAGGCCCCATGAGTGGTAATTTTCGACCATGTAAGAAAGTGGTGGTGGAAAAAATGATTTTTTTTACATTTTTCTTACCTTGAATGAATGGAGATGATAATGAACACCTCAAGCTAGTTTTTCCTCCTCTAATGACGATTTCCCATGGCTCCAAAATGAAGCTTTTCAAATTTTGAAAAGATAGGAAGCAAGGCCTTGGTCTAACTAAGAGTTATCTAAGTTTATTTTTGGATTTGGAGCTAAAATGAACATTTGGTGGACAAATGAAGATGGAGCATGAATGGAGATGCTTGGGAACGGTTTTGGAACAGAGAATAAGAAGAAAATTGGTGGAAGAAGAAAGAAATGAAGAAGAAGAGAGGAGAGAGGTAGGCTAAAAGAAGATATTTGGCTTATAAAAGGTGAATAGTGAATTTACTACTTTCCCTCTCATTTCCTTTAGTTGGCTGTCTCCCATTGTGACTCATCACATTAAACCGTCCCCACCTTAGTATATAAGATATTTATGGTCTTGGTTGACCATCTTGTTGACTTATGTTGACTAAAGCTTAAACTGGGTACTATTTGGCACTATTCACAAATTTGTGCACAAAATTGTGAAATTTTTGGTTTCTCATTAGTTTAGGCTTCCTAATGTGATAATAATTAGTACACATGTTGTTGATTAAGGTGCAATAATGGGCATTTAGCCACTCAAAACTCATTTCTAAGACAATTTCTCAAAAAGGTGCTTTTAGGAGTGTTAAAGCACATTTTGTGTTTAAGCTTGTTTTTGAGCTTGGTTTTCTTTGGTAATTGATTTAACATGTCCATTAGCATGTTAATATGGTCTTATAATGATATTTTGGTGCTAATCAAAGTCACTCCAAGCTTAGAGCAGATTTTTGCTTAAATTGCCCTTATGGCGTTTTCTTGTGTTTTCCTTGGTTTAAATTGTCTACCAATGTTTCCAAGGCATGTTTTACCCTTATTAGATCATAAATTTATGTTTACTTAGCGTACTTAGGTTTGGGGTATTTCAAAAGGGACCTTTTCTGAGGGTAAAAATTTCGGGTATAACGCTATGTCATAAAAGTATAATTATTAAAACCTAAGTCAGTCAAGTGGAACCTACGACGAGTCACCACCTAATTTTAACATACGGTAAATAAGAAAGGTTAGAGTTCGAGTTTGGGGGCCTGGTATATAACTTTTTCAGGTTCAAATTACTTTCACTATCCTTCTAAGTTATTTTTCCTTCACTAATGTCATTAAAAGCTTTTTATAAAGTTGATTAAACCTAAGTGTGCATCCTTCTGTATTTTTATGTTTTTTTACATTTTTTGACTAAAATGGAAAGCGAAAACTAAACTAACCTAAATTTGGGTTTGGAGGCCAAATTAGGTCAAATTTGCTGCCGTCCGTGCCCACAGACCTAATGTCCATGATCACGGACCTAAATTCATCCAATTAAATAGAAAGTTTAGAAATTTAAAAGAAAAATTTTGAGGTGTTCGGGGTGATGGATATGGTGTCCGTGGGCCCGGAGTCTAGCTGAATTTCAAAGATAAATGCAGAAAGTGATTTTTGGCACCGTCCGTAGGTGGTTCGGGGGCCCAGACAGGGCGCCCGTGGGCCCGGACACGTCGTCCGAGGTCTTAAACAACCATCAGACGGTGGTTTTGACAGGCTTCTCAATAATGTTTTAGGCTCAAATGTTATGGGTGTGTGCCCATTTTCATTCTAAACATGTTGGTGATTAAAAGTTTTCAATTTGAAGCCGAATTTAACACAAAATTAGCTAACATGTAATCACACAAAAAGTAAATAAAACTAAAAAAACTCATAGATTAAAACGATGTTTTTATTAGATATTTCTATACGGAGTACATGGAGTTTTTACGTTTGAGTTTTGATGGTCTCTAACCTATTTGAAAGCTTCAAGTGGTCGTCCTTGCTTGACGGTATTCTTTGATTGGTTTGTCGGTTGTCCTCCGGGTTGGCAATGACTTCTAGCTTCTGACTCCTTCTTCCTTGTATTGTTACCCCATTTTCTTCAATATTTGTGGTGTTTAGATGTTTGGAAATAGGAGAAGAGAGATTGTGCTTTTACGATTTCGAGATGATTCGGTAAGGTTTTGGCTTGGAAATTGTTGAAAACATGGGAGACAGGGCTCAGAGAGTAGTTTCTAGTTTGATAAGGTTTTAGAATGTCTGTTGAGTCATATAAGAGAGGTTCCTTATATAGACAATGAATAAGATAGAGTAATCTTAGGAAAGCAATCAAGTTTACCGAAACTTGGTTGGGTAACTTCTGGGAGAAATCAGACCTTGAGATTTTGCCAACATGTAAGGGAGGTATACCTAATTTTCCATGGAAAAATTAATTTATTTTTTGGCTCAAACTTTATGGGTGTAAAGCCTGAAAGATTATAAATACGCTAGTGATTGAAAGAATTCAATTTGAAGTCTAATTCAATGCCAAACTTACCAAACAAGTAATAGGGCTGAAGCTAAAATAAGTAAAAATTCAGAAACCGTAAAGGATCGGTTTTCACCCAAATTTCGACAGAAGACTGATGAAGTCGAGAAGAGATCAAAAAGTTGAATTATAACATGCTTTATCTTCGGAATTAATTAGATTCTTCATGACAAGAATCTCTTGAAGCATCATCGGGATCGGTTCTAAGTTGAGTTCGAGCGCAGCTTCTGTCTACTGCTGGTAAGTGGTTCTCTTCACATTTTAAAGGTGATTTGAAGGCTATTTGATGATGTAATAGCAATGAAGATAAGAAAACATGTTTATGTGGTGATTTTGGTGAATTGGTGGTGAGATTTCGGTGCTCGGGAGTTAAAAAACATGGGGAACTTGAGAAGGCTGGGAGCTCTAGTGTTCTAGGGTTCTTGGTGTGTGTCTCTTATCAAGAGATAAGGTCCCTTATATAGGAATCACTAAAGATAGAGGAAACTTGGTAAAAACTGAAGTTTACCGAGGTTTTGGTTAGGTGACTTCTCCTTCCATTTGGCCATGAAATTTTATCCACATGTAGAGAAAAATATTTCTAACTTTTCTAAGGAGAAATTAAAATTTTTGGATAATGAAATATTTTTAAATTCAATTTCTCCTCAAATTTGTTTAGAATTTAGTATGATATTATTAGAAATTCAAAGTTCCAAAGGCATTATGCTCTGAATGTCATCCTTTATCATGTGTTAAAGCATTTTGAGTTGATTTGAGTCGTTCTGGGAGAGAGAGATGTCTTAGGAGCCCCGAAAATTATGAAAATGCCCATCGTGATGACCAAGCTGTCACTTATGCCTCAAAGCGCGCTGATCAAACTGGGATTCTATCTATCTTGACCAAACTACCTTTTAGCACTGTCGCCTTAAGAGACTCTCTTCTAGGTGTTAAAATTTTTTGGTATATTTAATGCTTCAATCACCTTGGAAAGTGTGGTCTCAATTCTTCAGATAACCTATGAGAAATTACCCTCAATTTGCTTCCAATGTGTTTGATTATTCATTCAACTAAAGATTTCCCAAACTACAAGGATATAAATGAGAAGGGTCTCACCCTACGGTCCTTGACTTCGGGTGTCAAGACTCATATAGGGCGTATGGTGGATGATGGGGGCATCCTGATGTTTAAAAAGTCTTAGGCGAATCAGCCAAATCCAACGTTCATGTGGGTAGCCCACCGTCGAGATATCATGGGGTTAGTATATAGGCCAGGACACACGTGCATGAATATACCATGACTCAGTCTATGACCGCTCCATGGTGATATCGGAAGACTCAGAGGAAGATATCGACCTAGGGGGTGGCCTTGCAGGTCATACGAAGTCACGAAGTCGTTTTTACCATTTCCCCTCGAAGGACAAGGAAGTTAATGTTGATGATGGTGGGGGTTTGGTGGAATTCCGAATCCGCCTTCATAGAGGGAAGCTTGGGATTTGACTGGTGGCAAGAAAAGGAACCTGGACCAGTCGTACATTATGCTGCCATATTACCAGGGGTAAGTCATACATGAATAACAATTTCTAATACACGAAGTTTTGGGCTTACGGTAATGTAGATAGAATATACATGTGCTTGTAGCTAATAAAAATTTATTTGTAAAGTACACTAATACTAGTTCGATTGTCTTGTCATTTTTGTAGCATATTTGACGGCATGTTTAAAACATTTTTAGGTGAAACCAACATGAGACACGCGTGTGTGAGCCTCGATTTTTGAACCCTATCCTATGTTGATTCATGTTGATTAGGATCTGGTCGGGTTCTAGGCCCACTTATAACATAAGATTAATAACTATGTCATAAAACAATAATTATTAAGTTCTTAGTTAGCTCACTGGAACCTAATTAGAGTCGCCACCTAATTTTAACCTAGATTAAATTAGGAAAGGAGAGTTTGGGTTCGGGGACTTGGTATTCGACTTATTTAGGGTTCAATTACTTTCATTACCCCTCGAAGTTGTTTTTCCTCTACTTTGTTTATTTATGGCTTATTACGAGTCGTTTTAACCTAAGTGTGCGAACTTCTTATTTCTTTTTTTAACATTTTTTTGAGAGAAAATTAAAGTGAAAATTCAAATTACCTAAACTAGGGTTTTAGAGGCATAATTAAGTTGTTTTGTTTTTGTTCGTGGTCACAGATCTAATGTCCGAGGCCACGGACCCAAGTTAATCTAATTATGCAGAAAAATCAAATTTGCAAGAAATTGAATTTTGAAAACGTCCGGGGCCACAGACATGGTGTTCATGAGCCCGAACTTGGTGTCCGTGGGCCCAGACATGAACTATTATAACCTAAAGAATTTGCAAATTTTAATTCTTGCCGCCGTCTGAGGTAGTCCGTGGCCACCGACAGGCCGTCCAAGGGTACGGACGTGCCGTTCGAGGGCACGGACTAGGCACGGATGGTGGCTTTCGTGTGTTTCCCAGTGGTGTTTTTGGACTATAAAGTTATGTGCATGTAGCTTGAGAAAATTCCAAGGTGTTAGTAGTCAGAATATTTCGATTTGAAGTCGAATTAAACACGAAACTTAGCAAACAAGTTATTGGGCAGAAGCGAAAACAAACGTTAATTCAGAAGCCTTAAAAGGTCGATTCAATCCCAAATTTGACGGAAGATTAATAAAGTTGTGGGGAGTTAGAAAAGTAGAATTCTAAACTATTTTACCTTCAGGATTGGTGAGGTTCTTCACGTCAGGAATCTTTCGGTGCCTTGCCGGATTAGGTTCCGGGTTGAGTTCAATCCAGCTTCTGACTATTCGTAGTGGGTGGTGGTCTTCACATTTTTATGGTGGTTTGATGTTGCTTTGAGATTATTGAAGTGTTAGGGATCAAAAAGTGTATTTAGGTGGTGATTTCGGGGAGTTTTTGATGTGATTTTAGTGCTTGGGAGTTGCAAAACGTGTGAGAGTGAAGATGGCTGAATTTTCTAACTTCTTAGGGTTCTTGCAGTTCTGTTTATCTCAAGGGTGAAGGTTGTTTATATAGGCATCACTTAAAGATAAACTAGCTTGGTAAAAATCAAGATTTACCGATGCTTTTGAATGAGTATCTTCTGGGATGATTCTGGCTATGAAAATTTAACCACATGTAAAGGAGTGAACTTCTAAGTTTCTAACAAGAAATTAGATTTTTTGGATAAGTGAATATTTTTAAATTCATTTTCTCATCAGATTTAATCGGAAATTACTAGAAAATTATTGCAACTTCGAAAAATCAAAATTCGAACGCTATTACACTCTGAATGTTATCCTCTACCATGTTCAATATTTCAAGGCATTCCGAGTCGATTTGAGTCATTTTTGGAGGAGAGAGAAAGATTACGGGGTGGCATAGGAGCCCTGAAAATTACGAAAATTCCCCTCGGAATGAGTAAGCTACCCCTAATGCTACAGAACGCGCCGATCGAACTAGGATTCTTCATCACTTGTCCAGAATGTTCTTTGTAATGCCTATGCCTTAAGGAAAACAACCTAGGGGGTCAAAATTTTGGGTATAACATATTGCCCCCCGTATACTAGACTTTGGAATGGATACGAAGAGTCTAGTTGATGCTTGAGTGATACCGCAAAATTTTGTCGATCTTGAAGAATTAACTCCCTATCTGCCGAAAGTCTGTTCATTGTGCTCAGCTATTATGAGGCGCTAACTATCTAAAATGTGAAGTCAAGATGTGATTGGCTATTATGAGGTGCCAACTACCTAAAAGAGAAGTCTGGATGTGTTTGGCTATTATGAGGCACCGACTACCTAAAATGATAAAGTATTGTCAAGCTATTCTAAGGCGCTGACTACCTATAGTGAATGAAGTGATGTCAAGCTATTCTATGGTGTTGACTACCTAAAAGTGAATGTAATGATGTTAAGCTAGTCTAAGGCGCTGACCACCTAAAGTGAATGAAATGATGTCAAGCTATTCTAAGGCATTGACTGCCTAACGATAAGAAGAGATGTTGTTTGAGCTATCCGAAGGTGCTAACTACCTGAGATGATAAAATGTTGTTGAGCTGTTCTAAAGTGCCGACTACCTAAAGGGATGAAAATGATGTCAAGATATTCTAAGGCGTAGACTACCTAAAGTGACGAAATGTTGTCAAGCTTTTCTAAGGCGCTGACTATACCTAGAAGTGCGATGTAGTACGCCGAGCATTCTAAGGTGTCAGGAACCTAGAAATGAATGAAAAGAGGTGTAATGTGTAATATGTAATGAGATTGATGCAATGTGTTTGATGAGAGTAGGTAAGTCTTATGACGAGCCTAATAGTGTGAGGCTAGGTCTTATTATGAGCCTAAAAGAATGTTAGGTCTTACCACAAGCCTAAGGGAATGATGTTAGGTTATATGGGTGCCTAAAATGAATGAGTGTAGGAAAGGTCTTATGGGTGCCACAAATGAATGAATGTAAGTTAGGTCTTATGGGTGCTTGAAGTGATTGATGTAAGGTAGGTAGGTTTTATGGGTGCCTGGGGTTGTTTATGCGGTGATAGGACTTATGTGTGCCTAAGGTTTGGGAGTGAAACCCATCCTAACTCGGTTGCTTATGGAGACAGAGGCCCATAAAACTCGGTTGCTTATGAAGACCGAGACCCATCTAACTCAGTTGCTTATGGAGACTTAGATCTGTCTAACTTGGTTGCTTTTGGAGACCGAGATCCATCTAACTCGGTTGCCTATGGAGACTGAGACCCGTCTAACTCGGTTGCTTATGGAGACCGAGATCGGTCTAACTCAGTTGCTTACGAAGACTGAGATTCGTCTAACTCAGTTGCTTATGAAGACTGAGATACGTCTACCTCAGTTGCTTACGGAGACTAAGATCCGTCTAACTCAGTTGCTTTTGAAGACTAAGATCCGTCTAAACTTGACCAGGTTATTTGAAGAATTCAATATGTTGATGATGTCAGGATGCAAAACATGTTTTATGCAAATGATTGTGATTGTGATAAAAAGAAAATTGTCAAAGTTCCAAACATGGAAATGATGAGGTTCACACGGGTATTGCAAAGTGAAATTGAAGTACTTGTGAAAACCAAAAATTGCACAAGGCAATAAATAGTTGAAAATGTGCCAAATGTGGCAATGCTTGAGAAAAACTCTACTGAAAAAGGGAAGTGAAAAAACCATTTCCTGACTAAGAATTCTATATTTGCAATTTGTTTATTAGAAGATGAACATGACGCTGGTGGAAATGTGTGTGTGTTTGTTGTGGTGCTGGAAGATTTTGCTGGTGTTCAGGATTTATGACAAGCCTAGGGCTAGGGTATGATCTTGGATGGTGATCAGGATTATGACGATCCAAATGTTTCATGAAGGTAAGGATAATGACGGGCCTGAGAGTGTTGTGTGGAGGTTGGGGCTTATATGTGCCTGTGTGTATGATGGGGAGGTAAAGGCTTATGTAGGCCTGTGTGGTGGTGGTGTTGGTGCTTGAGCTTTGGGTTCCAATTGGTATTGTCATAGCAATTGTTGGAACTAACAATTGCCCCCAATATTTTTCTTTAAGTCAATCTGAGCTAGAGCGTATGGAAATCAATCGGGACGATCGATTGCCCCAGTAGTATTTTCTTTGATTAAACGTGCGAACGAGTCTCGTCCTTACAACGTCAAGGCTTGTGTTTTGATGTGGTGCTTCCTAACCTATGCTTGATGTTTGGTGTTTACACTCGTTTCTTGCTTTCGATCACAACTTCTAGACCATTTGTTGGACTTACGCAATAGATCTGTAACTTTCACCTAATTAGACACACAACGACCAAGTCAAAAGTCTTTAAAGCTTAATGTGGCCATGGGGTATGATGAAAGACAACAGGACCATGCAGGGATGTTGGGTGTGTGGAGCTTAAAGGGGTGACCAAAACTGCAACTTGCATTTTCTTCGGATCTGCCTCCCTTGTCTTGATGTCATCTAGCCACTTTGCCTTGACGTTGTTTTTGAGCTTCTAGAGTTGGACTTTTGAAGTCCTTCTGTACACCATTTCTCTTCTTTTTGTCATTTGGATTTCTTCGAGGCACTTCGGGATTGCCTTTTTGTTTTATCCTTTCTTAACTTCTCCTTCGGGGTTCTTGTGTCTCCCTGTTTTGAGCTTTGAGATCTTTTGATGTGAGCTCTTTGGATCCTGTGTCACTCTAGGACCATTTGCGGATCATTTCATCATCTTGGTAGCGGTGTTGTTGCTTCTTATACTTGTGAAGTTGTTGTCCAGAAGTCGGGCTCCTTGCTTCCTTTGGTCACCGGGTTGGTTATTCATCATTAGCTGGCTTGTTTTGTGGTGTTTGTACTGTCGAAAAAGAGGAGATATATGAAAAGCTCAACGGGGGTGCCTTGGGTTTAATGTCAAGGTTCACAAGCTTTTGCCTATGTGGTGCTGTACCTAGGTGCTTCGTCATCCCTAATAGTTGTGTGTCCGTTCTCCGTTACTTTTCACAGGTCTAAGAGTAAATTTTCAAATTATCTCCTTCTGTCGGAGTTATACTGTTTACTTTACCTTTGAATGTGGTCACACCGAAGTCGTGTGAAAATGACACGCTTGTTGGCTCATGGTTTTTCCACTCACGGCACTCTCGTGAATTTTCACTCGAAGACTTGTTCACACATTTAAATGAAAGATTAAAGAAGACAAACTTAAACTCAAATTTCCCCAGTATTGATTTGGGGTTTATGACAACACTTAAACAGATGTGGAATTTGGACCGCTTTGTGGATTGTTTGGGTTGTTGTGTGATGGTGTTTGGTTGGACATGTTCACCCTTTTGGAAGAAAAAAGACGAATCATTTGTTCTATTGCCAGGAGATGATTGCCAAAAGACATATTCAAACTATTTTTTCTTTTTTTTTTACTGTGTTGGAGAAAGAGCATTTGTTTACGAAGCATTTGTACATCACTTTCTAGAGATGTGAAGAATGCAAAAACTTTATTAATGGAAAATATATTCAATAATGCTAAGTACATACATCGAAAAGCTACTCAAAGTATACTAAAAAGGAAAACTGAGATGAAAACAAAATGTCCTAAAGTCTAAACTAAGAACTGGGAATTAAAGTGATTTCGACAAGAACATTCTCCAAAATATCGTCACATTGAAGTCCTTGGTCAAAGAGGTCCTGGATCATGTGCCTCAAAGCCTTGCAATCATCGGTGTCATGGCCCGGTAAGTGGTAACTTAGATTCCTTCCTTTTTGAGGGACCCCAGGGCTGGGGGGTGAGAGGTTGAAATACCCCAAACCTAGATATGGCTTTTAGATGATAAAACTAAGATATAATAGGGCTAGATAATGCCTTAGAAATATTAAGACACAATTTTAACCGAAGAAAACACAAGGAAACACCATAAGAGCAATTTAGGCAAACACATGCTCTAAGCTTGGAGTAACTTGGGTTAGCACCCAAATATCATTCTTAGACCTTAGTAACATCCTAATAGTCATATTAAATCAGTTACCAAGAAAACTAAGCTCAAAAACAAGTTAAAACACAAATTGTGCTTTAAGGACCCTTAAAGCACATTTTTGAAAAATTGTCTTAGAAAGGGGTTTTATGTGGCTAAATGCCCATGATTACTTCTTAATTAACTTGTGTACTACCTAGTATCACATTAGGAAGTCTAAATCAAGGGGAAATCAAAAATTTCACAAATATGTGCACTAGTTTGTGAATAGTAACCAAATAGTGCCTAGTTTAGTCTTTAGTCAACTAAGTCTAATAAAATGGTCAAACAAGACCATGACTAGCCTTAATTAAATAAGGGGGCCGGTTTCTAAGGGGATGAGCCACCACATGAGTAAGTTAGTTTATGAAATAAGAAGGAAAAAGTAAGTAGTTACTATTTGCTTTTAGAAACAAATATCTTTTATTTACTTACCTCTCTCCGCCTTTCTTCGTTCTTCTTCTTCCTCACCGATTTCTCCTGCTCTCTTTCTTCGCCATTCACATAGAAGACACCCCATGCTAGCTTCATCTTCACTTCCTTGCCAAACACTCATTTTAGCTCCAAAATCAAAAACCAAGCACATATTCTTCTTAGTTAGCTCAAGCTGTAACACCATCATAAAAAATTGCGTAATAGTCACTCACGTTAACAGAAAGTAAAACGTCTCACAACGGAAAAATAAACAATGACATTAAACTCACTCGGGTGTCACCTGCCATTACTCGCCCACACGAGTAGTAAAGAAGCAGTAATTAGTAATTAAATTCAACGCTAAACAACAATACTACTCAACTGCAGTGACGACGAGATATTTCCTATACATCATACTAAGTTCACATCCATAACAGTTGACAAGTGAGCATCTACCCAAATCCACATGAATACAACCGTATTGTTATACATCTACAAACTGATGTCGTTATACAATAAATTTCTTACGCAATAATTAAAGTAACCCTAGCTACCCTGTTCCCGCACTTCGGCTTCAACGAAGATCAACAACCTGCACAATAAGTGTAGTCTCAGCGATAGACGCTGAGTATGCCGGGCCTGGACCCTATTGGTCACTTGTCATTTTTAATCGTCTTGATATTAGGTTGATTTCATGCTTTATCATTTTACAGGTAAAATAAACACTGTAACAACATGCATGATTATATAACCATTCATCCAATCCAAACAATCATTATAAATATACACAGCACAGTCACACATTATACAATACGACAACATTAGTAAATCATACGTCGTATGTTATCATCATCATGCATTACAACATTCGGCCCCCCCGGGCCCTCACATATTATTTGTTTTGGTTAGCACTGTCGGGCGTCAATTAGGACAAACCCGAAATATACTCACTTGGACAGTAGTCCCACGTACACACAAGGTGCTCACTGCCCTGATCATCTGAAGACTCTGGGACTATGTCACTTTGCCTTTGTAAAGTCGTTTCCATTTAGGTGTGCCAAGGGCCTGGTGCCAACAGTAGCACACTCCGCCTGACGATCTATATAGGTTCGTTCATATTAACTAGGGTAAACCCGATACGGGATAACCCAAGAGATCTCTACGCGTGACCAGCAGCCAGTGACTGCCTGGATTAGGGTACATCATCACATTCTTTCACACTCCACTGTTAGCTTCGTTAGTTAGATAGTCATTTATAGTTTTAGTTGTGGAGAACATCACTTAATTTGTTGCTGCCCTATGGGTCTTACGCATGCCTAGAATCATTCTAGGTATTATTCACGTTTGAGTCGAAGCTCTAGAGACCGACAATGTCGTGTCCCGTTCCTAAGTGTTTAACTTAGGTTATAACTACATACTTGTAATACTTAGCGTATTAGGTCAGACAATGGTAGTCACAATCACACATTTCACATATGTAGTTTGTATAAGTCGATCTATAGTCGACGTAGTATTAGTCTCGTAGGACGTTCGTGCATAAATAAATAATGCAGTAAACATAGCTACCCATCACACACATAAATCACATACATACATTCACACAAGTTATTTATCAAACAAATCCGAGCCCGAGGAATTCCTCAGGACAACCCAGATCAAACCCCTTTACATACCGTACACCGTGTCCAAGGTAGCGCAGTGTAGACCGCTAGGGCTATCGAGCGCGCATGTCTGAATGGCGATCTAACAATACGAAGAACGCTAAGTGTCAATCCACATGACATTATGATTCGGTATTTCCGAATAACATTAGTAACCCCGGTAGTACAACGGTTATGAGTTCCGGTATCGTTATTATTATTTTTCTTTGAGCTCCTTACTCGTAGTGTGAGTTAATACTCGGTTTACAATGGAGTATGGAACCTTACGTTATACACTTGTTATTGTTCATTCGAGGTCTGTTTATCATACCAAAATTGTATAATAACTATAGTATTTTTATGTCGCTGTATACTATAGTTTATGTCTTTATTCTTGACATGTATTTATATATACTCATGCGCTCAGCATGACAGTTTTAATAAACTATGGTTTGGACCACATAATATTGTTTAGTGTTACACCTATTTCATAATGTCATATAGTATGACATTTTTATGTCATTAGACTTTATAGCCTATGGCTTTGGTAGCTTTAACTTGTCCTAGAGTGTATTCCCTTCTTAGCTAAATAGTTTAGCAATATTTTAAATCTATTATCGTAATAATATAGTTCCCAAGATACCCTTAGAACCTATTTATACAGAACCGCTAAAGTTCCAACCCAAGCACAATTCTCAAGTTTTTCCTTGGCCTACTTCATTCTCAATGTATTGAATTGATTGCTAATTCTTCCCATAGTATTTACCCCACTGAATATGGGTGTTAACAGTGTTTTAAACTCAAACTAAATCAGTAAGACACTCTCCTAACTTCTGTATAAAAACAGCAACCAACAAAATCTGAAACAGAAAACTACATCAACTCTTCCTCATGCCTTCCCTTTGTCAGTAGTTAGTTGATTCCTAGATTCTCAATGAATTTGCCAACTTAAATCCCCTCTTTAGTAACGTTTTGGGTTCATACCTAAGCCTCCATACCACTCCTAATCATTTTGAAAACCAGGTACACATAAACAGTCTTTTTTGAAAAACTGAGGACATAACTTGTGCTGTTCTCCTACAATTCATCGGTTAGATTATGAAACTGACCCCCATGTTCCTATCGAAGTAGTTATTTCTTAGCAATGTGGGTGAAAGAGGTTTTAGATTCATTAGAAACTCAGTACAACCCTTTCCAACCCCTCTGTAATACGTTATACAGAACTGAACAGAAATCTGAAACACAAATTTGGTTTATCCTCCTATACTTCTTTTTTTGTTGTTCATTATCTGACTTCCTGTTTTCCCCAAGGTGTTTACACTATGAGTTACGTGAATTAAAAAGGCTTTGTGTTCATCCTCAACCCAATACAACACTTATATAGTTCCTGTACTTAGTCACACAAAAACAACATCCTCACGACAGTCTGAAACAACCTGAATTAGTGCATCTCTTCTGTTTATTATATAAGTGTGTAAACCTGATTTCTAATCTTTCCCAAGTGTTTATAAGTTCACCTAATATTATTATAGGTGTTTTAGGTTCCTTACCCACTCAGTTCATTTCTTCTAACCCCTTGAAGTAAGGTTCCACAGCAGTGACAGATTAATGTAATCTGAAACCACATCTTGGTGAAACTTCCAATTAACCTAGCAGTTTAATGCACCCACCTGTCTTCTAAATTTTTCCCAAGTTGTTTACAATCTTCTTTAAGTGTGTTAGCTAGGTTTGAGGTTTATTATCCAACTATTACTACCTTCACATTGATCCTGAGAAAAAAAGAAAACGTATGCAGAAGCACACGGTTCCAGAATTGAAAACTGAAACACTAGAATTGGTATATTTTTTTTCTTTCCCTTCTCCTGTTTTGATTTTCACTCATGGACCTGATGTTTACTTTCTCCCCGTTTGTTTAGTTTCTGGGTTAGGTGTTTTAATTCAGTATTAACTCCACAACAGCCCAAGGCAGTAGTGTCTGTACTTCTAACACAATTTCACTCAAATTTGTAGGACTGAAAAGAAACTGAAACATACTTCTGATTACTCCCCCACTCTTAGTGCATCAGTTTAGTGTTTTAGTTTTTTTTTAAAAAAAACATTCTAACGCACTAGTGACTTAGACATGTGTATCAGCCAGGTTTTTAAATGCTTGCTTAACTCCACACTAACCTTACACTACTCTGGGAAGTTAGTATACAGAATTCAAGACAGATCACAGAACTGAAATCTGGGCTGATGTTTATTTCCTGTTATTGTTATTAATCTATCTCTTAATTTCTCCCTAAGTACTCATAGACTAACTTAAATAGGTTAGTAATAGTTTGAATCCAAAACAAACCCAGGACAACATTGAGAACACTACTGAACTTCATTATACAGAAGCAAAAACTGATACATCCCGAAACTGAAACTAAAATATAAACTGATTTCTTTCTTCTTTCTCTCTGGTTGTTCATGGTTTTGGGTTTTCAGTCTCTCCCTAGGTTGTTTAACTGCTTAATTAGGTATCCTACACAATTTGAACCTCTAAACAATTTGGAACAGCAAGAACCAAACCTTTGAAAGGTCATTGTACAGAACTACGAATAAACTACAACCTGAAACTGAAATCTGATATTTTCTCATGTGTTTTGCAGTTGTTCACGATTCTGGTTTGGAGTTTCCCTTAGGTTGCTTAGCTATTTTGTTAAACATATTAGTACAATTTAAACTTCAAAACAGGCCCACCACTTAGTTGTTCCAGTTTCTGAAGGTTGATATACAGAAGGGTCATGATTACAGAAAACTAAAATCTGACTGATAAGTTCTTTTATATTGTTTTCCTTCTGCTCTCTAATCTGATTTCACACTTCCCAAACTATTTAGCTTCTTGGATAAGGATCTTGACATGATTTTTATCCCTAAAATAAGGCCACGACATCATGGTTAATGCCACTGAGACTCATTGTTCAAAACTCTGTTATTGCAGAAAACGAATCTAAAACTGATTCATTTTCTTGTTTGGTTCTCTACCTGTTTCTTATGTACTGATTTATAATTCCCTCCAACCGTTTACACACCTAGTTAAGTCAATTTAAAAGACTCCAAGTCCACTCTCAACCCAAGGAGTAACACACACCCAAACCTTTGAGAAAAACTTTACACTACACTTGAAACCAGACAAGATTGAAACTATAACACTGATAACTTCCCTTATATATATTTTTTTGCTTGTTCGCGAATGGGCCTTTTGGTTTATCCCTAGGTGGTCTAGTTACTTAGCTCAGTATTAAATCAAGGTTTCCACCCCAAGACAAACCCAAGGCAACAAAGTAATGCTATTGAAATTGCAACAGAAGTAGAAGAAATAGACTGATGCATTTGTTTTTCTGTCTTTTTAGATTGCTAACTGTTTTCTGTTTCTTTTTCGGTCGTCGTCTAACTTATTTCCCAATTCCTCCTACTTGCTTACAGGTAGACCTTGGTGATAGCAATGTAGCAGGTTCATCAATAGACCAACAAAGCCCTCATAATCCCCACGAGAATTTGGTTATACAGAATGTAAGTTGCAGAAGTTTAACTAATGTCTCGCAGCAGTTTTCTTTAGCTAGTTCATACAGCTTCATTTCTGGATTACTCCATTGATTATCTGGCACTAAATCAGCTGGTACATTAATCACTCAAATGCCTCTGGATTTGTTAGTTATTAAAGTGTGGCTGTACACTATCTGTACCAGAAATTACTAGTTCCATATCCAACGTTTATCTCTCAAAACAGCACACAGACAAGAACTCTTGTTAGCTCAGAAGTTTACTACCTCACGTTTTTTTTTCTTTCTTTTTGAGTTGAATCTGGTGCTTCCTTGTGGATCATTGGCACAATGAGACTTCCAGCACCGGTGGTTCCTTGACGATCACTGGGAAGAGGTTACCTAGAGGTTACTCTGTGATGATTCAGAGAAAAGAATATGGGTTGGATCAATCTGAGATAGATAAGATCTTTTCCTTGTTTTTTTTCTATCGAGACTGGTATAGCAAGGAAGACTTGCTTGGTCTTGCTCCTTCACCAAACTGAGTCTTATCCTCTTGTTTACTACGTGAAGAAGGCAGAAAGGAAAGCGTTTTAGATCAGCTAAGATCGTTATGGTTAATGAGGAAGGATGCAGTGTGTAAGTTTAGTATGATCGACCACACAGAATAGATGAAACAGATGGTGTGGAACCCGTTTGGAGTTTACCTTGTTAAGTTTTGTTTTTCCTTGAAGTCGTAGTGGCTTGTTGCTCGTGGAGTTGATACGTTCTCCTGGGACTAGATTCCCAGACAGGTCTATGCAGAAGTTAACGATATTGTACGTTCGACAGTGGATGAAACTGATATAGAACAGATGGGGAATGGGTCAAGAGTTAAGGAAGATTCTCGGTATGAAGACAGAGGTGGGTGACAGTGAATGAGTAACTGAGAATCATCTCACCTGTGATTAGAACCGAGTCGCATCGCTTCAGGCGGGCTTTTGCATGGAGTAGGCTCAGTTTTGAGTTGATATACTGAGACACTGACTCAAGAGACAAAGATTGGGTGGCTTTCTCGGTTCACGGTATTTGCTGATGCGTGGGAATTTCCAAAAGGCGACCCTGATGCACAACTTTTACTAAGGTCAAGATGGTGTAGGTGGTTGCAAGTTACAAGGGAATGTCATGGGTGATTGAAAAAATATGTAGATCTGTCGCATGGAGATTTGAAGTTGTCTTGGTTTTGAGATATCTAATTCAGAGGAGAATGTCGAGTGTTGATCTTTTCTTTTCTATAACTTTAGTAGTGAGACTACTAATTATAATTCGTTGGTATCTATTACTGAATTTGAGCACAGCTCAACCGGTTAAGGCTTCGGGAATGGTACGAAAGGTCTCAGTTTCGAATCCCGACTAGAGCATGTTTGCTCTTTTCCCTTTTTTTTGTGTCAGCCTCATTTATACCTATTTCTTGTATATATGCGACTGGATTAACATGTCGCGTTATTTGTTATATGTACACATATATATAAGTGACTATTTTGCTACGTCATGTTGTTGATTATACCCTTATATGGATACGACTATTTTATTTGTCGTGTTTTAGTTATACATACAACGTTATAATATTGTAACGTTGTGTATAAATATTTTTCATGTACATATATATGTATATGCACGCGACTGTATTAATACGCCACGTTGTCATGTTTTTGGACATGTATATGCCCGTACTAAATATAATTGTTTGTTTGTTCGCAAGTTGTTACATACTCATAATAATGTAACACATTCTCTTTAATGTAACCTTATGCCATAAGGTTTTTACATGCTTAATTATTTAGGCCTTAATGTGATTAATTATATGTTTAAATTATGTTTAATTAAGTAGGGGTATTTCAATCTACCCCCCTTAAAAAGACTTCATCCCGAAGTCGCTTTATTTAAATAGGTGTATTTAAAACTACCCCTATAATCCCATAATGTATATCTATGTGATATATCATTTACACATATCGTATTGCACTTATACAGCACATAGCCATCATTTATGGCGTTAGTTCGAACATATGGATGTAGGCGATCCATCAGCACCACTATTTCCTATCAGTTCTACCAATCCTGACAACCTCCCCGAGGTGTCCATACCATGCCATCATTCCACATTCCATATCTAAGGATTTATTTTGTACCCAGACTATACCATATGTAATCAATCTACAAGGTAATATAAATATATATATATATATATATATATATCACACATATCATAAAGAAAAGTACTACATTCATGGATGTAGACACATCATTCCAACAAGTATTTCATAAGATACATACAACAAGTGCACATCACACATAGCAATTAACCACGTACGCCCCGCGTACCACACAACACCGACAAACAACGTATGCCCCGCATACAAAACAAACCAACAACCATCGTATGCCCGCATACCAACAAACATACCAACAATACTACTGTATGCTCCGTATACGAAATGACAGAATTTAACGCAAACATGTGCACAGCCAAGAGGCTCTACCCCCCTTAGAAAGGGTTACACCCCCGTACCGCACAAGTATTTAACAGCCGCTCCGCAAGGAGCGCTGGATACTTGGCTCTCATAGGGTTCTCTAACTCTCATGTGGTATCTTCCACCTTTGGAGTAGATTATTCTCATATCAGAGAGACGGGTATGACTCTAGCCCCTCCGGGCTCCAAAATATATAAAGGGTTAGGCACGTGTTTGTGCTCTCTCCCGAATTCGTTCTAATGGGTCCACTAGCTCCGTACAGAGGTGTAGACCCATGAACATAGGCTTAGTTTGATTCCTTGTATTGTCGTATATCCCATCGTTAGGATTTCTAGCATCTTCACGTATCTTCTCTCATTGACTTTCTGCTTGAGTTGTCATATGACATTGGCTATTATTAGTACTTAGTGCTCTTTGCACCTTTCTTGGTAATACCGAGGCGTACTAGCCTTCATGTCTACTTAGATATAGATTGTCATCATGTCTCCAGGTGGTTTTGTTCCGGAGTAACAAATTGTTCGTGTTGATGTATATTATCTTCTTCCCGTGTTTCAGTTAGTAACAATGTTCGTATGGTTCTTCCTGCTTCCTCTCAGGGAAATCCATATGTTGTGCTCGTATTTGAGTTTTTCAACTTCATCTTCCATTTCACATTATTCTCTGTGAATTTTACTCGTCTAAGTTCGCCCCCGTATTTATTATTGATGGTTGTTCGTATTTGTCGCTTCCGCGCGCATCACATTTCAGTCGATTCGATGGTTTGTTAGTTATTATAACGTATATGTTCTTTTTTAAGCAGTTAGTAGTATACTAGCTTTGTTTTCCATTATTGCGTAGTTGCGCGTTTAAGTTCATATCATTTGGTAGATTCCTCTTTTTGCAAGAACTTGCATGATCCTTATGAGGGTTCTACGTATTATTCATCCATACAGTGGGTTTCCTGTTTTTGTCATCAACGTTGTCATCTTCGAGGGGTCTTCTTGTCTTCACTGTGTATCGTCTGTTACTCTGTGTTTGTAGGTTTCTGGTTCCTCTAGCCCGTTGGTAGAATTGCGGCTCTTCTCGTCCATCTTCGAGGTGATTTGCATCACTGTCCGTAGTAAGGAGCTGACTACTTCTCGTGTTCTTAACACTACTTGTCTACCTGCATGGGGTACCATACTGATACATTACTACTTACCTGACTAACTTATAAATAAGTCTGTTAGGCCCACATGCTCCTATCGGAGTGCGGTCATCCCATGTCTCGTTTAGTAAACTGGTAGCGTCCGTCACACGGCTATTGCGAAGTATTCTATTGTCAATCTCCCTTTGTTGGATGTCCTTGTTGTAGTTCGATGTTAATTGGTCCGTATCATCGGTTATCTTGTCGTAGGTGCTAATGTTCTAGAATTATGGTGGTAGGGTGGTTGAAAACATTATTTTTGTTCCCTGGACTCATGTCCTTAGTAATACACTAGAGGCGGCACTTGGTTGTTAACCAGTTAAACTTTAATTGTTAAATTGTCGCAAGCCTTCTTATTAATTGTTAAATTGTTGCTAGTTGTTTGTAACCAGTGTACTGTAGTTTGTTTATCCTGGCCGTAATGTATTGTGGCAACTTGTGAAGAGTCTCAGGAGTCATCCGACCCTGGTGTGATAATTATTTCATCCTAAATGGTTTGATAATTAAATTATGTTATCTTGGCTCCTAAGCCGGCGTTATTTATTTCGTCCTTGTTCAGTAGTTATAACTTGTTATGGGCCTGTGTGCCCTTTTTATTGCATTACTCGGACTTGTCAGGTCCTCCAGAGGTTGTTGGCCTCGTGTATTAACGGTTTATTGCAACAATTGTAGTTCTGTAGTTATATATTAGAGTTGTATAATTGTTTTGTGATTATTGGTAGCCATGGCATTGTACCACTGGCCTACACGGTATACAGTTTCGTCGTTTTTAACGATAATAGCAGTAGTACTGTAGTCGTAGTTGTTTGCAGCACTTGCAGTAGCAAGTGCGCGGGGTAGACAAAATTACTGGTACATTGTTTAAATCAGCGCTTGCAGTGGCGAGCCGCTGCATTAGAGTTGTCACTTGTTTCACTGCTGCATTGGTAGTACGTTAGAGTGCTGTCAAATACTGCTATTGTTTTATCACCTTGCAGTGCCATGCATAGTTATTTCTTGTCCCGACTTGTTTGTTTTGTGCTGTCTATTTTTTTTTCATTAGAGTTACACGGAAGGACGATATTTGGATTGGAAAATTTTCCTAACCACATTATCATTAGATTAACCAAGTCCTCTCTCACATTAGCCTCACGGTAGCGTAAACGTTCAGAACTTGTTCTCCACATGTGTCGTCATTACAAGATTCTAGCGTTACTGTATTGTGGGTACACAAGATCAGGTATCACCATAACTGGATGGTGTACTTACAAGATTTTTTTCACGTTTTCAATATAATTTTTTTTTACTGTTGGATATCACGATACAATGGTATGGTGGTTAAAGGTCCCCATTGCGGGCGACGGTCTCACGGAGTTCATGGCGCTCCCGGTCCGCGTGCCCTGATGTCTTGGGTGATCCTTTCCTCGACGTTACGGTAGTGGTCGTACTCGCCTCTGGTGGTGTCCTTTGCTACAGCGCTTGGTTGTTAAGGGTGGTATGATATTGAGGTCGTATTAATGTTACAGGAGAAGGAATTATTCATTCACTGCGAGAGTGTTTAGACAGTCCGTTGGGCTTGGTAGCCCTCTTCCCTATTTTCGGGGATCATATTTCTCAGTTGTATTATACCCATTGGGTTGTGGCGGGAGGGGTACTGTCGGCGGTAGTTCGTACTGGACTTCCACATCAAAGTGGACTGTCGCCAATGTACTCATGACGTTTGTGTCTCCTCCTGGCTGAGCTCTCAGCTGGACCTTAACAACGGTAATATTCCCGGCCTTTATGCCCTTGGCCAGCTTTCTGGCTTACACCACCACTAGATTTCGGTATTACCGTTCGTCTTCTTAATAATGCACCATAATGCAATCAACTCATTTGTGTGCCCCAAGGGCTAACACTTGCAAGCCAAGGGCTCTGCTAACACATAATTCCATTAAGACAAAGACGTTTTGTACCTCACAAATGTTTCCCGTGTTTCCCAAGTCCTAAGCTCACTGTCTTAACCTAGTATCTCGTCATCAGAGCGGTACTCCGCTCTAATACCACTTTTGTAACACCCCTCATAAACAATTGCGTAATAGTCACTCACGTTAACAGAAAGTAAAACGTCTCACAGCGGAAAAATAAACAACGACATTAAACTCACTCGGGTGTCACCTGCCATTACTCGCCCACGCGAGTAACGAAGCAGTAATTAAATTCAACGCTAAACAACAATACTACTCAACCGCAGTGACGACGAGATATTTCCTATACATCATACTAAGTTCACATCCATAACAGTCGACAAGTGAGCATCTACCAAAATCCCACATGAATACAACCGTATTGTTATACATCTACAGACTGATGTCGTTATACAATAAATTTCTTACGCAATAATTAAAGTAACCCTAGCTACCCTGTTCCCCCACTTCGGCTTCAACGAAGATCAACAACCTGCACAATAAGTGTAGTCTCAGCGATAGACGCTGAGTATGCCGGGCCTGGACCCTATTGGTCACTTGTCATTTTTAATCGTCTTGATATTAGGTTGATTTCATGCTTTATCATTTTACAGGTAAAATAAACACTGTAACAACATGCATGATTATATAACCATTCATCCAATCCAAACAATCATTTATAAATATACACAGCACTGTCACACATCATACAATACGACAACATTAGTAAATCATACGTCGTATGTTATCATCATCATGCATTACAACATTCGGCCCCCCGGGCCCTCACATATTATTTGTTTTGGTTAGCACTGTCGGACGTCAATTAGGACAACCCGAAATATACTCACTTGGACAGTCGTCCCACGTACACACAAGGTGCTCACTGCCCTGATCATCCGAAGACTCTGGGACTATTTCACTTTGCCTTTGTAAAGGCGTCCATTTAGGTGGCCAAGGGCCTGGTGCCAACGGTAGCACACTCCGCCTGACGATCTATGTAGGTTCGTTCAGGATTAACTAGGGTAAACCCGATACGGGATAACCCAAGAGATCTCTACGCATGACCAGTAGCCAGTGACTGTCTGGATTAGGGTACATCATCACATTCCTTCACACTCCACTGTCAACTTCGTTAGTTAGATAGTCATTTACAGTTTTAGTTATGGAGAACATCACTTAATCTGTTGGCTGCCCTATGGGTCTTACGCATGCCTAGAATCATTCTAGGTAGTATTCACGTTCGAGTCAAAGCTCTAGAGACCGACAATGTCGTGTCCCGTTCCTAAGTGTTTAACTTTGGTTATAACTACATACTTGTAATACTTAGCGTATTAGGTCAGACAACGGTAGTCACAATCACACATTTCGCATATGTAGTTTGTATAAGTTGATCTATAGTCGACGTAGTATTAGTCCCGTAGGATGTTCGTGCATAAATAAATAATGCAGTAAACATAGCTACCCATCACACACGTACATAACATACATACATTCACACAAGTTATTTATCAAACAAATCCGAGCCCGAGGAATTCCTCACGACAACCCGGATCAAACCCCTTTACATACCGTACACCATGTCCAAGGTAGCGTAGTGTAGACCGCTAGGGCTATCGAGCACGCACGTCTGAATGGCATCTAACAATACGAAGAACGCTATGTGTCAATCCACATGACATTATGATTCGGTATTTCCGAATAACATCAGTAACCCTGGTAGTACAACGTTATGAGTTCCGGTATCGTTATTATTATTTTTCTTTTGAGCTCCTTACTCGTAGTGTGAGTTAATACTCGGTTTACAATGGAGTATGGAACCTTACGTTATACACTTGTTATTGTTCATTCGAGGTTTGTTTATCATACCAAAATCGTATAATAACTATAGTATTTTTATGTCATTGTATACTATAGTTTATGTCTTTATTCTTGACATTTATTTATATATACTCATGCGTTCAGCATGACAGTTTTAATAAACTATGGTTTGGACCACATAATATTGTATAGTGTTACACCTATTTCATAATGTCATATAGTATGACATTTTATATGTCATTAGACTTTATAGCCTATGGCTTTGGTAGCTTTAACTTGTCCTAGAGTGTATTCCCTTCTTAGCTAAATAGGTTAGCAATATTTTAGATCTATTATCGTAATAATATAGTTCCCAAGATACCCTTAGAACCTATTTATACAGAACCCCTAAAGTTCCAAACCCAAGCACAATTCTCAAGTATTTCCTTGGCCTACTTCATTCTCAATGTATTGAATTGATTGCTAATTCTTCCCATAGTATTTACCTCACTGAATATGGGTGTTAACAGTGTTTTAAACTCAAGACTAAATCAGTAAGACACTCTCCTAACTTCTGTATAAAAACAGCAACCAACAAAATCTGAAACCAAAAACTACAACACTCTTCCTCATACCTTCCCTTTGTCAGTAGTTAGTTGATTCCTAGATTCTCAATGAATTTGCCAACTTAATTCCCCTCTTTAGTAACGCTTTGGGTTCATACCTAAGCATCCATAACACTCCTAATCATTTTGAAAACCAGGTACACAGAAACAGTCTTTTTCAAAAACTGAGGACAAAACTTGTGCTGTTCTCCTACAATTCATCGGTTAGATTATGAAACTGACCCCCATGTTCCTCTCGAAGTAGTTATTACTTAGCAATGTGGGTGAAAGAGGTTTTAGATTCATTAGCAACTCAGTACAACCCCTTTCCAACCCCTCTATAATACGTTATACAGAACTGAACAGAAATCTGAAACACAAATTTGGTTTATCCTCCTATACTTCTTTTTTTGTTGTTCACTATCTGACTTCCTGTTTTCCCCAAGGTGTTTACACTATGAGTTACGTGAATTAAAAAGGCTTTGTGTTCATCCTCAACCCAATACAACACTTATATAGTTCCTGTACTTAGTCACACAAAAACAACATCCTCATGACAGTCTGAAACAACCTGAATTAGTGCATCTCTTCTGTTTATTATATAAGTGTGTAAACCTGATTTCTAATCTTTCCCAAGTGTTTATAAGTTCACCTAATATTATTATAGGTGTTTTAGGTTCCTTACCCACTTAGTTCATTTCTTATAACCCCTTGAAGTAAGGTTCCACAGCAGTGACAGATTAATGTAATCTGAAACCACATCTTGGTGAAACTTCCAATTAACCTAGCAGTTTAATGCACCCACCTGTCTTCTAAATTTTTCCCAAGTTGTTTACAATCTTCTTTAAGTGTGTTAGCTAGGTTTGAGGTTTATTATCCAACTATTACTACCTTCACATTGATCCTGAGAAAAAAAGAAAAAGTATGCAGAAGCACACGGTTCCAGAATTGAAAACTGAAACACTAGAATTGGTATATTCTTTTTCTTTCCCGTCTCCTGTTTTGATTTCACTCATGGACCTGATGTTTACTTTCTCCCCGTTTGTTTAGTTTCTGGGTTAGGTGTTTTAATTCAGTATTAACTCCACAACAGCCCAAGGCAGTAGTGTCTGTACTTCTAACACAATTTCACTCAAATTTGTAGGACTGAAAAGAAACTGAAACATACTTCTGATTACTCCCCCACTCTTAGTGCATCAGTTTAGTGTTTTAGTTTTTTTTTTAAAAAAAACATTCTAACGCACTAGTGACTTAGACATGTGTATCAGCCAGGTTTTTAAATGCTTGCTTAACTCCACACTAACCTTACACTACTCTGGGGAAGTTAGTATACAGAATTCAAGACAGATCACAAAACTGAAATCTGGGCTGATGTTTATTTCCTGTTATTGTTATTAATCTATCTCTTAATTTCTCCCTAAGTACTCATAGACTAACTTAAATAGGTTAGTAATAGTTTGAATCCAAAAAAAACCCAGGACAACATTGAGAACACTACTGAACTTCATTATACAGAAGCAAAAACTGATACATCCCGAAACTGAAACTAAAATATAAACTGATTTCTTTCTTCTTTCTCTCTGGTTGTTCATGGTTTTGGGTTTTCAGTCTCTCCCTAGGTTGTTTAACTGCTTAATTAGGTATCCTACACAATTTGAACCTCTAAACAATTTGGAACAGCAAGAACCAAACCTTTGAAAGGTCATTGTACAGAACTACGAATAAACTACAACCTGAAACTGAAATCTGATATTTTCTCATGTGTTTGCAGTTGTTCACGATTCTGGTTTGGAGTTTCCCTTAGGTTGCTTAGCTATTTTGTTAAACATATTAGTACAATTTAAACTTCAAAACAGGCCCACCACGTAGTTGTTCCAGTTTCTGAAGGTTGATATACAGAAGGGTCATGATTACAGAAAACTAAAATCTGACTGATAAGTTCTTTTATTTGTTTTCCTTCTGCTCTCTAATCTGATTTCACACTTCCCAAACTATTTAGCTTCTTGGATAAGGATCTTGACATGATTTTTATCCCTAAATAAGGCCACGACATCATGGTTAATGCCACTTAGACTCATTGTTCAAAACTGTGTTATTGCAGGAAACGGAATCTAAAACTGATTCATTTTCTTGTTTGGTTCTCTGCCTGTTTCTTATGTACTGATTTATAATTCCCTCCAACCGTTTACACACCTAGTTAAGTCAATTTAAAAGACTCCAAGTCCACTCTCAACCCAAGGAGTAACACACACCCAAACCTCTGAGAAAAACTTTACACTACACTTGAAACCAGACAAGATTGAAACTATAACACTGATAACTTCCCTTATATATATTTTTTTGCTTGTTCGCGAATGGGCCTTTTGGTTTATCCCTAGGTGGTCTAGTTACTTAGCTCAGTATTAAATCAAGGTTTCCACCCCAAGACAAACCCAAGGCAACAAAGTAATGCTATTGAAATTGCAACAGAAGTAGAAGAAATAGACTGATGCATTTGTTTTTCTGTCTTTTTAGATTGCTAACTGTTTTCTGTTTCTTTTTCGGTCGTCTAACTTATTTCCCAATTCCTCCTACTTGCTTACAGGTAGACCTTGGTGATAGCAATGTAGCAGGTTCATCAATAGACCAACAAAGCCCTCATAATCCCCACGAGAATTTGGTTATACAGAATGTAAGTTGCAGAAGTTTAACTAATGTCTCTGCAGCAGTTTTCTTTAGCTAGTTCATACAGCTTCATTTCTGGATTACTCCATTGATTATCTGGCACTAAATCAGCTGGTACATTAATCACTCAAATGCCTCTGGATTTGTTAGTTATTAAGGTGAGGCTGTACACTATCTGTACCAGAAATTACTAGTTCCATATCCAACGTTTATCTCTCAAAACAGCACACAGGTAAGAACTCTTGTTAGCTCAGAAGTTTACTACCTCATGTTTTTTTATCTTTCTTTCTGAGTTGAAGCTGGTTCTTCCTTGTGGATCCTTGGCACAATGAGACTTCCAGCACCGGTGGTTCCTTGACGATCACTGGGAAGAGGTTACCCAGAGGTTACTCTGTGATGATTCAGAGAAAAGAATATGGGTTGGATCAATCTGAGATAGATAAGATCTTTACCTTGTTTTTTTTCTACCGATACTGGTATAGCAAGGAAGACTTTCTTGGTCTTGCTCCTTCACCAAACTGAGTCTTATCCTCTTGTTTACTACATGAAGAAGGCAGGAAGGAAAGAGTTTCAGATCAGCTAAGATCGTTATGGTTAATGAGGAATGAAATACCCCAAACCTTAGTATATTGTTTAAACACCTAAATATGGTATATTAAGACTAAAAGAGTCTTAGAAACATTAGTAAACAAATTTAAACAAAAGAAAACATGAAATGTGCTTTAAGGTCAATAAGAGCCAAAATGTGCTCTAAGCTTGGGATAAGCTTGGCTACGACCTAATGAACTTACCAAGACCTCATTTATATACTAATGAACATATTAAATCAATTACCAAAGAAAACCAATCTTGAAAACAAGTTTAAACACAAAATGTGCTTTAAGGAGTCTTAAAGCACATTTTTGAAAAATTGTCTTGTAAATGAGTTTTGAGTGGCTAGATGTCCATCATTACTCTTAAATATATATGTGCACTATATAATATCACATTTGGATGTCTATATCAATAGGAAATCAAAAATTTCACTTCTATGTGCCTTGTTTTCATGAATAGTGATTTTAATAAGCTATTTTGTAACATATATTGTATTAAGTAATTAAATTGACAAACAAAGACTAAAATACCCTCATTATATTATAGGGGGCCGGTTTTCTAAGTGTGGTGACTCACCACTCTCTAGTTAATATGATAAGTAAATAAAGAAAACTAATTAAGCTACTTTTTACTTTATAAGAACAATATCTTCTTAAAGCAAATTCCATCTTTATTCTCATTTCCCTCCTCCATTTCACACGGTTCCAAACTCCCTCTCCTTCCTTCTTGCTGCTCTCTCACGGTAATACTCACCACCACCATTAAAACTCTAGCTTTGACCTCTTGTAAAATCTAGCTCACTTGTCCAAATCAAAACAAACACCACCAATCTCTTCATCTCATCAAGCTCTTCATTCCTATCTTCTCAAAACTTCAGAGCCCCATTTCGGTGCCATGGAGTTCCACCATCGAAGGAGCTTGAGCTTGTATTTCTACATATTATTACTCTCCCTTGCTTCTAGGTAAGGAATCTCAAATAAAAACTACATTTCCTTCATGTTTTTGCCTTGACCGAAAATGTACATTGATGGAGCTCTTTGTGTGACTTTGTTCTAGCTTCATTCCAACTCTTCATGGACTAGGTGGAGTCCTCTCTTGATATATATTCAAACTCTCTTCAAAGATCAAGGTAAAACAACTACATTAATGTTTTTGAAACAATGTAAAATTAGGGTTTACAATGAGATGAAGCTTATAGCTTGAATACTCATTATAATGTTTGTATATTGTTTAAAACTTGACAAGGAATCAAATACCTTACCGGTTTTATAAGGAAACAAGAAAGAAGTTGTTTGGAAAAGAGGTAAATCTACTAACCTAATGTTGTTTAATGCCTTAGGAGAAATGAGCTTATAATGCTTGTTAAAACTACCTAAAGAGCAAATGGTGAATGACTTAGTAAAGTGTTCTCAAGAGACTAGTAAAAGGCATATGTGTTGTTGAGTGTATTTGCAGGTCAAAGGCAAATATATTGTGGAAATTCAGTGTTTAAGAATTATGCACATTAAGGGCCTAAGAGCCATGCATTTTAAGGGCCTAAGTGCCATGCAATTTAAATTATGCACTATATTGTGATGTAGTTCTTTATGAGCGAAGTTTGTGTATAATAAGTGCTTGATGGATTTTTAGTGTTCTTGGGTGTTTAATGGTGAAAACAATGTGCTTAGGTGTAACAAATGCTAGGGGAACTTATGTCGAAATTTAGGAAGTGCATAAGGAGTTCAAGATGTTTTAAAGGAATTTTGATGAACTAGGAAGTGCTCTAGAGTGTAACAAGGACTTAGGCATGATCTTGAGGTTTTAGTATGTACCAAAGTCATTTTGGACTTAGGTAAAGACTTAGGCAAACTCTGGTAAAATAAGGAGAAAGTGTGAACTTGAAAAAGGATTTCAAGAAATGACATAAGGAGTTGATGGTAAGAAATGATGCTTGAAAGATGATGTTAAAATGAAGAGAAAGTATTTTGAGATAGTAGTTATCATAGGTATGAAACACCACTTGGAGACTAGGAGAAAACATTGTAAGTGTTAGGAATTTTGTGAAGATATAAGTAAAGGCTTAAGGAATTAGAAAATGAGTTTTATGAGTGTTTAAGGATGTCTTAAGGTGTGTTTGAAGTGGCCAAATGAGGTTAGGGGGTACTAGGTTATATGGGGTGAAGTTTGGAGTTGAATGTGAAAAGGAAAACAAGGGTCTGGGGCAGACCGAACTTGCGACCGAACTTGCAAGTTCGGTCGAGCCCAGTTTACCCTGCGAGAATTGGCTTCTGGAATGGACCGACCTTGGGGACCGGACTTGCAAGGTCGGTCGGGCTTGTATTTTGTGTACGGATTGAGTTACTGGAATCGACCGAACATGGGACCGGACTTGGCAAGTTTGGTCGGGCTAAATTTTCAAAGGGAAAAAACTCTCGGGAATAGACCGAACATGCGACCGAACTTACAAGGTCGGTCGGAGTAGAAAATTTTGACGGAAATGTGTTCTGGAATGGACCGAACTTGGACAAGTTCGGTCGGTAAGGTCGGTCGGACCTAAACTTGTAAAAAAAAAACAGAAAGAAATGTGACTTATGTAGTTAACCCTAGGGGGTATAATGAGGGTAACCTAGGGTAAGCTAGACATTAAAACTTGTCATACAATCATGTTAAATACTTAGTAAGTTTGAAGTTAAATAAATAATTAACCGACGTTATTAACCATGTATAGGAGTGACCTACGGAGGGAATCAATCGAGGCAAGGACCAAGGTATGGTTTTCTTGCAGTCTGTTGCCTACCGGTTTACACCGGCTTGTGTGTTGTTTGTTTTCTGGGTGTTTATGACTTTATAAGATTAAACCATGTAAAGAGTTTACAGTTGTTTAATATTATTATGTTGAAAAGTATGACTCTCTCTTCCCTTGTGTGTGTCTAACAAGACTTGACCTATTATTGTGAATTGTGTATTGAGTTCAATGATGAACTACTAACAAGTGCTAATGGGGGAAGTGAGGAGTCCGGTCTGTTCCGGCCACGCGTGTGAGAATGGAAGTCGATGTCATAACCGGTTCGATTCTCTTTGTATGTTATGGTTGTTTTCCAATTTGGTTTCCAACCTTCCCTTTAGCTTAACCAAGGCTATTTTACTGTCTCACGTCGGGCCACAGGGGCATACTATGTGTTATTTCGGTGGGCTTGGATCACTATATCCGAGGCACCTTGTGTTAAGTTAACCGTTCAATCTAACAGGACGGTAACGAGTTATGTAATGAGCTTAGCATGAGCATGGCAACATTCTCTAGGCTCTCAATGGGGACTAACTGTGTTGGTTCTCTTCCTAAAAGGATTGTATGTGTGTGATGTGTGTGATGATGTGTACGATACCCATGTTATGTTATATATGTATAAGTTGTGTGATTTAAAATGAATGCCATGTTATCATGACAATTGGTTGCGTGTATCCCGGTAGCCGATGGCTGCGCGTTAACCATACCAGCCAGGGTTGCTGACCCCCGCGGGGGATCCATATTTGTTATGCTGCAGGATGAGGATCGAAGAAGTGGAGTGGCTTTAGATCCTAGGATGCAGGTTTACTTTTGGTACTTTTGGAGGTAGGCCCGGGATGCGCCTGTGCTCCCGTGGCGTGATATATATTTGGTTATGCAAGGTTAACCTGATGTGTTACAGTGAAGGACCATATGTAAACCTCGAATTTCGTTAATGTATTTGATGTGGTTGTTAGTTCTATGCTCGGGAGTCTGATCATCAGACCGGTACACTTGTATTTATTCAGCCTTGTTAACCACGTGGGTGGTTGACGGCGTTGTAGCACCATTCGTTTAGTTACTGTTTAGTGGTATAAATTCCACTGCGATTTCAAGTAGTATTATGTGCGTAGTAGGGGTGTTACAAAAAGTGGTATCAGAGCGAAGTATCGCTCTGATGA
Source organism: Limonium bicolor (assembly GCA_023374045.1). NCBI lineage: Eukaryota > Viridiplantae > Streptophyta > Magnoliopsida > Caryophyllales > Plumbaginaceae > Limonium > Limonium bicolor. The sequence goes on along the minus strand of CM041781.1, from coordinate 104,936,186 downwards.
CTAGAATACCGAGCTTAGGGATATACCGAGTTAGGAAACCTAACTACAGTTACCTAAGTGAACAGTTATGGAAAGGTTAACCACTAGCTAAGTGTGGAGATACCTTATTATCGGGAAGCGTTACAACCGTTGGACCGATAAGTGTGCAAGCATATTGCTAATGAATATTCATGTGAATTCAGATGGCAGGTAGACCGCGAGGTAGAGGCGGAAGCGGTACCGGAGATACGGGTGACCAGGGCGAGAGTACTACGGCTCAGGTTATGGCTGAGGCAGTAGCAGCCGTCGTTGCCCAAATGGTACCCCAACTTGTAGCTGCGATTCAGCAGGGGCAGACGCCCGGAGTTCAACTACCACCACCGTCACCGCCACGAGAGACCAACTGGGTCAAGGCGTTGGCTGATTTGAGACCACCCTCATTCAGTGGGGAGACCGATCCCCGTAAGCTCGAGGCGTACATCTCCGAAATGGAGACCGCCTTCGAAACCTTAGCAGTACCTGAGCAGGTCAAGGTTCGACTTGCTGCATATTACTTGAAGGGCTCGGCACAGAGCTGGTGGAAGCTAGTGCGAGAGGGCAGAGTTGCTGACCCGACTTTTCTGTGGAGGGAGTACACGGCTCTGCTGCGAGCCAAGTACTACCCAATACATGTGCAAGAGGCCAAGCGCCTGGAGCTGGACAGTTTGAGGCAAGGGGATAAGATGACGGTAGATGAGTACTACTCAGCCTTCATCGGACTTATCCATCTGCTACCGGATCTGGGTTACTCAGACCGGATCCTTGTGAACCGTTTCTACAACGGACTGAATTACCGCCTACGCTATGGCATGGGGCCTACTGGATATACCACTTTGCAGGTAATGGGACTACAGTGTAATGTGAATAAGTGTGTACAATGTGTTAATGTGTTGTGAATTTATTTGGCGGGGCATAACTGACACCCTAAATATAGGAGTGCTATCATGCCGCTGCAATTGTGGAGATCACCGTCCGTCTGAGGGACGAGGAGAGTGCGCTCAAGCGCAAGGCTATGAACGAGGGCCAAGGCACGCAAGGGCAGTGGGGAGGAAAGAAGAAGAAGTCATACCCCCAGTCCCAGAAAGGACAACAACGGTGGCAAGGGCCAGACCCAGACCACCACTGCTGAGGAGCCTCTGCAGCTCACCTATGCGTATGCGGCCAAGCCCTACGTTCTTACCCACCTAAGGGTAATTTGTACCTAATCCTGTGTGATAAGTTGAAGTGTATGTGATAAGTTGTGAGACAAGTATTGATTGTGTGTTGTGATAGTAGCTAGCACGGGCTCTGGACAGGAGCGCCACTATTACTGCAAGTGGTGCAACGGAGACCACCCCGGCAAGGACTGCAAGGGTAACGATGTGCAGTGCCGATACTGTAAGAAGATGGGTCACCGCGATTACGAATGCTGGCAGAACCCAAACAGTAGAAGCTACAGGCCCAAGGGGCAATGGAAGGGTAAGGCCACTACGACCACCGATGGCCCGAAGACGGCGAACCAGCCACCCCCAGATTAGAGGTACACCAAGTCCCAGAAGGGGAAGGGGTCGGGGTCCAACAAGGCCACCCTGAATGTGGTGGACCGGTCTGAGGCGCCAGGGCCCTCTTCTAGACCAGGTACCGCCTAAACTGTTGAATGTAATAAGTGTTTGCATACCGCATTCCATGCATGTGTGTGAGTGAGTTTAAGTAAACAACCATGTGAGTAAATAAATAAAGTACAGTGTGAAAGTCACCTAATTAGAGTACTCGAAACTTAAAGGAACCTTCAATATATGTTATCCAATCCCACCCACACCAAACCCTGAAGAAACCACCATCAACATCACACGACTTTCCATTGGAGCAATGTCAGGTTATCCAGCCAGGTATGATACTCATAAATGGATACCTGACACCGGAAGCACAAATCCATATCATTAGACGATGCGACGAACTTGGAGCAAAACCTGGAGGTTTCTACACACCCGAATACCCGAACGGATCAAGAATGTATTGAAGATGATGTGCATGGGTAAGGTCTGGAACCCTTACACCAAGACATACCAAAAGTGCGAGCTGAAGATGGAGCAACAGTACCAAGTATACCTGAGGAGTTCCTTGCGGTTGTTAACCACGCCGTGGGAATTGCTCAACAAGTTGAAATGGATTCAATTCCAAGTGTGAAAGCAGATCTATGCATTGTGAACTTCTACCAGGAAGGTGGACGGTTAGGTTTACACCAAGACAAGGACGAGTCACCCGAGTCTCTAAGTAAGGGAGTACCCGTGGTGTCTTGGTCCATTGGTGATACCGCAGTGTTTGTGTATGGCGAGCAGAAGCGTGCTGACCTCGCAAAGAAGCTACTGTTGAAATCGGGAGATGTGTTAATCATGGGTGGGCAATCAAGGATGCTATACCATGGCATCAGGAAGATCAAAATGAATACCGCACCGTCGGCAGTGATCAATGCCACACACATGAACCCGGACGTTTGAATTTGACCTTCAGACAGTTTTAAGCCTTGTATAATTATGTGATGTGATAAACTAGTGTATGTTAAGAATGTTGTAAGTGTTAATCATGGCGACAATATAAGCCAATGAATGTTGTAAAAAGAGAGTGTTAATGAATAAAGTGGAGTTGTTTGAAGCATATAAACCGTGTTGTTACCCAATACTTATTAGTTTGCCAATGAATTAGGCTGTGCACTCGGAACGGGAGGTATACTGAGTGTCTGCAATGAGGAAGAAGCCGGCAAGAGCGGCACAATCCTCACCGGTACCTTTCCAGTCAATGGCGTGGACGCTTTCGATCTTGTTCGACTCCGGAGCCTCACACACATTTATTTCGCTATCTTTTGCGAAGAGGCTGGGGTTAGATGGTGATGAGATGCCAGACTTCTTGGTCACTCTCCCATCGAAAGAGCGGATCAGGTGTACCCGCTACCACCGAGAGATGTTGTACGAATCAGAGATGAAGAGTTTTCGATCGACTTGATAGAGTTCGACGGACTTGGCTTTGATGTGATTGTCGGGATGAACTGGTTGGAGCGGTACAAGGGCAGAATCCTGTGTGCCGAGCATCGACTGCTTCTTCGGAGTCCATCTGGGGTTACCATATCTTACCGCCAGAGGCCCAGGGAGCCTTCGACTCAGGTCATCACCGCCATGGCTATGTATCGTGAGTTACGACGAGGGAGTAATGTATACCTCTGCTATGTCCAGGACATAGAGAGAGACCCTAAGTTTAGTCCTGATGTGCCGGTAGTGTCGGAGTTTCTTGATGTATTTCCTAAGGAACTGTCGGGCATGCCGCCAGCACGGGAAGTGGAGTTTGAGATTGACTTGATTCCAGGCACCGGACCTATTGCGAAAGCACCTTATCGTATGGCTCCAGCAGAGATGACAGAGCTCAAGGAGCAGCTGAGAGACCTACTCGACAAGGGCTTTATCCGCCCTAGTGTTTCACCATGGGGAGCGCCGGTCCTCTTCGTGAAGGAGAAGGACGGTAGCCTCCGCCTGTGTATTGAATATCGAGAGCTGAATGCTTTTACGGTGAAGAACCGTTACCCTTTACCGTGCATCGACGATCTATTTGATCAGCTGAGGGGAGCATCAGTATTCTCCAAGATAGACCTACGTTTCGGATACCACCAGATTGCCATCCGTGACAGTGATATCGAAAAGACAGCATTCAGAACTAGGTATGGGCATTATGAGTTCACAGTTATGCCGTTTGGCTTATCAAATGCACCAGCTAAGTTCATGGACTTAATGAACCGTTTGTTCCAAGATCAGTTGGACAAATCAGTGGTAGTCTTCATCGATGACATACTTGTATATTCGAAATCGAGAGGTGAGCATGAAAGCCACCTGAGAGATGTGTTACAAACATTGAGAAAGAATCAGTTGTATGCGAATGTTTCAAAGTGTGAATTTTGGTTGAACCAAGTATCATTTCTTGGTCATGTGATTTCTGAGGCCGGGATCACTGTTGATCCGGCAAAGATTGATGCTGTGCGCACCTGGCCTAGGCCGAAGACAGTTACCGACATCAGGAGCTTCCTCGGTCTGGGCAGGTTATTATAGGAGGTTTGTGAAGGACTTCTCCAGTGTCTCGAAGCCGATGACTTCCTTGATGAAGAAGGATGCACCATTCGAGTGGACAGTCGACTGTGAGAGTTCTTTTCAGAGTCTCAAAGATGCTCTGACATCTGCACCGGTTCTGACACTACCAGACGGTCCAGATGGTTTTGAGGTCTATTGCGATGCATCAGGCAGGGGTATGGGTTGTGTGTTGATGCAACACGGGAAGGTCGTAGCTTACGCCTCCCGACAGCTGAAGAAGCATGAAGAGAACTACCCTACCCACGACTTAGAATTGAGGGCCATTGTCTTCGCACTGAAGATATGGTGACATCACTTGTATGGGGTAAGTGTGACGATTTATTCTGACCACAAGAGTTTAAAGTACTTGTTCACTCAGAAGGAGTTGAACATGAGGCAAAGAAGGTGGGTTGAATTTCTTAATGACTACGACATTAATCTGCAATATAAAGAGGGTAAGGCAAATGTGGTAGCTGACGCATTGAGTCGCCGAGCACACTCTCTCCATTCGCTAGTCTCTCATACTGGCTTGGTTGAAGAGGTGCGGAGTGCTCAGATGACGGATCAGTACATGATGGAGATTAGACAGAAGCTTATTGATGGCACATTAGAGGGTCAGAAGTACGACTTCAGACTCCACGATGATGACCTGATTAGGCTTAATGGCCGACTGTGTATACCCAGGAGTAGCGCTGAGTTGAAGGAGCGCATATTGAGTGAATCCCATTGTTCTACTACTTCGATTCACCCCGGAGCTTCAAAGATGTATAAAGGTATGAAAAGATATTTTTGGTGGACTGGAATGAAAAAGGATGTGAATGACTATGTGTTGAGGTGTCTCACTTGTCAGAAGGTCAAGTTTGAGCACCGACGGCCTGGTGGTATGGTACAGCCAATGCCAGTGCCTGAGTGGAAGTTCCACGACATATCTATGGACTTCGTAGTAGGGCTTCCGCCTGCAAGGGGAGGTCTGAATATGATTTGGGTTGTTGTTGACCGACTGACCAAGGTGGCCTGATTCATTCCGATGAAGGACACCTGGAAAGGGCTAAACTGGCAGAACTCTTTGATAAAGAAATTGTAAGACATCATGGTGTACCAAAGACGATTGTATCTGACAGAGATACCAGATTCCTATCCAGATATTGGAAATCTACGCGAGAAGCATTGGGTACCGAACTGAAATTGAGTACAGCGTTTCACCCCACAGACCGATGGTCAGAGTGAGCGCACCATTCAGACACTTGAGGATATGCTACGTGCATGTGCACTTGACTTTCAGACCAGCTGGATTGATACTTACATCTGATTGAGTTTAGCTACAACAACAGTTATCATGCTTCAATCAAGATGTCTCCTTCCAGGCCTTGTACGGTAGACCATGCTGCACGCCATTATGCTGGGATGAGTCGAGTGAGACGGTCATCATAGGACCAGAGTATCTTGAGCAGTTCAGGCAGAAGTTCGCCAGATCCGGGCTAACATGAAGGCAGCTCAGGATAGACAGAAGTCGTATGCAGATGTGCGTCGACGTGACCTGGAGTTCGCCGTGGGCGATCAGGTATTTTTGAGAGTGTCCCCCATGAAAGGAGTGTTTCGTTTTGGCCAGAAAGGCAAGTTGAGCCCGAAATATGTGGGGCCTTATTGTTTGTGACGGAGCGGATCGGCCCGGTAGCTTATAGACTTGATTTACCCGCCGAGCTGGGCAAGGTACATGATGTATTTCATGTGTCCCAGTGAAGAAGTATATGTCTCATCTATCTCATGTACTTCAGCCTGAGAGGCTAAGTTAAGAGCCGACCATGCGATCAGTGGAGACTCCGGTACGGATTCTGGACACTAAGACTCGAGACACTCGCCATAAGTCCGTGAGACTAGTGAAAGTTCTTTGGTCTAACCAGGACGTTGAGGAGGCCACTTGGGAGCTGAAGATAAGATGAAGGCGAAGTACCCGTCATTGTTTACTTCTTAGTGTTTGTATGTATAGGGTACGGGGCGTACCCCTATTTAAGGGGGGTAGAGCCGTTTCGGTTATGTGTATGACATGTATTTTGATACATTGTCTGTGTTGTGTTGTTATGTTGTTAATGTTACAGACCGACGAGTCTGAATGATGTTGTGATGTTTTGTTGTTTGGACCATGTGTCCGATATGATGTAAAGATGTTGTTTTGATATGGAAGTGTTGTTGATATGTGTTCCCATGTTCTAATATTGGGATAGGTAGAAGTATGATCTTTGGGGACAAAGTTCTTTTAAGGGGGGTAGATTGAAATACCCCAAACCTTAGTATATTGTTTAAACACCTACATATGGTATATTAAGACTAAAAAGATCTTAGAAACATTAAGTAAACAAATTTAAACAAAGAAAACATGAAATGTGCTTTAAGGTCATAAGAGCCAAAATGTGCTCTAAGCTTTGGGATACTTGGCTAAGACCTAATGAACTTACCAAGACCTCATTTATATACTAATGAACATATTAAATCAATTACCAAAGAAACCAACTTGAAAACAAGTTTAAACACAAAATGTGCTTTAAGAGTCTTAAAGCACATTTTTGAAAAATTGTCTTGTAAATGAGTTTTGAGTGGCTAGATGTCCATCATTACTCTTTAAATATATATGTGTAACTATATAATATCACATTTGGATGTCTATATCAATAGGAATCAAAAATTTCAGACTTCTATGTGCCTTGTTTTCATGAATAGTGATTTTAATAAGCTTTTTGTAACATATGTTGTATTAAGTAATTAAATTGACAAACAAAGACTAAAATACCCTCATTATATTATAGGGGGCCGGTTTTCTAAGTGTGGTGACTCACCACTCTCTAGTTAATATGATAAGTAAATAAAGAAAACTAATTAAGCTACTTTTTACTTTATAAGAACAAATATCTTCTTAAAGCAAATTCTATCTTCACTCTCATTTCGCTCCTCCATTTCACACGGTTCCAAACTCCCTCTCCTTCCTTCTTGCTGCTCTCTCACGTAATACTCACCACCACCATTAAAACTCTAGCTTTGACCTCTTGTAAAATCTAGCTCACTTGTCCAAATCAAAAACAAACACCACCAATCTCTTCCTCTCATCAAGCTCTTCATTCCTATCTTCTCAAAACTTCAAGAGCCCCATTTCGGTGCCATGGAGTTCCACCATTGAAGGAGCTTGAGCTTGTATTTCTACATATTATTCTCCCTTGCTTCTAGGTAAGGAATCTCAAATAAAAACTACATTTCCTTCATGTTTTGCCTTGACCGAAAATGTACATTGATGGAGCTCTTTGTGTGACTTTGTTCTAGCTTCATTCCAACTCTTCATGGACTAGGTGGAGTCCTCTCTTGATATATATTCAAACTCTCTTCAAAGATCAAGGTAAAAAAACTATATTAATGTTTTTGAAACAATGTAAAATTAGGGTTTACAATGAGATGAAGCTTATAGCTTGAATACTCATTATAATGTTTGTATATTGTTTAGAACTTGACAAGGAATCAAATACCTTACCGGTTTTATAAGGAAACAAGAAAGAAGTTGTTTGGAAAAGAGGTAAATCTACTAACCTAATGTTGTTTAATGCCTTAGGAGAAATGAGCTTATAATGCTTGTTAAAACTACCTAAAGAGCAAATGGTGAATGACTTAGTAAAGTGTTCTCAAGAGACTAGTAAAAGGCATATGTGTTGTTGAGTGTATTTGCAGGTCAAAGGCAATATATTGTGGAAATTCAGTGTTTAAGAATTATGCACTTTAAGGGCCTAAGAGCCATGCATTTTAAGGGCCTAAGTGCCATGCAATTTAAATTATGCACTATATTGTGATGTAGTGCTTTATGAGCGAAGTTTGTGTATAATAAAGTGCTTGATGGATTTTTAGTGTTCTTGGGTGTTTAATGGTGAAAACAATGTGCTTTGGTGTAACAAAATGCTAGGGGAACTTATGTCGAAATTTAGGAAGTGCATAAGGAGTTCAAGATGTTTTAAAGGAATTTTGATGAACTAGAAGTGCTCTAGAGTGTAACAAGGACTTAGGCATGATCTTGAGGTTTTAGTATGTACCAAAGTCATTTTGGACTTAGGTAAAGACTTAGGCAAACTCTGGTAAAATAAGGAGAAAGTGTGAACTTGAAAAAGGATTTCAAGAAATGACATAAGGAGTTGATGGTAAGAAATGATGCGTGAAAGATGATGTTAAAATGAAGAGAAAGTATTTTGAGATAGTAGTTATCATAGGTATGAAACACCACTTGGAGACTAGGAGAAAACATTGTAAGTGTTAGGAATTTTGTGAAGATATAAGTAAAGGCTTAAGGAATTAGAAAATGAGTTTTATGAGTGTTTAAGGATGTCTTAAGGTGTGTTTGAAGTGCCCAAATGAGGTTAGGGGTACTAGGTTATATGGGTGAAGTTTGGAGTTGAATGTGAAAAGGAAAACAAGGGTCTGGGGCAGACCGAACTTGCGACCGAACTTGCAAGTTCGGTCGAGCCCAGTTTACCCTGCGAGAATTGGCTTCTAGAATGGACCGACCTTGGGGACCGGACTTGAATGTGTACGGATTGAGTTACTGGAATCGACCGAACATGGGACCGGACTTGGCAAGTTCGGTCGGGCTAAATTTTCAAAGGGAAGAAACTCTCGGGAATAGACCGAACATGCGACCGAACTTACAAGGTCGGTCGGAGTAGAAAATTTGACGGAAATGTGTTCTGGAATGGACCGAACTTGGACAAGTTCGGTCGGTAAGGTCGGTTGGACCTAAACTTGTAAAAAAAAAACAGAAAAATGTGACTTATGTAGTTAACCCTAGGGGGTATAATGAGGGTAACCTAGGGTAAGCTAGACATTAAAACTTGTCATACAATCATGTTAAATACTTAGTAAGTTTGAAGTTAAATAAATATTAACCGACGTTATTAACCATGTATAGGAGTGACCTACGGAGGGAATCAATCGAGGCAAGGACCAAGGTATGGTTTTCTTGCAGTCTGTTGCCTACCGGTTTACACCGGCTTGTGTGTTGTTTGTTTTTCTGTGTGTTTATGACTTTGTAAGATTAAACCAAGTAAAGAGTTTATAGTTGTTTAATATTATTATGTTGATAAGTATGACTCCTCTTCCCTGTGTGTGTCTAACAAGACTTGACCTATTATTGTGAATTGTGTATTGAGTTCAATGATGAACTACTAACAAGTGCTAACGGGGGAAGTGAGGAGTCTGGTCTGTTCCGGCCACGCGTGTGAGTATGGGAGTCGATGTCATAACCGGTTCGATTCTCTTTGTATGTTATGGTTGTTTTCCAATTTGGTTTCCAACCTTCCCTTTAGCTTAACCAAGGCTATTTTACTGACTCACGTCGGGCCACAGGGGCATACTATGTGTTATTTCGGTGGGCTTGGATCACTATATCCGAGGCACCTTGTGTTAAGTTAACCGTTCAATCTAACAGGACGGTAACGAGTTATGTAATGAGCTTAGCATGAGCATGGCAACATTCTCTAGGCTCTCAATGGGGACTAACTGTGTGGTTCTCTTCCTAAAAGGAATTGTATGTGTGTGATGTGTGTGATGATGTGTACGATACCCATGTTATGTTATATATGTATAAGTTGTGTGATTTAAAATGAATGCCATGTTATCATGACAATTGGTTGCGCGTATCCCGGTAGCCGATGGGTTGCGCGTTAACCATACCAGCCAAGGGTTGCTGACCCCCTCGGGGATCCATATTTGTTATGCTGCAGGATAAGGATCGAAGAAGCGGAGTGGCTTTAGATCCTAGGATGCAGGTTTACTTTTGGTACTTTTGGAGGTAGGCCCGGGATGCGCCTGTGCTCCCGTGGCGTGATATATATTTGGTTATGATGGTTAACAGTGATGTGTTACAGTGAAGGACATATGTAACACTCGGTATTTCGTTAAGCTATATATGTGGTAGTTAGTTCTATGCTCGGGAGTCTGATCATCAGACCGGTACACTTGTATTTATTCAGCCTTGTTAACGACGTGGGTGGTTGACGGCGTTGTAGCACCATTCGTTTAGTTACTGTTTAGTGGTATAAATTCCTGCTACGATTTCAAGTAGTATTATGTGCGTAGTAGGGGTGTTACAAGGAAGGATGCAGTGTGTAAGTTTAGTATGATCAACCACACAGAATAGATGAAACAATGGTGTGGAACCCGTTTGGAGTTTAACTTGTTAAGTTTTGTTTTTCCTGAAGCCGTAGTGGCTGTTGCTCGTGGAGTTGATGCGTTCTCCTGGGACTAGATTCCCAGATGGGTCTATGCAGAAGTCAACGATATTGTAAGTTCGATAGTGGATGAAACTGATATAGAACATAGGGGAACGGGTCACGAGTTAAGGAAGATTCTCAGTATGAAGACAGAGGTGAGTGACAGTGAATGAGTAACTGAGAATCATCTCACCTGTGATTAGAACTGAGTCGCATCGCTTCAGGTGGGCTCTTGCATGGAGTAGGCTCAGTTTTGAGTTGATATACTGAGACACTGACTCAAGAGACAAAGACTGGGTGGCTTTCTTTCTCACGGTATTTGCTGATGCGTGGGAATTTCCAAAAGCGACCTTGATGCACAGCTTTTACTAAGGTCAAGATGGTGTAGGTGGTTGCAAGTTACAAGGGAATGTCATGGGTGATTGAAAAAATATGTAGATCTGTCGCTTGGAGATTTGAAGCTGTCTTGGTTTAGATATCTAATTCAGAGGAGAATGTCTAGTGTTGATCTTTTATTTTCTGTAACTTTAGTAGTGAGACTACTATTTATATATTGTTGGTATCTATTACTGAATTCGAGCATAGCTCAACCGTTTAGGCTTCGGGAATGGTACGAAAGGTCTCGGTTTCGAATCCCGACTAGAGCATGTTTGCTCTTTTCCCTTTTTTTTGTTTCAGCCTCATTTATACCTATTTCTTGTATATATGCGACTGGATTACATGTCGTGTTATTTGTTTTATGTACACATATATATAAGCGACTATTTTGCTACGTCGCGTTGTTGATTATACCCTTATATGGATACGACTATTTTATTTGTCGTGTTTTAGTTATACATACAACGTTATAATATTGTAACGTTGTGTATAAATATTTTTCATGTACATATATATGTATATGCACGCGACTGTATTAATATGCCACGTTGTCATTTTTTTGGACATGTATATGCCCGTACTAAATATAATTGTTCGTTTGTTCACAAGTTGTTTGAAACTGTATATCTATCCTGACAAGATCCAACTCGATCGCAATGTGACAGTACATCTATCCTAGTACGATCCGATCTGACCTTCTATCCTACATTACCTGGTCTCGGACTCAGAATCTCGCGAGAGTGGAGAGGGAGAAAGAGAGCTTCTATTAGAATCGAATGTGAGTTTGATTGCCAAATATCGCGTGTCTTATTTCATGGGGGTACACCCTTATTTATAGTTTTTTGGGCCTGGTCTTTTGGTGCCAGCCTGTATTTTACATGTTTAAGTACAGTTCTACCCCCTCCTAGTATCTTTGACCGACCACAAGCGGCCGGTCGTATGATGCTTTGCTTTGCCTAAGCCCCATTTTCATCTGGCCAGAGATGGCCGGATGCTCTATGTGTTTTGCACTTCCATCCGGCTAGAGGCGGCCGGATGCTCTATAAGCTTCTGACCTCATCCGGCTAGAGCGGCCGGATGCTCTACGTATCCTGCTTTGGCCTGGCGCTATTTCTCCCCTTTTCATCATCCCCACAAGTTCTATCTTTCTGAACTTCAGTGAAGAAAATAGAACTTCTGTGTCTTGTGTTTTGGTGAAAAAATTTTGCGACTGCATGTGGCCAATTCTGAGGCTATCCAAGTTCTGTTGTCTCCTTATCTCAGTCCCACAAGTTCTTTTTCTTCATACTTGGAGAAAAGGAACTTCTTATTGGCCACATGCGTAGCTCGTGGTTCGTTCCGCTTTTTGAATTTTCCCCGCCCGTTGTCGGTGTAGAATACGCAGGGCCTTTCTTTCAACTAAACGTCGAAAGCGTCTTTAGGAAGCGTGCGGCCCTTTCTCTTCCCCTGCAAAAAAAAGACACTTTTTGTTCGCACATATATATATATTTTTTTTTGAGTGGGAAAAAACTTTCCTTAAATCCCAATTTTTTGAGCTCTTTCTTCTTTCCTCTACTGGCCCTTTACTTCGACCGCTCTTCTTCTCTCTCTGCCTTTCTGTCGTTGTGTGCTACCACCTCGTCTTTCATTGCCGTCATCCTTCGATTCTTTGCCAACCTTGACAATGTCTCCTCCTCTACCAAACAGAGTAAGCTCGCTGCCAAATTTTCCGCCCGCCATTGAAGCGATTCAGGGATCTCATCTCCTAACGGCTTTCGCCCCTCGTACCTGAAGCCCGCAAGACCCTTCCGATCTGGGTGTCAGCCCTTTCCTTCTTCTCTCAATTACTCCACCCTCTGTGATTGTCTCGGGGCCGTCGAAGCCCCACTTGGCACATAAATTTTTTTGCCATCCTCTGATTCTCACCCTAACGACGATTTTTGCCGCGGGTACGTTGTCTACGCTGATTTTCTTCCGCTCCGGTTTGACCATTCCCCCCGCACCCTTTCGTGCTAGGGTTCCTCCTTCGCCGCTGCTGCACCCTCGCTCACCTTCATCCGAAGGCCATTTCGCACCTCCACGCTTTTGTTTCTCTTTTGAGGAAAGCAAAATTCGGCGGGAGGGTACTGACTTCGTCCGATTCTTCACAGTTAGGAAGGATCCTGATAGCCTAACCCTCATCGCGAAGACTGGGTACTCCCTTTTTGACTATAAGAAGGCCCACGACTGGGGGTCGCGGTGGTTCGTCGTCGTTCCTCCATCCGGCCGAATCTTGGGCATCCCATACTCTGCTGAGGTCGGAAAAGGTCAGTTGTTCAGCAGCCCCCAAATTCCTCCGGCTGAGATCCCTATTTCGAAGGTTCTGAGGGCAGTAAATAAGAAACTGCCGACTATCGAGCCATTTTTACAAAAGAACGCTTGTCTTCTCTGAAGACATATCACAGTAAGTGTCTTTATTTCTTAGTATGAGTTCTGTCGCTTCATTCTCGGCCTCCTTATTGTTTGGATATGATGTTTCAGACTTTTTCCAGAAGGGGGAAAAGATCAGCCCCTTCCATAGCTGGAACTTCGTCACCTTTAAGAACGGGGACGAAAAAATTAACTACTACGATACGCTGGATGCGGCTACTGATGCGGCTGAGCAGCTTTTGGAGAGCGCTGCTCCGGCAAAGCGCTCCAGGCGAGAAGCTGGTGATGACCAGGCTGGTCATTTGAAAAAAGAAGAGGCTAGAATCTCCTGAACGTGCCGGCGTCGGGCAGTCAGGTACAATGGCACGTGAGCCCCAAGTCTGGGCGCCGTGTCCTCCTTCCCCTCACCCTGTGTTCAGGTTTAGACCTTGGTTCTCGCCCGGGGCGGGAGTCCGGTCATCCGACTCCTATTTGTGAGTTATTTCCTGATTTGACAGGTTACTTTTCCTCAGATCCTGCTCAGGAAAACACCCTGGAGGCCACAGACCTCTGCGTTGGTCCTTCGGCTGGAGAAGGTTTTGTTTGCTTTGCCGCCTTCTCCTGTCCTTTAAGTTTCCTTCTTTTTTGGTATTGTTTTTTCAGTTTCATTCTTCTGGTTCTAACTGTTTTTATCATTGGCGGCAGCCACTGCTCTCCTGCCAAGAGAAGATTAAAAAAGAAAACAATATCGAAGCCGAAGGCCGTAGAGCCACAAACCTCTAGTGATCCTGAAGCTTCAGGATCATTCTCCATTGACGACGTTGCTGCTGCGGCCGTGGATGCGGCAATGGATAGAGCAATTGAGTATCGGCAGGTGCCGGAGGACCCTGAGCTCCGAAGTAAGCAAAGAGAGGATATATAGCCTCTCCTTTGCCGGAGGATCCTGAGCCCCATGGTGAGCAGAGAAAGGCTACATACTCCTCCTCATTTCCCCTCCTCGTCCTCCTGCTCAGGAGTCCTACACTGGTCCCTCCCAGAAGGAAGGGTGGTTTTACCATTGCGGGCACCCTCTTCCTCTGATAACCTGTGATGCCGCCAAGTATTCCTCTGTCTGGAAAGAGGCGATTAAGAGATCCGGTCATCCAGACGGGATCTTCGCTCCTCCAGCGACCTTTACTGCTACCAAGAAAAGGCTGCGGATCGGGGATGGGGGGGCGGATGCCATCATGCGGCATTCCCTCCCAGCAAATGAAGTGTTTGACATGATGTGGGGGGGAATCTTTCAGGTTGACATGCATATCACTTTTATGCTTCTTTTCTTGTCTCATTTTTGGTTTTTCCCTGAATTTATGCATTGTACCATTTTTTTTAGGTGATGTCCATGGCCCAAAGTGCTGAGGTTCACTTTGGCAACCTTCGATCCAGGCTCCGCTACGGGGAAAACCGAGCCAACAATGTTGAAGAGGAACTGAAGCTGTCCCGCTCTTCTCACGATGCCTATATTGACCAGGTTGAGTACGAGATCGATTGTAAGGCAAAGGAGAGGACTGAGGCAATCAACAAAGACCTACAGTTGTCTCGGCGAGAATGTGAGCGCCTACGTGTGATGAGTACGAGCTGCAGCTGAAGAAACTTCGAGAAGAGAACTTTTCTCTAAGAGGCCGGATCAAGGAGGCTGATAATACATTGATAGAGGTATGAAATCGTCTCTTGTTTTCCCTTGAATAAGGATAAGCTAATTTGATCCTTCTTTGACCTGGACATTACACTGGATCAGGTACGCTCCATGCATCGGAACGAAGTGAACAATCTTCAGAGTGCGGTGAACAATCTTCAGGCTGAGAAGGCCTTTTTCTACCAGGAGGGGAACTCTTTTAAGCAGGAGGCTGAAGCTCTTGAGCTGGAGAAGCAAGCTCTTCAACGGGAGAACGAAGCTCTTGTGAAGGAAAAAGAAAAGCTTATGCAAGAGCACGACCGCCTGCTGGAAGAAAAGGCCGCGCTGGAAGAGCAGTCAAGGTCTTCCTTTGATCAAGAGAAGCAGTCTCTGCTCCGAGATTGTTCTCTTTTGGAAGAAGAGAAGAAAACTCTTGTCGCGGATAAAACCGCCCTGATAGAAGAGAGGGCGAGGCTGGAGGAGAAAGTAAGAGAGCTGGAGGAAGCTAAGTCTCGCTCTCACGCCGAGAATACTGAGCCATTAGGTCACGGTAAACTTTCAGGCTTTTAACTTTTTCCTCTCTTTTTGGCCCTTTCTTCTTCTTATTCTTTTTGTTCCGGCTAGGCATGAGTGCTGCCAATTTACTGAAGCACGTCACCCAGTTGAGTGGACGGATAGCCCGTGCAAAGGAGGAGCTGTCTTCTGCCAATTGTGAACGTGACAAGTATCGATCCCAAGTCCTGACCCTTGAATCTCAGGTGGCCAGGTTCAAGTCGTTTTCTTGGCAATCCCAGGAGGAGATACAGAAGCAAGGCACCATTAACGCTCATCTAAAGGAGTCCTTTGCTTTCCAGTGCCGCCGGATAGTTGATATTTGCCAGCAGATTGTTTCGGATCACTCTCTTGAGAAAGGAGAGTTACTAGATGATGATCTGTACAACAAGCTAGAATTAAGGCTGTTGCCCAGAAGTCCAACTTCTTTTTGGAGCTCGAAAGGTTCTGCCGCAGTCCTGGAGAGACATGTTTTGGCGCCGGCGAGGCCTCATTCCTTCCAGCTGGAAGCAATATCCAGCCGTCCGCCGGAGGAGTGCAACTTCTTTCCAGGAAGTCCAAGTCTTCTGAGAGCGTAGCTGGTGGCGGCGATAGGCTGTTGACTGCCGAAAAAGAAGTTGTAGAAAAAGTAGAATAGTCGTTCTTTTTTTCTTTTCTTAGGGGAGTTTCGGTTTCGGCTTGTATTTTTTGTTTTTGCCGAATGACCATATTTTGTAACTGTTTTTACCCCACACTTTGGGAGGAATATAAGCTTATATCTTTCTCCATCTTCAGTTACTTTTCCGCCAGAATAACTCTTTTGAGCCAATTTTTATTGCACGTATGGTTATGTTTATGTGAGTTATGCCAGTGTAGTATTCATTTCTTTATAACACAAGGGATTTTTGGTTTTGGACCTTTTGTTCCGGCTAGACTCCTTGTTTTAGCCGGATTTCTAGGATATGGAGTATAGGAACCTGCGGACTGTTTGCTGACACCTCATTTTAAAGCAAGATAGCCTAAGGCTAACTGGCCGGATGTTTCTTTCAAGGCATGATAGCCTGCGGCTCGTTGGCCGGTGCTTACTTTCAAGGCATGATAGCCTGCGGCTCGTTGGCCGGGTGCTTACTTTTTTCTTTTTTTCAAAAAATAATACGTTTTATTGAAGAGTTTCAAATGTTATACATAGAACTTTTTCAGACATTCCCCATGCCAAGAATGTGGCAATTCGTACCCTTCTCCATTTTTCAAGCGGTATGAAGCTCGTCCCGTCTTCTGGTGTATGATGTATGGCCCTTCCCATTGGGGCTCCAGCTTCTTGGGTTGCTTAACTTCTCGGAGGACTAATTCCCTTGGGGCAAAACTTCGTTCTTTCACCCACTGTTGAAATACCTTTCTACCTTGGATTTATCTTTTGCCATCCTTACTGCGGCGGCCGTCCTGGTTTCTTCAAGGAGGTCAAGGTGATCCTGTACTCCCTGATTGTTGGTCTCTTCATCATATGATTCCCATCTTATGGACGGCACCACAATCTCCGCCGGAATGACGGCTTCCAAACCATACGTCAATCTGTAAGGCGTCTCTCCTATCGGTCCTCTTTCTGTTGTTCGGTACGACCATAGGATCTGGGGTAACAATTCTGCCCACTTTCCTTTTTTCTCATCGAGTTTCCTCTTTATTGCCTTTACTATTTGGCCATTTGCATTCTCAACCTGCCCATTCCTGAGGATGGGCTACTGATGCAAATCTCAAGTCGATCTTCCATTCTTCACAGAATTCTCGGAAGCTTTCGCAATTGAACTGTGTTCCATTATCAGTTACTATGGCTTTTGGTATGCCAAACCTGCATACCACATATTTCCAAATGAATTCTTGTGACTTCCTAGCCGTGATGGAGATAGTAGGCATTGCTTCAACCCACTTTGTGAAGTAGTCGATAGCAACGTACATGAATTTGAACCTCCCTGGTGAAGATTCCGGGAATGGGCCCACAATGTCCAACCCCCACATAGCAAAGGGAATTGGGCATAGAATAGATTTTTGCTCCGCCGGAGGAGTATGTATCTTATTTCCATGTTCTTGACACTTGCGACATCTTCGTATATATTCCTTGCAGTGCTCCATCATTTTCGGCCAAAAATATCCGAGTCTTAAGATTTGTGAGTTGTGGTCCTTTCTCCCTGGTGATTTCCGCAGAGCCCATCATGTATCTCTCTTACTAACTCTGCTCCTTCAGCTATGGTGACACACTTCACAGCAGGTCTTGCAAAAGATCGCTTATACAGCTGGTTATCTTCAATAAAGAATGTGCGGCCCGCCTTTTTACTATCCTGGCCTCCTTTTCCTCCTCCGGCAGCTTTCCATGCCGTATATGTAATCTATGATTGGGGTCATCCAGGATTCTTCTTGGTCATTTGTCCCTATCGCCAGCACCTGAGCTCCTTCTATACTTGGGGAGGTTCTGACTTCCAGCCATATCTCATTGGGTACTTTTCGGCATACTTGCCAATTTGGCCAAGGCATCAGCTTCGGACATTCTCCTCACGGGGAAGTTGTTTTAGTTCGCATTTTTGGAAATTTGCCTTTAGTTCCTAGACCTTGAGCAAGTACCTCCATAGTTTTTCCTCTTTGACTTCGTAGATGTTGTCATTTTGTCTTGTCACCAACATAGAGTCTGAATACACTCTAACTCTGTTAAAAATATGTTACATTTTCATAAGTTTTACCTCAGACAGGATTTTATAAGTATGAAATAAACAGAGAAGGTATCTATTCTATGGAACCTGTCGCCCCGAGGGCTGTGGCTACTTACTTCCAAACCCTGGATAAGAGCTTCGTATTCGG
The DNA here is from genome assembly GCA_023374045.1 of Limonium bicolor. NCBI lineage: Eukaryota > Viridiplantae > Streptophyta > Magnoliopsida > Caryophyllales > Plumbaginaceae > Limonium > Limonium bicolor. The sequence continues at coordinate 104,918,070 of CM041781.1, read as the reverse complement.
CTTCATTATTAGTGACATCAAAGTCCAGTCGGAAGGCATAATTTAAGCTTTGCCCATCTGGTGCCTGTACCACTATTCCAGCTCCTGCCCCACTTTTGCATCGAGCCCCATCAACCAAGATGACATATGGACTCTGAGTTTGTTTCTGTTATGAAGTCCGCTAAAGCCTGAGCTTTAATCGCCGTTCTGGGCATGAAGTGAATTTCATATTGTGTCAGCTCTACTGTCCAGCTTACCATCCGGCCGGAGGCATTCGGATTGTTCGCAATTTGTTTGAGCGGCCAATTGGTCCTGACAAAGATTCGGTGTGACTGGAAGTAGGGTTGTAGTTTTCTTGATGCCACTACCAGTGCGAACAAGACTTTTTCTATATTAGTGTACCATCCTTCTGTTGGGCTTAAGATTTTGGCGGGGCATAACTGACACCCTAAATATAGGAGTGCTATCATGCCGCTGCAATTGTGGAGATCACCGTCCGTCTGAGGGACGAGGAGAGTGCGCTCAAGCGCAAGGCTATGAACGAGGGCCAAGGCACGCAAGGGCAGTGGGGAGGAAAGAGAAGAAGTCATACCCCCAGTCCCAGAAAGGACAGCAACAGGGTGGCAAGGGCCAGACCCAGACCACCACTACTGAGGAGCCTCTGTAGCTCACCTATGCGTATGCGGCCAAGCCCCTACGTTCTTACCCACCTAAGGGTAATTACCTAATCCTGTGTGATAAGTTGAAGTGTATGTTGATAAGTTGTGAGACAGTATTGATTGTGTGTTGTGATAGTAGCTAGCACGGGCTCTGGACAGGAGCGCCACTATTACTGCAAGTGGTGCAACGGAGACCACCCCGGCAAGGACTGCAAGGGTAACGATGTGCAGTGCCGATACTGTAAGAAGATGGGTCACCGCGATTACGAATGCTGGCAGAACCCAAACAGTAGAAGCTACAGGCCCAAGGGGCAATGGAAGGGTAAGGCCACTGCGACCACCGATGGCCCGAAGACGGCGAACCAGCCACCCCCAGATTAGAGTACACCAAGTCCCAAGTCCCAGAGGGGAAGGGGTCGGGGTCCAACAAGGCCACCCTGAATGTGGTGGACCGGTCTGAGGCGCCAGGGCCCTCTTCTAGACCAGGTACCTCCTAAACTGTTGAATGTAATAAGTGTTTGCATACCGCATTCCATGCATGTGTGTGAGTGAGTTTAAGTAAACAACCATGTGAGTAAATAAATAAAGTACAGTGTGAAAGTCACCTAATTAGAGTACTCTAAACTTAAGGAACCTTCAATATATGTTATCCAATCCCACCCACACCAAACCCTGAAGAAACCACCATCAACATCACCGACTTTCCATTGGAGCAATGTCAGGTTATCCAGCCAGGTATGATACTCATAAATGGATACCTGACACCGGAAGCACAAATCCATATCATTAGACGATGCGACGAACTTGGAGCAAAACCTGGAGGTTTCTACACACCCGAATACCCGAACGGATCAAGAATGTAATTGAAGATGATGTGCATGGGTAAGGTCTAGAACCCTTACACCAAGACATACCAAGAAGTGCGAGCTGAATGGAGCAACAGTACCAAGTATACCTGAGGAGTTCCTTGCGGTTGTTAACCACGCCGTGGGAATTGCTCAACAAGTTGAAATGGATTCAATTCCAAGTGTGAAAGCAGATCTATGCATTGTGAACTTCTACCAGGAAGGTGGACGGTTAGGTTTACACCAAGACAAGGACGAGTCACCCGAGTCTCTAAGTAAGGGAGTACCCGTGGTGTCTTGGTCCATTGGTGATACCGCAGTGTTTGTGTATGGCGAGCAGAAGCGTGCTGACCTCGCAAAGAAGCTACTGTTGAAATCGGGAGATGTGTTAATCATGGGTGGGCAATCAAGGATGCTATACCATGGCATCAGGAAGATCAAAATGAATACCGCACCGTCGGCAGTGATCAATGCCACACACATGAAACCCGGACGTTTGAATTTGACCTTCAGACAGTTTTAAGCCTTGTATAATTATGTGATGTGATAAACTAGTGTATGTTAAGAATGTTGTAAGTGTTAATCATGGCGACAATATAAGCCAATGAATGTTGTAAAAAGAGAGTGTTAATGAATAAAGTGGAGTTGTTTGAAGCATATAAACCGTGTTGTTACCCAATACTTATTAGTTTGCCAATGAATTAGGCTGTGCACTCGGAACGGGAGGTATACTGAGTGTCTGCAATGAGGAAGAAGCCGGCAAGAGCGGCACAATCCTCACCGGTACCTTTCCAGTCAATGGCGTGGACGCTTCGATCTTGTTCGACTCCGGAGCCTCACACACATTTATTTCGCTATCTTTTGCGAAGAGGCTGGGGTTAGATGGTGATGAGATGCCAGACTTCTTGGTCACTCTCCCATCGAAAGAACGGATCAGGTGTACCCCTCTACCACCGAGATGATGTTGTACGAATCAGAGATGAAGAGTTTCCGATCGACTTGATAGAGTTCGACGGACTTGGCTTTGATGTGATTGTCGGGATGAACTGGTTGGAGCGGTACAAGGGCAGAATCCTGTGTGCCGAGCATCGACTGCTTCTTCGGAGTCCATCTGGGGTTACCATATCTTACCGCCAGAGGCCCAGGGAGCCTTCGACTCAGGTCATCACCGCCATGGCTATGTATCGTGAGTTACGACGAGGGAGTAATGTATACCTCTGCTATGTCCAGGACATAGAGAGAGACCCTAAGTTTAGTCCTGATGTGCCGGTAGTGTCGGAGTTTCTTGATGTATTTCCTAAGGAACTGTCGGGCATGCCGCTAGCACGGGAAGTGGAGTTTTGAGATTGACTTGATTCCAGGCACCGGACCTATTGCGAAAGCACCTTATCGTATGGCTCCAGCAGAGATGACAGAGCTCAAGGAGCAGCTGAGAGACCTACTCGACAAGGGCTTTATCCCGCCCTAGTGTTTCACCATGGGGAGCGCCGGTCCTCTTCGTGAAGGAGAAGGACGGTAGCCTCCGCCTGTGTATTGAATATCGAGAGCTGAATGCTGTTACGGTGAAGAACCGTTACCCTTTACCGCGCGCATCGACGACTATTTGATCAGCTGAGGGGAGCATCAGTATTCTCCAAGATAGACCTACGTTCCGGATACCACCAGATTGCCATCCGTGACAGTGATATCGAAAAGACAGCATTCAGAACTAGGTATGGGCATTATGAGTTCACAGTTATGCCGTTTGGCTTATCAAATGCACCAGCTAAGTTCATGGACTTAATGAACCGTTTGTTCCAAGATCAGTTGGACAAATCAGTGGTAGTCCTCATCGATGACATACGTGTATATTCGAAATCGAGAGGTGAGCATGAAAGCCACCTGAGAGATGTGTTACAAACATTGAGAAAGAATCAGTTGTATGCGAATGTTTCAAAGTGTGAATTTTGGTTGAACCAAGTATCATTTCTTGGTCATGTGATTTCTGAGGCCGGGATCACTGTTGATCCGGCAAAGATTGATGCTGTGCGCACCTGGCCTAGCCGAAGACAGTTACCGACATCAGGAGCTTCCTCGGTCTGGCAGGTTATTATAGGAGGTTTGTGAAGGACTTCTCCAGTGTCTCGAAGCCGACGACTTCCTTGATGAAGAAGGATGCACCATTCGAGTGGACAGTCGACTGTGAGAGTTCTTTTCAGAGTCTCAAAGATGCTCTGACATCTGCACCGGTTCGGACACTACCAGACGGTCCAGATGGTTTTGAGGTCTATTGCGATGCATCAGGCAGGGGTATGGGTTGTGTGTTGATGCAACACGGGAAGGTCGTAGCTTACGCCCCTCGACAGCTGAAGAAGCATGAAGAGAACTACCCTATCCACGACTTAGAATTGGGGCCATTGTCTTCGCACTGAAGATATGGTGACATCACTTGTATGGGGTAAGTGTGACGATTTATTCTGACCACAAGAGTTTAAAGTACTTGTTCACTCAGAAGGAGTTGAACATGAGGCAAAGAAGGTGGTTGAATTTCTTAATGACTACGACATTAATCTGCAATATAAAGAGGGTAAGGCAAATGTGGTAGCTGACACATTGAGTCGCCGAGCACACTCTCTCTCATTCGCTAGTCTCTCATACTGGCTTGGTTGAAGAGGTGCGGAGTGCTCAGATGACGGATCAGTACATGATGGAGATTAGACAGAAGCTTATTGATGGCACATTCGAGGGTCAGAAGTACAACTTCAGACTCCACGATGATGACCTGATTAGGCTTAATGGCCGACTGTGTATGCCCAGGAGTAGCGCTGAGTTGAAGGAGCGCATATTGAGTGAATCCCATTGTTCTACTACTTCGATTCACCCCGGAGCTTCAAAGATGTATAAAGGTATGAAAAGATATTTTTGGTGGACTGGAATGAAAAAGGATGTGAATGACTATGTGTTGAGGTGTCTCACTTGTCAGAAGGTCAAGTTTGAGCACCGACGGCCTGGTGGTATGGTACAGCCAATGCCAGTGCCTGAGTGGAAGTTCCACGACATATCTATGGACTTCGTAGTAGGGCTTCCGCCTGCAAGGGGAGGTCTGAATATGATTTGGGCTGTTGTTGACCGACTGACCAAGGTGGCCTGATTCATTCCGATGAAGGACACATGGAAAGTGGCTAAACTGGCAGAACTCTTTGATAAAGAAATTGTAAGACATCATGGTGTACCAAAGACGATTGTATCTGACAGAGATACCAGATTCCTATCCAGATATTGGAAATCTACGCGAGAACATTGCCGAACTAAAATTGAGTACATACAGCGCGTTTCACCCACAGACCGATGGTCAGAGTGAGCGCACCATTCAGACACTTGGGATATGCTACGTGCATGTGCACTTGACTTTCAGACCAGCTGGATTGATAAGTTACATCTGATTGAGTTTAGCTACAACAACAGTTATCATGCTTCGATCAAGATGTCTCCCTTCCAGGCCTTGTACGGTAGACCATGCCGCACGCCATTATGCTGGGATGAGTCGAGTGAGACGGTCATCATAGGACCAGAGTATCTTGAGCAAGTCAGGCAGAAGTTCGCCAGATCCGGGCTAACATGAAGGCAGCTCAGGATAGACAGAAGTCGTATGCAGATGTGCGTCGACGTGACCTGGAGTTCGCCGTGGGCGATCAGGTATTTTTGAGAGTGTCCCCATGAAGGGAGTGTTTTGTTTTGGCCAGAAAGGCAAGTTGAGCCCGAAATATGTGGGGCCTTATGTTGTGACGGAGCGGATCGGCCCGGTAGCTTTTAGACTTGATTTACCCGCCGAGCTGGGCAAGGTACATGATGTATTTCATGTGTCCCAGTTGAAGAAGTATGTCTCATCTATCTCATGTACTTCAGCCTGAGAGGCTAAGTTAAGAGCCGACCATGCGATCAGTGGAGACTCCGGTACGGATTCTGGACACTAAGACTCGAGACACTCGCCATAAGTCCGTGAGACTAGTGAAAGTTCTTTGGTCTAACCAGGACGTTGAGGAGGCCACTTGGGAGCTGGAAGATAAGATGAAGGCGAAGTACCCGTCATTGTTACTTCTTAGTGTTTGTATGTATAGGGTACGGGGCGTACCCCTATTTAAGGGGGGTAGAGCCGTTTCGGTTATGTGTATGACATGTATTTGGATACATTGTCTGTGTTGTGTTGTTATGTTGTTAATGTTACAGACCGACGAGTCTGAATGATGTTGCGATGTTTTGTTGTTTGACCATGTGTCCGATATGATGTAAAGATGTTGTTAATGTGATATGGAAGTGTTGTTGATATGTGTTCCCATGTTCTAATATTTGGGATAGGTAGAAGTATGATCTTTGGGGACAAAGTTCTTTTAAGGGGGGTAGATTGAAATACCCCAAACCTTAGTATATTGTTTAAACACCTAAATATGGTATATTAAGACTAAAAAGAGTCTTAGAAACATTAGTAAACAAATTTAAACAAAAGAAAACATGAAATGTGCTTTAAGGTCAATAAGAGCCAAAATGTGCTCTAAGCTTGGGATAAGCTTGGCTAAGACCTAATGAACTTACCAAGACCTCATTTATATACTAATGAACATATTAAATCAATTACCAAAGAAAACCAAGCTTGAAAACAAGTTTAAACACAAAATGTGCTTTAAGGAGTCTTAAAGCACATTTTTGAAAAATTGTCTTGTAAATGAGTTTTGAGTGGCTAGATGTCCATCATTACTCTTAAATATATATGTGTACTATATAATATCACATTTGGATGTCTATATCAATAGGAAATCAAAAATTTCACTTCTATGTGCCTTGTTTTCATGAATAGTGATTTTAATAAGCTATTTTGTAACATATGTTGTATTAAGTAATTAAATTGACAAACAAAGACTAAAATACCCTCATTATATTATAGGGGGCCGGTTTTCTAAGTGTGGTGACTCACCACTCTCTAGTTAATATGATAAGTAAATAAAGAAACTAATTAAGCTACTTTTTACTTTATAAGAACAATATCTTCTTAAAGCAAATTCTATCTTCACTCTCATTTCGCTCCTCCATTTCACACGGTTCCAAACTCCCTCTCCTTCCTTGTTGCTGCTCTCTCACGGTAATACTCACCACCACCATTAAAACTCTAGCTTTGACCTCTGTAAAATCTAGCTCACTTGTCCAAATCAAAAACAAACACCACCAATCTCTTCCTCTCATCAAGCTCTTCATTCCTATCTTCTCAAAACTTCAAGAGCCCCATTCGGTGCCATGGAGTTCCACCATTGAAGGAGCTTGAGCTTGTATTTCTACATATTATTACTCTCCCTTGCTTCTAGGTAAGGAATCTCAAATAAAAACTCATTTCCTTCATGTTTTACCTTGACTGAAAATGTACATTGATGGAGCTCTTTGTGTGACTTTGTTCTAGCTTCATTCCAACTCTTCATGGACTAGGTGAGTCCTCTCTTGATATATATTCAAACTCTCTTCAAAGATCAAGGTAAAAAAACTATATTAATGTTTTTGAAACAATGTAAAATTAGGGTTTACAATGAGATGAAGCTTATAGCTTGAATACTCATTATAATGTTTGTATATTGTTTAGAACTTGACAAGGAATCAAATACCTTACCGGTTTTATAAGGAAACAAGAAAGAAGTTGTTTGGAAAAGAGGTAAATCTACTAACCTAATGTTGTTTAATGCCTTAGGAGAAATGAGCTTATAATGCTTGTTAAACTACCTAAAGAGCAAATGGTGAATGACTTAGTAAGTGTTTCTCAAGAGAGACTAGTAAAAGGCATATGTGTTGTTGAGTGTATTTGCAGGTCAAAGGCAAATATATTGTGGAAATTCAGTGTTTAGAATTATGCACTTAAGGGCCTAAGAGCCATGCATTTTAAGGGCCTAAGTGCCATGCAATTTAAATTATGCACTATATTGTGATGTAGTGCTTTATGAGCGAAGTTTGTGTATAATAAAGTGCTTGATGGATTTTTAGTGTTCTTGGGTGTTTAATGGTGAAACACATGTGCTTTGGTGTAACAAAATGCTAGGGGAACTTATGTCGAAATTTAGGAAGTGCATAAGGAGTTCAAGATGTTTTAAAGGATTTTGATGAACTAGAAAGTGCTCTAGAGTGTAACAAGGACTTAGGCATGATCTTGAGGTTTTAGTATGTACCAAAGTCATTTTGGACTTAGGTAAAGACTTAGGCAAACTCTGGTAAAATAAGGAGAAAGTGTGAACTTGAAAAAGGATTTCAAGAAATGACATAAGGAGTTGATGGTAAGAAATGATGCGTGAAAGATGATGTTAAAATGAAGAGAAAGTATTTTGAGATAGTAGTTATCATAGGTATGAAACACCACTTGGAGACTAGGAGAAAACATTGTAAGTGTTAGGAATTTTGTGAATATAAGTAAAGGCTTAAGGAATTAGAAAATGAGTTTTATGAGTGTTTAAGGATGTCTTAAGGTGGGTGTTTGAAGTGCCCAAATGAGGTTAGGGGGTACTAGGTTATAGGGGTGAAGTTTGGAGTTGAATGTGAAAAGGAAAACGAGGGTCTGGGGCAGACCGAACTTGCGACCGAACTTGCAAGTTCGGTCGAGCCCAGTTTACCCTGCGAGAATTGGCTTCTGAATGACCGACCTTGGGGACCGGACTTGAATGTGTACGGATTGAGTTACTGAATCGACCGAACATGGGACCGGACTTGGCAAGTTCGGTCGGGCTAAATTTTCAAAGGGAAGAAACTCTCGGGAATAGACCGAACATGCGACCGAACTTACAAGGTCGGTCGGAGTAGAAAATTTTGACGGAAATGTGTTCTGGAATGGACCGAACTTGGACAAGTTCGGTCGGTAAGGTCGGTTGGACCTAAACTTGTAAAAAAAAAAACAGAAAAGAATGTGACTTATGTAGTTAACCCTAGGGGTATAATGAGGGTAACCTAGGGTAAGCTAGACATTAAAAACTTGTCATACAATCATGTTAAATACTTAGTAAGTTTGAAGTTAAATAAATAATTAACTGACGTTATTAACCATGTATAGGAGTGACCTACGGAGGGAATCAATCGAGGCAAGGACCAAGGTATGGTTTTCTTGTAGCCTGTTGCCTACCGGTTTACACCGGCTTGTGTGTTGTTTGTTTTTCTGTGTGTTTATGACTTTGTAAGATTAAACCAAGTAAAGAGTTTATAGTTGTTTAATATTATTATGTTGATAAGTATGACTCTCCCTTCCCTTGTGTGTGTCTAACAAGACTTGACCTATATTGTGAATTGTGTATTGAGTTCAATGATGAACTACTAACAAGTGCTAACGGGGGAAGTGAGGAGTCTGGTCTGTTCCGGCCACGCGTGTGAGTATGGGAGTCGATGTCATAACCGGTTCGATTCTCTTTGTATGTTATGGTTGTTTTCCAATTTGGTTTCCAACCTTCCCTTTAGCTTAACCAGGCTATTTTACTGACTCACGTCGGGCCACAGGGGCATACTATGTGTTATTTCGGTGGGCTTGGATCACTATATCCGAGGCACCTTGTGTTAAGTTAACCGTTCAATCTAACAGGACGGTAACGAGTTATGTAATGAGCTTAGCATGAGCATGGCAACATCTCTAGGCTCTCAATGGGGACTAACTGTGTTGGTTCTCTTCCTAAAAGGAATTGTATGTGGTGTGTGTGATGTGTGTGATGATGTGTACGATACCCATGTTATGTTATATATGTATAAGTTGTGTGATTTAAAATGAATGCCATGTTATCATGACAATTGGTTGCGCGTATCCCGGTAGCCGATGGGTTGCGCGTTAACCATACCAGCCAAGGGTTGCTGACCCCCTCAGGGGATCCATATTTGTTATGCTGCAGGATAAGGATCGAAGAGCGGAGTGGCTTTAGATCCTAGGATGCAGGTTTACTTTTGGTACTTTTGGAGGTAGGCCCGGGATGCGCCTGTGCTCCGTGGCGTGATATATATTTGGTTATGATGGTTAACAGTGATGTGTTACAGTGAAGGACATATGTAAACACTCGGTATTTCGTTAAGCTATATATGTGGTAGTTAGTTCTATGCTCGGGAGTCTGATCATCAGACCGGTACACTTGTATTTATTCAGCCTTGTTAACGACGTGGGTGGTTGACGGCGTTGTAGCACCATTCGTTAGTTACTGTTTAGTGGTATAAATTCCGCTACGATTTCAAAGTAGTATTATGTGCGTAGTAGGGGTGTTACAAGGAAGGATGCAGTGTGTAAGTTTAGTATGATCAACCACACAGAATAGATGAAACAGATGGTGTGGAACCCGTTTGGAGTTTACCTTGTTAAGGTGTTTTCCTCCTTGAAGCCGTAGTGGCTTGTTGCTCTGGAGTTGATGCGTTCTCCTGGGACTAGATTCCCAGATGGGTCTATGCAGAAGTCAACGATATTGTAAGTTCGATAGTGGATGAAACTGATATAGAACATATGGGGAACGGGTCACGAGTTAAGGAAGATTCTCAGTATGAAGACAGAGGTGAGTGACAGTGAATGAGTAACTGAATCATCTCACTGTGATTAGAACTGAGTCGCATCGCTTCAGGTGGGCTCTTGCATGGAGTAGGCTCAGTTTTGAGTTGATATACTGAGACACTGACTCAAGAGACAAAGACTGGGTGGCTTTCTCGGTTCACGGTATTTGCTGATGCGTGGGATTATCCAAAAGGCGACCTTGATGCACAGCTTTTACTAAGGTCAAGATGGTGTAGGTGGTTGCAAGTTACAAGGGAATGTCATGGGTGATTGAAAAAAATATGTAGATCTGTCGCTTGGAGATTTGAAGCTGTCTTGGTTTTGAGATATCTAATTCAGAGGAGAATGTCTAGTGTTGATCTTTTATTTCTGTAACTTTAGTAGTGAGACTACTATTTATATATTGTTGGTATCTATTACTGAATTCGAGCATAGCTCAACGGTTTAGGCTTCGGGAATGGTACGAAAGGTCTCGGTTTCGAATCCCGACTAGAGCATGTTTGCTCTTTCCCTTTTTTTGTTTCAGCCTCATTTATACCTATTTCTTGTATATATGCGACTGGATTAACATGTCGTGTTATTTGTTTTATGTACACATATATATAAGCGACTATTTTGCTACGTTGCGTTGTTGATTATACCCTTATATGGATACGACTATTTTATTTGTCGTGTTTTAGTTATACATACAACGTTATAATATTGTAACGTTGTGTATAAATATTTTTCATGTACATATATATGTATATGCACGCGACTGTATTAATATGCCACGTTGTCATGTTTTTGGACATGTATATGCCCGTACTAAATCTAATTGTTCGTTTGTTCACAAGTTGTTTGAAACTGTATATCTATCCTGACAAGATCCAACTCGATCGCAATGTGACAGTACATCTATCCTAGTACGATCCGATCTGACCTTCTATCCTACATTACCTGGTCTCGGACTCAGAATCTCGCGAGAGTGGAGAGGGAGAAAGAGAGCTTCTATTAGAATCGAATGTGAGTTTGATTGCCAAATATCGCGTGTCTTATTTCATGGGGGTACACCCTTATTTATAGTTTTTTGGCCTGGTCTTTTTGGTGCCAGCCTGTATTTACATGTTTAAGTACAGTTCTACCCCCTCCTAGTATCTTTGATCGACCACAAGCGGCCGGTCGTATGATGCTTTGCTTTGCCTAAGCCCCATTTTCATCGGCCAGAGATGGCGGATGCTCTATGTGTTTGCACTTCATCCGGCTAGAGGCGGCCGGATGCTCTATAAGCTTCTGACCTCATCCGGCTAGAGCGGCGGATGCTCTACGTATCCTGCTTTGGCCTGGCGCTATTTCTCCCCTTTTCATCAGTCCACAAGTTCTATCTTTCTGAACTTCGGTGAAGAAAATAGAACTTCTGGTTGTGTTTGGTGAAAAAATTTTGCGACTGCCTGTGGCCAATTCTGAGGCTATCCAAGTTCTGTTGTCTCCTTATCTCAGTCCCACAAGTTCTTTCTTCATACTTGGAGAAAAGGAATCTTATGGCCACATGCGTAGCTCGTGGTTCGTTCCGCTTTTTGAATTTTCCGCCCGTTGTCGGTGTAGAATACGCAGGGCCTTTCTTTCAACTAAACGTCGGAAGCGTCTTTAGGAAGCGTGCGGCCCTTTCTCTTCCCCTGCAAAAAAAGACACTTTTTGTTCGCACATATATATATATTTTTTTTTGAGCGGGAAAAAACTTTCCTTAAAGCCCAATTTTTTGAGCTCTTTCTTCTTCCTCTACTGGCCCTTTACTTCGACCGCTCTTCTTCTCTCGCCTTTCTGTCGTTGTGTGCTACCTCGTCTTTCATTGCGTCATCCTTCGATTCTTTGCCAACCTTGACAATGTCTTCCTCCTCTACCAAACAGAGTAAGCTCGCTGCCAAATTTCCGCCCGCCATTGAAGCGATTCAGGGATCTCAGTCTCCTAACGGCTTTCGCCCCTCGTACCTGAAGCCCGCAAGACCCTTCCGATCTGGGCGTCAGCCCTTTCCTTCTCTCTCAATTACTCCACCCTCTGTGATTGTCTCGGGCGTCGAAGCCCCACTTGGCACATAAATTTTTTTGCCATCCTCTGATTCTCACCCTAACGACGATTTTTGCCGCGGGTACGTTGTCTACGATTTCTTCCGCTCCGGTTTGACCATTCCCCCGCACCTTTCGTGCTAGGGTTCCTCCTTCGCCCGCTGCTGCACCCTCGCTCACCTTCATCCGAAGGCCATTTCGCAACCTCCACGCTTTGTTTCTCTGCGAGGAAAGCAAAATTCGGCCGGAGGGTACTGACTTCGTCCGATTCTTCACAGTTAGGAAGGATCCTGATAGCCTAACCCTCATCGCGAAGACTGGGTACTCCCTTTTTGACTATAAGAAGGCCCACGACTGGGGGTCGCGGTGGTTCGTCGTCGTTCCTCCATCCGGCGAATCTTGGGCATCCCATACTCTGCTGAGGTCGGAAAAGGTCAGTTGTTCAGCCCCCAAATTCCTCCGGCTGAGATCCCTATTTCGAAGGTTCTGAGGGCAGTAAATAAGAAACTGCCGACTATCGAGCCATTTTTACAAAAGAACGCTTGTCTTCTCTGAAGACATATCACAGTAAGTGTCTTTATTTCTTAGTATGAGTTCTGTCGCTTCATTCGGCCTCCTTATTGTTTGGATATGATGTTTCAGACTTTTTCCAGAAGGGGGAAAGATCAGCCCTTCCATAGCTGGAACTTCGTCACCTTTAAGAACGGGGCGAAAAAAATTAATACTACGATACGCTGGATGCGGCTACTGATGCGGCTGAGCAGCTTTGGAGAGCGCTGCTCGGCAAAGCTCCAGGCGAGAAGCTGGTGATGACCAGGCTGGTCATTTGAAAAAAAAGAAGAGGCTAGAATCTCCTGAACGTGCCGGCGTCGGGCAGTCAGGTACATGGCACGTGAGCCCCAAGTCTGGGCGCCGTGTCCTCCTTCCCCTCACCCCTGGTTCAGGTTTAGACCTTGGTTCTCGCCGGGGCGGGAGTCCGGTCATCCGACTCCTATTGTGAGTTATTTCTGATTTGACGGTTACTTTCCTCAGATCCTGCTCAGGAAAAACCCTGGAGGCCACAGACCTCTGCGTTGGTCCTTCGGCTGGAGAAGGTTTTGTTTGCTTTGCCGCCTTCTCCTGTCCTTTAAGTTTCCTTCTTTTTTGGTATTGTTTTTTCAGTTCATTCTTCTGGTTCTAACTGTTTTTATCATTGCGGCAGCCACTGCTCCTGCAAAGAGAAGATTAAAAAAGAAAACAATATCGAAGCCGAAGGCCGTAGAGCCACAAACCTCTGGTGATCCTGAAGCTTCAGGATCATTCTCCATTGACGGCTGCGCGGCCGTGGATGCGGCAATGGATGAGCAATGGAGTATCGGCAGGTGCCGGAGGACCCTGAGCTCCGAAGTAAGCAAAGAGAGGATTATATAGCCTCTCCTTTGCCGGAGGATCCTGAGCCCCAGGGTGAGCAGAGAGAAGGCTACATAGCTTCCTCCTCATCTTCCCCTCCTCTCCTTGCTCAGGAGTCCTACACTGGTCCCTCCCAGAAGGAAGGGTGGTTTTACCATTGCGGGCACCCTTTCCTCTGATAACCTGTGATGCCGCCCAAGTATTCCTCTTCTGGAAAGAGGCGATTAAGAGATCGGTCATCCAGACGGGATCTTCGCTCCTCCAGCGCCTTTACTGCTACCAAGAAAAGGCTGCGGATCGGGGATGGGGGGGCGGATGCCATCATGCGGCATTCCCTCCCAGCAAATGAAGTGTTTGACATGATGTGGGGGGGGGGGGGGAATCTTCAGGTTGACATGCATACACTTTATGCTTCTTTTCTTGTCTCATTTTTGGTTTTTCCCGAATTTATTGCATTGTACCATTTTTTTAGGTGATGTCCATGGCCCAAAGTGCTGAGGTCACTTTGGCAACCTCGATCCAGGCTCCGCTACGGGGAAAACCGAGCCAACAATGTTGAAGAGGAACTGAAGCTGTCCGCTCTCTCACGATGCCTATATGACCAGGTTGAGTACGAGATCGATTGTAAGGCAAAGAGAGGACTGAGGCAATCAACAAAGACCTACAGTGTCTCGGCGAGAATGTGAGCGCCTGCGTGATGAGTACGAGCTGCAGCTGAAGAAACTTCGAGAAGAGAACTTTTCTCTAAGAGGCCGGATCAAGGAGGCTGATAATACATTGATAGAGGTATGAAATCGTCTCTTGTTCCCTTGAATAAGGATAAGCTAATTTGATCCTTCTTTGACCTGGACATTACCACTGGATCAGGTACGCTCCATGCATCGGAACGAAGTGAACAATCTTCAGAGTGCGGTGAACAATCTTCAGGCTGAGAAGGCCTTTTTTACCAGGAGGGGAACTCTTTTAAGCAGGAGGCTGAAGCTCTTGAGCTGGAGAAGCAAGCTCTTCAACGGGAGAACGAAGCTCTTGTGAAGGAAAAAGAAAAGCTATGCAAGAGCACGACCGCCGCTGGAAGAAAAGCCCCGCGCTGGAAGAGCAGTCAAGGTCTTCCTTTGATCAGAGAAGCAGTCTCTGCTCCGAGATGTTCTCTTTTGGACGAAGAGAAGAAAACTCTTGTCGCGGATAAAACCGCCCTGATAGAAGAGAGGGCGAGGCTGGAGGAGAAAGTAAGAGAGCTGGAGGAAGCTAAGTCTCGCTCTCACGCCGAGAATACTGAGCCATTAGGTCACGGTAAACTTTCAGGCTTTTAACTTTTTCCTCTTTTTTGGCCCTTTCTTCTTCTTATTCTTTTTGTTCCGGCTAGGCATGAGTGCTGCCAATTACTGAAGCACGTCACCCAGTTGAGTGGGACGGATAGCCCGTGCAAAGGGGAGCTGTCTTCTGCCAATTGTGAACGTGACAAGTATCGATCCCAAGTCCTGACCTTGAATCTCAGGTGGCCAGGTTCAAGTCGTTTTCTTGGCAATCCCAGGAGGAGATACGAAGCAAGGCACCATTAACGCTCATCTAAAGGAGTCCTTTGCTTTTCCAGTGCCGCGGATAGTTGATTTTGCCAGCAGATGTTTCGGATCACTCTCTTGAGAAAGGAGAGTTACTAGATGATGATCTGTACAACAAGCTAGAATTTAAGGCTGTTGCCCAGAAGTCCAACTTCTTTTTGAGCTCGAAAGGTTCTGCCGCAGTCCTGGAGAGACATGTTTTGGCGCGGCGAGGCCTCATTCCTTCCAGCTGGAAGCAATATCCAGCCGTCCGCCGGAGGAGTGCAACTTCTTTCCAGGAAGTCCAAGTCTTCTGAGAGCGTAGCTGGTGGCGGCGATAGGCTGTTGACTGCCGAAAAAAAGTGTAGAAAAAGTAGATTCGTCGTTCTTTTTTTTTTCTTAGGGGAGTTTCGGTTTCGGCGTTATTTTTTGTGTTTGCCGAATGACCATATTTTGTAACTGTTTTACCCCACATTTGGGAGGAATATAAGCTTATATCTTTCTCCATCTTCAGTTACTTTTCCGCCAGAATAACTCTTTGAGCAAATTTTATGCACGTATGGTTATGTTATGTGAGTATGCGAGTGTAGTATTCATTTCTTTATAACACAAGGGATTTTTGGTTTTGGACCTTTTTGTTCGGCTAGACTCCTGTTTAGCCGGATTTCTAGGATATGGAGTATAGGAACTGCGGACTGTTGCTGACACCTCATTTAAAGCAAGATATGCCTAAGGCTAACTGGCCGGATGTTTCTTTCAAGGCATGATAGCGTGCGGCTCGTTGGCCGGTGCTTACTTTCAAGGCATGATAGCCTGCGGCTCGTTGGCCGGTGCTTACTTTTTTCTTTTTTCAAAAAATAATACGTTTTATTGAAGAGTTTCAAATGTTATACATAGAACTTTTTCAGACATTCCCCATGCCAAGAATGTGGCAATTCGTACCCTTCTCCATTTTTCAAGCAGTATGAAGCTCGTCCCGTCTTCTGGTGTATGATGTATGGCCCTTCCCATTGGGGCTCCAGCTTCTTGGGTTGCTTAACTTCTCGGAGGACTAATTCCCTTGGGGCAAAACTTCGTTCTTTCACCCACCTGTTGAAATACCTTTCTACCTTGGATTTATCTTTTGCCATCCTTACTGCGGCGGCCGTCCTGGTTTCTTCAAGGAGGTCAAGGTGATCCTGTACTCCCTGATTGTTGGTCTCTTCATCATATGATTCCCATCTTATGGACGGCACCACAATCTCCGCCGGAATGACGGCTTCCAAACCATACGTCAATCTGTAAGGCGTCTCTCCTATCGGTCCTCTTTCTGTTGTTCGGTACGACCATAGGATCTGGGGTAACAATTCTGCCCACTTTCCTTTTTTCTCATCGAGTTTCCTCTTTATTGCCTTTACTATTTGGCCATTTGCATTCTCAACCTGCCCATTCGCCTGAGGATGGGCTACTGATGCAAATCTCAAGTCGATCTTCCATTCTTCACAGAATTCTCGGAAGCTTTCGCAATTGAACTGTGTTCCATTATCAGTTACTATGGCTTTTGGTATGCCAAACCTGCATACCACATATTTCCAAATGAATTCTTGTGACTTCCTAGCCGTGATGGAGATAGTAGGCATTGCTTCAACCCACTTTGTGAAGTAGTCGATAGCAACGTACATGAATTTGAACCTCCCTGGTGAAGATTCCGGGAATGGGCCCACAATGTCCAACCCCCACATAGCAAAGGGAATTGGGCATAGAATAGATTTTTGCTCCGCCGGAGGAGTATGTATCTTATTTCCATGTTCTTGACACTTGCGACATCTTCGTATATATTCCTTGCAGTGCTCCATCATTTTCGGCCAAAAATATCCGAGTCTTAAGATTTTGTGAGTTGTGGTCCTTTCTCCCTGGTGATTTCCGCAGAGCCCATCATGTATCTCTCTTACTAACTCTGCTCCTTCAGCTATGGTGACACACTTCACAGCAGGTCTTGCAAAAGATCGCTTATACAGCTGATTATCTTCAATAAAGAATGTTGCGGCCCGCCCTTTTTACTATCCTGGCCTCCTTTTCCTCCTCCGGCAGCTTTCCATGCCGTATGTAATCTATGATTGGGGTCATCCAGGATTCTTCTTGGTCATTTGTCCCTATCGCCAGCACCTGAGCTCCTTCTATACTTGGGGAGGTTCTGACTTCCAGCCATATCTCATTGGGTACTTTTTCGGCCATACTTGCCAATTTGGCCAAGGCATCAGCTTCGACATTCTCCTCACGGGAAGTTGTTTTAGTTCGCATTTTTGGAAATTTGCCTTTAGTTCCTGGACCTTGAGCAAGTACCTCCATTGTTTTTCCTCTTTGACTTCGTAGATGTTGTCATTTTGTCTTGTCACCAACATAGAGTCTGAATACACCTCTAACTCTGTTAAAAATATGTTACATTTTCATAAGTTTTACCTCAGACAGGATTTTATAAGTATGAAATAAACAGAGAAGGTATCTATTCTATGGAACCTGTCGCCCCGAGGGCTGTGGCTACTTCCAAACCCTGGATAAGAGCTTCGTATTCGGCTTCATTATTAGTGACATCAAAGTCCAGTCGGAAGGCATAATTCAAGCTTTGCCCATCTGGTGCCTGTACCACTATTCCAGCTCCTGCCCCACTTTTGCATCGAGCCCCATCAACCAAGATGACATATGGACTCTGAGTTTGTTTCTGTTATGAAGTCCGCTAAAGCCTGAGCTTTAATCGCCGTTCGGGGCATGAAGTGAATTTCATATTGTGTCAGCTCTACTGTCCAGCTTACCATCCGGCCGGAGGCATTCGGATTGTTCGCAATTTGTTTGAGCGGCCAATTGGTCCTGACAAAGATTCGGTGTGACTGGAAGTAGGGTTGTAGTTTTCTTGATGCCACTACCAGTGCAACAAGACTTTTTCTATATTAGTGTACCATCCTTCTGTTGGGCTTAAGATTTTGCCCGTATAGTAAACTGGTATCTCCTTTTTTCCTCCATGATTAAGACAGCTGCAACCACCAATCTGTTGCGGACAAGTAAAGGTATAGGTTGTCCCGGGGCAGGTACACCCAATTTAGGTAGATCCCGAAGCATCTCCTTGATCTTTTCAAACGCTTCTATGCATTCTTGTCCCCACTGGAATTTGCTGTTTTTCCTTAAAAATTGAAGAACGGGATTGATTTTTCTTGAAGCTTAGAACAGAATCTACTTAATGCTGTGAGTCTTCCGTTCAAAGCTTGGACATCTTTGATATTTCTTGGAGGGGAAAGGTCGAGGATTGCCTGACTTTTTTCCGGATCAACCTCAATACCTCGTTGCCCAACAATGAAACCAAGAAACCTCCCTTTGGTTACACCAAACACGCACTTTTCTGGATTTAGCTTGATTTGGTATTTATCCAGAGTGTCGAATGTTCTTCTAAATCCTTCATGTGTTGTTCCTTTGACGGGCTTTTCACAACTATGTCATCAACGTAAGCTTCTACATTTCGGGCAATTTGCTGACAAAACACTTTGTCAATCATTCGCTGAAAAGTGGCCCCTGCATTCTTTAGGCCGAAAGGCATTACTTTGTAACAGAATGTTCCGGCTGAAGTAATGAAGGAAGTTTTTTCCGAATCATCCTCTTTCATTTTTATTTGATTATAGCCGGAGAAAGCATCCAGAAAACTTAACGCAGAACTCTGGGCAGTTGAGACCACCAATCTATCTATTGATGGCAGGGGATAAAAATCCTTAGGACATGCCTTATTTAGATCTGTGAAATCCACGCACATTCTCCATTTTCCATTTGCTTTTTTCACCATGACAACATTAGCCAACCACCGTGGATACGCGACCTCCCTGATGAATCCGGCTTTTAGGCTTTTAAGGAGTTTTGACCTTGTTCGTGCGGCTAAATCTCTTTCTACCCCTATTACCCTTCTCCTTTGCCTGACCGCCGGATGTTTAGGGTCTACCCTGAGCTCATGCCGGATACGCTTGGGTCTATACCAGGCATCTCGTCCGTGCTCCAAGCAAATGTTGCCCTTCTTTTTCCAGGAACCTCATTAGGTGAGTTTGCTCTCCACTGTTTAAACCAGTTCCTATTTTAAAAAATTTAGAAGGGTCAGATTTTAAATGTACCTCTCTGGGGGGATCTTGGGCTGTTCGACATTCTTCCTTTTCTTGATCCGGCCCTGGGGAAGAAGGTAACTTTCCTTTAAACTCCTTGTCCGATCCCACAGTTTTGCACTTCCTCACCAGGAAGGCTGTCCATGATGCGGACTTTACAATTCGGGCCATCTTTTGGCTTCCTCTTATCGTAACCACCTTTCCGCTTGAGGTCAAGTACTTCATTTTTAAGTGATGAGTGCTGTTAATGGCTTTGAAAGCATTGATCCCTGGCCTTCCAGGTACATGTTATATCCAGAAAGACCCGGCACAATAAAAGCCGGGAGCCTTTGTGTTCTTCTTTCGTCTCCTTGCCCCAAGGTCATTGTGAATCTATACTGCCGGAAGACGTGGTAGAGACACCTCCAACAAACCCTCCTAGAACCGCCGAATAGGGCTTGATCCGTTCTTCAGGCACCTCTAACCTCCTAACCGCTTCGGCTGATATGACATTTGCTCCGGCCCCACTATCGATTAAAATTCCCTCCATCATTCGGTCATTTACCTGCGCACGAATGACAAGTGGATCGTTGTGCGGGTAGTATAGCACTCCTTCTTCATCTTCGTCGGAGAAGAAGTTGGAGGAAAATTCCTTTTTGGCGATTTTTTTCTCTGGGAGTTCTTGATGTACTTGATGAATGTGTCTTTTCCTTTCATTAGGGGTTAGTGGTCCTACTTCTGAAAAAAGTCCTGTGAGTTTTCTTAGAGGAAGTTTTGTTAGCTTTCTTTTTGGGAAAAGAAGGGAGGCTGCTAATAGTAAAGAATGCGAAAAGAATGGAAATTTTATTTCTCCCTTTGGCAACATTATTTTTGACAATCTATGTGATACAAAATTTCATATTAAAACAGACTGCAAATTGTAATTCCAGATGTTATTAATGAATAAAAGGAAGAAAAAACTTTTACTCTCCTTTTTCACAAACAGGTTATCATCCCCACTGATTTGCCGGGGTCAAGCCTGGGTGAATTTCTTCCCCTGTCGTCCCTCGGGGTGCACTTCTGGGTAACACCTTGTTGGCCGCCGTATTGCCTTTGTGCTCCAGCTGCCTGCTTTCCTTCTTCTTATTTTCCTCAATGACTCGGAGCTCTTTGGCCAAGGTAGCACAGTTCACGGTCCGGTGGCTGCGATTCCAGTGATACTCACAAGAATGCAACCGGAATTTCCCCCTGCGGCGGCCTCCTAGGCTGAGGAAGGTACCCCTCCTTACTGCAGAGCAGCATACTTCCCCGATCAATGTAGACAATGGTTCTTGCTCCCTGATGCTGTGCCCCCTGAGAGGAAGATCCGGCAGTGGATTGCCATAGTATGTCTTGTACCTTGACCCTCCCCTTCCGGCGTTTCCTCCATGCCCCTCTTTCTTTTCCGGCACCCCTGCGGCTTTGAAGATTGTCCGCTAGCTCCTTAGCCTTGTTTTCCACTATCTCAGACTTCAAAAAATCATGGATCATTTCAGCTAACTCTCCATGAGTTTTCGGCGCCTTCGTTGCGATCTTTCCAGCTAGTCGAGGCTGAGCTAGGCCGTTTCCAAAGGCCTTAATAAGATTTTCTCATCAATATATCATATTTTCCGCGAATTCTAGGGATGGAAGCGGTCGTTGTACTCCTTCACGGTTTCTCCTTTTCGCTGCTTAATGTCCATCAACTATTGTTTCTTTTTTAACCCTCTACT
Source organism: Limonium bicolor (assembly GCA_023374045.1). Taxonomy (NCBI): domain Eukaryota; kingdom Viridiplantae; phylum Streptophyta; class Magnoliopsida; order Caryophyllales; family Plumbaginaceae; genus Limonium; species Limonium bicolor. The sequence continues at coordinate 104,897,284 of CM041781.1, read as the reverse complement.
CGCAGAAAAGTATTGCTGGAAATCTTCGGTCAGTGTTTGAAGCTCGTGATGGACTGTGGCGGTCGTCGTGGAGATCCACCCAATGCTCTCTTTGAAAGGCGTTCTGGGGAAAAAGTGCAGAGGGCGAGGGAGCTAATCCCCTGAGTGTTCATGGCGAACATGAACTTTTTGATATGCTGAGCAGGATCTCCAGTCCCGTCATATCTTCAATTGTCGGGGGCGGCGAGACAAAGTGCGGCGGGAGTTTTGCCTTCCTTATCCGCTCTGAGAAGGGTACAAGCTCATATCTATCTGATCATCTTCTTCAATCTCTCTCCTTCGTCAACAATGAATGTGCACTTTCTATCCTTATTCTTCCTCCATTGCTGCCTCTGGAATCTCTGTTCTTCAAAGTTCGATGGCCTCCGTCATTTCGTCATTTCTTTGATACGATTCGTCCCTTTGCATCGAGTTCCTGCTGCAAAGTCTCATTTCCCTCTACAATTTTTCGTCAATGGACCTGACTAGTCCCTTTAGCATGTCCTCAAGATCTTTTTTGGGATGGCCTCTGGCATCTCCGAACTCATCCCTTCCTCGGAGCGGTTGTTATCGTCAGTAGCGTTCTTCAGAGTTTTCTTTGATCTTGGAGCCATCTTTCGTGTTCCGATCCTGCAAAAAAATGTCACTGGTTATTTCAGATCTTTCGCTATAAATCGTCGCAGATTACTTCCCTGTTTCCAGGTGGTCTCGTGGTTGCTTCTTGCTGTTCGTTTCCCACAGACGGCGCCAAATGAAACTGTATATCTATCCTGACAAGATCCAACTCGATCGCAATGTGACAGTACATCTATCCTAGTACGATCCGATCTGACCTTCTATCCTACATTACCTGGTCTCGGACTCAGAATCTCGCGAGAGTGGAGAGGGAGAAAGAGAGCTTCTATTAGAATCGAATGTGAGTTTGATTGCCAAATATCGCGTGTCTTATTTCATGGGGGTACACCCTTATTTATAGTTTTTTGGGCCTGGTCTTTTTGGTGCCAGCCTGTATTTTACATGTTTAAGTACAGTTCTACCCCCTCCTAGTATCTTGACCGACCACAAGCGGTCGGTCGTATGATGCTTTGCTTTGCCTAAGCCCCATTTTCATCCGGCCAGAGATGGCCGGATGCTCTATGTGTTTGCACTTCCATCCGGCTAGAGGCGGCCGGATGCTCTATAAGCTTCTGACCTCATCCGGCTAGAGCGGCCGGATGCTCTACGTATCCTGCTTTGGCCTGGCGCTATTTCTTCCCTTCTCACTCACCGTTACATACTCATAATAATGTAACACTTCTCTTTAATGTAACCTTATGCCATAAGGTTTTTTACATGCTTAATTGTTTATCCTAATGTGATTATTATATGTTTAAAAAATCATGTTTATTAAGTGGGGTATTTCACAAGCTCTTTCTTTATATCCTTTCAAATCTCCAGAGATTAAATTTAGTGCCAGCCAAACCGCCATTAGATAAGGAAACACAAGCTTGAGGAGTCCATTAGCTTCTTCATTCTCTTAAGGTAAAGAAAATGTAAGAAAAACTAGGTTTCCACCATTCTTCTCCATTACCGAAAATTTCTACTCATGGGGCTTCAATTTTATGCCTTGTTCTAGCTCGTTGTCTATTCGCCAAGGGCTAGAGGAGGTCCTTATTGATTCACATCCAATCCTACCATAAGACTTCAAGGTAAAATACTCATTTTATTACCTTAAAACACATTTTTGACCTAGGGTTTGCTCCTTAAGGTTAGTGTATTATCTAGTACTCATTAGAGTCAATGGATATTGATTAGAACATTGGCAAGGAGGAATAGATTGGTGACCGAGATTGTTCAAGGAAAATCTGAGGAAATTTTGTGGAGCTTGTAAAAGAACAAGGTAAATTGCTTACCTTAAGGTGTTATTGTTTAAGGGAATGGGAATTAGATATAAGATAGCTTAGCTTAGAGTTTACATTAGGAAACGGCTATAAAACCTAGGAGAAACAATGATTATTTTGAGAACTTGTGACTAAAGAGCAAATGGGAAATGAGATAGTTAGAGAATTAAAAGGTGAATTACAAGAGCATTTATATTTCAATGGGAGCCTTATTGTGTGTATTTGCAGGTCAAAGGCTAATATATGTGGAAATTCAGTGGTTAAGCTATATGTCATTTAAGGGCCTAAGTGCCAAGCAATTTGAGTTTATGCACTATATTGTGATGTATTGTAGTTTTGGTGTAAATTGAGTGTTAAGAATGTGTGGAAAGAATTTGGGTGTTCAATATTGTTAAATGGCAAGAACCAACTGTTTCGATATAGAAATATACTTAATAAGCCATGTCAAAATTTGGTGAGAAAACAAGGAGTTTAAGGTGTGTAAATTAAGTTTGATGACGTAGAAGATACTAGGAATTCTAAGGATTAAACTGGTGAAAGTAAGTGAACTAGAGTGTTCTTGAGTGTTTAAAGAATTTAGGAGTTGTCTTGAAAGAATAAGAGTTTAATGAGTGAGTGTGATGTTCTAGGGTTATAGTGGGAGTTTGATTAAGTCTTGTGCAAGTTTTGATGAACAAAGAAGAATAATGCCTTGAGAAAATCTAAGTGTAAGCTTGAGGGAGTTTAGAAGTTTGTGTAAAGGAAATGGGAATGAATAATAAAGCTTTAGGAGTGGTGATTATGCTTATGGAGAAACACTTTGGTTAGTTGAGGTTTTAGGCATGTTTACATGTTTGTAGTGTAGGAAACTAAGTATAAGTGTTAGGAATTTTTGTAAGAACTTGAGTGAACGATCAAGGAATAAGGAATGAGATGGTGGATGGACTATGAGGATTTTAAGGTGCTAAAATGATTTAATACATGCTAGGATACATATGGAAAGGTTAGGAAATATTGGGCAAGATTTGAGGTTCAAAAGAAGTCAAAAATTGCATTTTTGTACAAGTCTAGCCTTGGTCCGGTTTGTAACCAAGTACATAAACCCGGACCACATCAAAAACTGTCCAGAGAGTAATGCCGTGACTTGGTCTGGGTTTACATCTAAGTACACAAACCCGGACCTGTCACAAAACTGTCCAGAGACTTATGCGATGTATTGGTCCGAGTTTACATCCTCGGACACAAACCCGGATCAATCAAAAAAAGCTACAGGATGTTGAAAAATGGGGTTTTAAGGTTGGGACATGTTTGGTAATGATACTATAAGATTGTTAGGACATAATTAACGACATATAATGGTCATTAGGGGCATAAACAAGCTTAAGAAATAATGAGAAGTAAGTGGCTTTTGAGGCTAAGGTTAAACTATAAGGACTTAGTGATTTTTAGTGGGTAAACACTAGTGGTTAAGCAAGTTAAGTAAGTTGGAATGAGTTATGTAACTAATAACCTAAAATTGAATGAATGTTTTAGGACTTGTGAATTGGGACCCGGAAAGAGATTAAACAAAACCCACCGACGATGAACGGTACAGTCTTTCTTGTGACCTGCTTGCTAACGAGGTGTCCCTCGGCTTGTGTGCTATCTGTTTATTTGCTATGACTAAGACAAGATTAAGCATGCAACCGGTTTTTATTGCTCTCGTTGTGTGTGTGTTCTCTTTGCACTAACCCTTGAGACTTGAGGTTAGCTACTAACTAAGCTTAGTACCTATTGGATTAAGGAGAGGGATTGTATATTGGTAACAGTTGGTTAATACCCGTTACGGTTTAACTAACACATGGTTGTAAGATTTTCATTAACTGGAACTTAAGGGGGGAAGTGAGGAACCCGAGACTGACTCCGGTCATGCATGCTAATGTAACACCCCATCTCAATCCAAACGTGGTCTCGTAACTTACAACATTATATACACATGTCTGATAAGTGTCCAAATGAGCATGTTTTATAGGTGTATTTCATATATAATATTAGCACTTTTCTTACTCATTTCTCCACTTCGGTTAGTTTTCCTCTAGTTTATGTTTTATTGTTTATCTCACAAATTTATTGTTTAAACATGAGGAAAACCAAGCTGGGAATAAAGTAGACGAAGAGAGGAACGCATAGGCGCAAACGGCTCGAAAAACGGAGTCCAAACGAAGAATCTAGAGCCGGTCAAAGTTCGTACAAGATAATGGGTCAAGAACTCGTGTCTGCCCATGCGTCCGCATGGTATTTAGGCGGACGTAAGAGAGTTACAGAACAGAGACGTCCGCGTTGAAGTCGGGCGGACGGCCAGGCGGACCACAGAGACGTCCGCACAGCGGACAATCGAGCGGACAGAAGAAGAGGCCGGGCGAACAGGAAAAAGACAGAGACGTCCGCGTGAGGACGTGAAGCGGACGCTTAGGCGGACGCGACTAAAATCGCACGCATCATAGTTTTTCTTCGTCGACTTCTTCGCTCGTCGACTTACTCTTCGCGTTCTGTCCCCTGCAATAAATGAGCAAATCCCTTCACGCGTGATTCACCTCTGTCTGCAATCATTCTTCCTTCTCCTTCCTTCCTCTCCTCCTATATAACGCACGTAACCTGTGTTAACAGAGAGATCCATCAGTACAGCACCACCACCCATACAATTCATCACCGTACCACTTCACCACACATCACACGTTCATCTCATTTCTCTCCTCCCGCCTTCTCCATTTTATTTATTTCACTTTCCACCATATTCACCTCTAGTCCTACGTATACAAAATAGCAGAGCGAGCTGGAGTGATTACAGATGATTTCTATTACTCTTGTTTGTTCTGTTTATCTATTTAATATGTTAGGCTAGAATATTTATACTCTGGGAATGGTTATTATGTGTTTGTATTAATTATGCATATTTTTACTGGTTTTAATTATATACAGTTTGTTACGTTTTAAAGGTTATCTCGCACCTTTTTAATAAATGTCATGAGTTTATTAAATTGCTTTCCTAAGTCTATTTTGATCAGACCGGTGATAATAGATAGGTTAATTAAGACGTAAAACTGGAGGAAACTTGTTATGATTTAATAAGTTAGTATTCAGTTGCAAATGTAATTCCTCAAATACTCCTCTGCCGTTTACAGGCATTTTGCTTAACCTTGATTAGAACCTTGCATTTTCAGGTAAACGAGTTCTTTTGAGTCTATGACTTAGACCTTAAGAAAATAACAGGAACCTTGCCAAATTATTAAACCAGTAGAGATAGCTTAATTATGCAGATTATAATAACCTGACCCAGAGTTCCATTTTAATTTATCTATTAACTTAGTTTATTTTATCTGTCCTTTTTATTCATATTACAAGTCAATTAATCCCCCCTTTTTTGTGACACGCTTAGGTACTATTATATGTATATTAGTCCCACGGTTCGACATCCGTCGCTTACATTTCACTATACTACTACGACCGGGATTTGTTTGCAGCCCGACGTTTAATTTGAGTTTTAATTTCTTTTCTTTTAATTTTACACCAGTTTAACCACTCACGATATAACGTCTGCAAAATGGCGCCGTTGCCGGGGACTAGATTTATTCTAGTCCCTAAGCCCCGTATTGTTCACTTGTTATATTAAAATATTTTGTTTATATTATTTTTGTTTTGTTTATACTAATTATCTTTTTATTTTGTTTATATTAATAGTATGTTGGTTTTCTAATCTTGTTTTAGTAAGTTTTTGTTTCAGTGAGTACGCGAAGAAGAGAAAAAAAAAATCGAACAGAGCTCTGTCCGCCCACCTGTCCGCTCGATTACCACGCGGACGCCACACCCCTGTCCGCCTAAGTTTTGAGCGGACGTCCAAGCGGACGTCCCTCCATACAGAAAAAAATGCGCCGCGTTTGATTTCTTTCTTCCCCAACTTCTCAATTTTCCAGTTCAACCCGACTCGCGACTCCACTTCTCCTGTCCATCTCCGAACTACTTATATTATTATTATTGTGTTTATTTCTAATCATTTTATTTTCTAATCTGTTTCAGTAGTTTTGTTTTATATACAAAAACTCAAAAAAAAATGGCACAGGTGTTCGAAGAAGAGTTTTGTTACTCTCAGTATTTATACTGCTCCGTATGTGGGGGAGCTCATGATATGAGGATTGTCTCATATTACAGGAACAACTCTGGTTAGAAGATCAACCAGATTACCTGGAGAGACTCGCTCTACAAGAACAGCAACCAAAGAGCGAAATAATTCATGAGGAAGAACACCCACTACGGATGTAAGTTACTCTCTTCCCTCTACAATCGCCTACCGTCAGTTTCCATCCTTCTCTGTGCTTTATCCAGAAGATGAGGATATTTATATCCTCGAACATGAAGAGAAGGAATGCCATCACCTCCCGCCAAGATATCCAAACAAAACGCCATTATCACCTTCGAAGAATTAACTTTCTCTGAAGATGATATCAATCAGTGTTCCTTCTACGAGCCTCACCTACAAGAGGATGATGTTTACATCCTCTAATTTGAGGAAGAAAAATCAGCACCACCACCGGGTCTTCTGTTAGAACTACGTTCCCGACAGTACCTCCTCAAACATCAGATTTTGTGGAGTATTAATTTTCTTATTTTATATGCCGGAGTAACGTTTTGTTTTGATCCAGGATAACGAAGCAGACGTCTAGCCAAAGACGTTAAAGAAGGGCAGCTTCCCGGAGGCAACCCGGGTGTACTTTTATTTTATTTTGCTTTTATGCTCTTTTAATTTTCAGGTTCTCTTTAAATTTTATTTTTGCTAACTTTTAACCCCGTTAGTAGTAAAGTTGCTTCTAGTGTCTTATGCAGGTGCACCTCCATGGGATACCGCAACCAAGCTACGCTACTTGAGGCTGAAGCTCAAGTGTGGGGGAACTCCTTTAACAACTAGCAAAAATAAAATCAGGGGAGTACCAGTTTCTTTATTATACTTTACTTAAATAAAAACGTCTGCAGAGGAGCGTTTATGTGCTTAAATGTTTATTTGTGATCTTTGTGTTATCTCTATTTATTTACTTACCGAAAAGGTCTTCTGAAACCTTCCTTGTTTTTCTGGTGAACAATGAGGACATTGTTCAATTTAAGTGTGGGGGAGTGTGCCCTTTTCGGTAATTTTTGTGCTTAAATGTTAATCTCTCTCCTTATCATGCGTTTGTCCAATTCAAATATTATGGACCCTTTATATGTGGGTTGTTCTCTTTAAGAATAAATATTGTTATGAATTGTAGGATAAATGGTACAAAATTTAAAATTTTGATTACTTTGAGGAGCATTTTATATGCGCGGTGTGACCAAATAATCTGCAAATGGTTGGATTTTATTGCTCAGGGTTTCTTTCTGTTTTCTCTCTTAGGGATTGCTAAGGGGTGCTTCACTGTTAAAAAAAAAGAAGAAAGAAAAAAAATACAAAATAATAAGGGACATGCGAGACACCATTGGTAACCAACAAAGAGAGTTGAGTGTTCTTAAATACAAAGGCGTGTAACACCCCATCCAAAGCCTATCGTGGTTATCGCAATCTGAACACTTAATCGAATACGTCGCAGCGGAAATAAACAACACCTGGACCTTGCCACGGTCTGATCGATAGAATATACCGGCTTAAATACTTACAATACTTATCCAAAAACACTTACCCAACTTAAACATCAACATTCCAATACCAAAACCAACCGAGTGCTAGTATCTTATACACAATCCCAAACTTACATCAGTTTAATATAAACAGTCGGGTGCACAGGCGCAACCCGAACTCAAAAATAAAGTCCCCACCTAAGTCTAACCGCTCCTACTCTCGTAGTGCGTCCTCATGGGCCTCTTACCTGCAAGTGTAAAAATAGCCCCGAGGGGGTCAGCACGAATGCTGGTACACCCTCTCATGGCCCCCAAGCTAACGGGGCTACGACGACTAATTGTCGATAGCATGGAAATTGATTACATACACAAACATAATATGAAGTGCAATAACAATAACCACAGATGAACATACATAGTTCACAAACAATGAACGACTCAAGCGTTCCCTTACCAAGTGGGTTAGTAACCCCCTCCTTAGTCCTCATTTCCTAATCTCAGTTCCTTACCTTACCTTAATCTTAATCTCAATCTCAATCTTAAACTTAATCTCAATATACAAACCTTTCCTGGAAGGGATTGGTTGTAGCTTAATTCGAACCTGGGATTTAGGTGATCCCACCGCACCATCTTAATGCCACCTACTCTGGACGGGATGGGAGTCCAGCGTAGCTGAGCGGCAACCGGCCCTAGGCTACAAGTCCGAAGACAAGTCCTTAAGCGGAGGGCGGATCTGATTCAGATACCGTCCCCCTTTTTCCTTAACATGCATGACCGGAGATCGGTCCCGGGTTTCCTCACTCAAGTTCCAGTTAGTAGACACCTTAAACACCATGTGCTAGCTAAGCCTTATCGGGCATTAACCAACAACCATCTAACTTAACTCTTATTCTTAACTCAGTAAGTACTAATCTTGGTTAGTAACCATCTCAAAATCTCGCGGGTTAGTGTAAACATAACACAATCACAACGAGAGCAATATAAACCGGTTGCATGCTTTATCTTGTTTAGTCATAGCAATTAAACAGATAGCACACAAGCCGAGGGACACCTCGTTAGCAAGCAGGTCACAAGAAGGATTGTACCGTTCACCGTCGATCGTTGTTTGTTTAACCTTCTTCGGGGGTCCCAATTCACAAACCTAAAACATTCATTCATTTTTAGGTTATTAGTTATTTGCACCTTACTTAACTCACTTAGTCCCTAAGGACTCCATTCAATAACCTCTCGAGTCTTATCACTTAGCTTACAAACTTAACTTTAAACATTAAAACTTATACTTAATCTTAACTTAATCCTTAAGTTCTTAGGGTCCCAATCATTACTACCTACCAAGGGTATACCTCTTTACCCATTACCATTCTTAGAATTTGAAATTTCTTTTTTTTTTTTTTTTAGGTTCGACCGGACTACCGACCGGACTTGCCTAAGTCCGGTCCATTCCAGTACCCTTTTACCGTTGGAAAATTCACTCCGACCGGACTTACATGTCCGGTCCTATGTCGGTCGATTCAGAGACTTATATCCGTACAAAATTCATGCCGACCGGACTTGACAAGTCCGGTCCCATGTCCGGTCCATTCCAGAAACATTTTCCCTCTCCAAAACACAAGCCCGACCGGACTTGTAAGTCCGGTTCCCCAAGTCCGGTCGATTCCAGAAACATTTTCCGGTAGTGTAACAGAGCCCGACCGACCTTGCAAGTCCGGTCCTAAGGCCGGTCGGCTCTAAAAAACTTGTTTCTAAATTCTTTTCAACTCCAAACTTCTCCTCATATATTCTAATATGTTATAACCTCATTTGGGCACCTTCAAATACACCTTAAGCCCTCCTTAAAATACCTAAATCATCCACCAAGATCCACCTTAGCCATTATGCATTTCCTTGTAATAATGCTAACACTTGTAATGTTTCCTCTAGGTTTCTAGGTGGTGGTTCATACCTAATGTAACCACTATGCCAAATGTTTTCTTCACCACTATAAACATCATCTCCCAAGCATCTCTCACTATCTAAAACTCTTTAAACATTTACTTAAAGTTCATTAACAAGTCTAAACTTCCATCATCATCACATTATTTCCTTCCTAGTTGTGCATCAACATTTGCCTAAGTCCTAAACACTCGAATACATTCTCTTGATTCCTAAATCTTCCATGGTGATACCTAAAGTCATCATAAGTCATTTAAAAACACCTTAACTTCACCCTTTTTCATCAAGACAACCCATAGAACATTCCTAGTACTTCCTAGTCATTAAATTCCCTAGATATCTTAAACAAACACTTAAACTCTCCGTTTAAATTTTGCCATGGGTTCTCTAGTATTATAGTACTTCCTAACAACAAGGTTTTTCTCCCCAAACAACCAATACCACACAAATTCTCATCACAGCACCTTAACACCCAATTTACACTAAAACTTCACCATATCATCAATAATGCTTAAACTTAAAATGCTTGGCACTTAGGCCCTTAAATGACAGTAATCTAACCACTGAATTTCCACATTTATATATGCCTTCAACCTGCGAATACACTCAACAAGGCTCCCATTGAAAAAAAATGCTTCTGTACTTCAACCTTTACATCCTTAAACTATCTCTTTTCTCATTTGCTCCTTAGTCACAAGTTCACAAGTATAGTCATTGTTTCTCCTAGGTTTTTATAGCACCTTCCCAATATAAACTCTACACCAAATCATCATATACCCACCTCTCATTCCCTAAACAACAAAAACACCTTAAGGTTAAGTAATTTACCTTGTTTTCTCACAAGCTTAAAGCTTTTCTTCTTAGGTTTTCTTTGTTCAATCTCGGTCACCAATGTGATTCTCCTTGCCAATGTTCTATCCAATATCCAATGACTCCAATGAGTACTAGATAACACATTAACCCTAAGGAACAAACCCTAGGTTTAAAAATATGCTTTAAGGTATTAATGTGATTATTTTACCTTGGTTTTCTCAAGACAACTTGGGTATGAAGCAAGAAAGACCTCCTCTCTCCTTTGAAGAGTAGAAACACAGCTAGAACAAGGCATAAACATGGAGTCCCATGAGTATATATTTTCGGTCAAGTGAAGAAAATGGTGGAAACCTAGATTTTCTTACACTTTCTTTACCTTAAGAGAATGGAGATGCCAATGGAGTCTCCAAACTTGAATTTCCTCCTCTAATGGTGGTTTGACTTGGCACCAAAATGAAGCTCTTGAAGTTTTGAAAAGATAGAAAGGAGGAGCTTGAGCTAACTAAGAAGAATATGTATTTTGTTTTGGATTTGGAGCTTAAATGAGCAAGATGTGTGCAAGAGAAGGTGAAGCTAGCATGGAGAGGAGCTTCACGTTAATGGAGAAGAGAAAGAGCAAGAAATCGTGTGAGACAAGGAAGAATGAAGAAGTGAGGAGAGAGGTAAGCAAAATGTGATATTTATCTTAAAAGGTGAATAGTACTTTATGCTTTATAACTTACTTATTTTGCTTTCTCTTTACTTAGCTAGATAAGTGTGGTGAGTCACACTTAAAAAAACCGGCCCCCCTTAGTGAATGAGGGTAGTTTAGTCTTTGTTGACCAAATGTCTCAACTTATATAGACTTATGTTATAAACTAGCTTAATTAATTCACTATTCATCAAAAACAAGGCACATTGTTGTGAAATTTTTGATTTCCCCTTGATATAGGCCTCCAATGTGATACTATATAGTACACATATTAATTAAAGAGTAATGATGGACATTTAGCCATTCAAAACTCATTTACAAGACAATTTTTCAAAAACGTGCTTTAAGACTCCTTAAAGCACATTTTGTGTTTTAACTTGTTTTCAAGCTTGGTTTTCTTTGGTAATTGACTTAAAATGACCATTAGGATATTACTAAGGTCTTAGGACAATATTTGGGTACTCTCCCAAGTCTCTCCAAGCTTAGAGCACGTTTTTGTTAAACTGCTCTTTTGGTGTTTCCTTATATTTTCTTTGATTAGAAATGTTTCTTAATGTTTCTAAGGCATTATTTAGCCTCCTTATATCTTAGTTTATCATTTAAACACCATATCTAAGTTTGGGGTATTTCAAGGCGTGATGCCTACATTTTCTCATCCCTTATGCAAAAGTGAAACAAATGCATAAATCTATTTTTCCTTTTGTTTTCTCTCAATGCCCATTCTTGAGAGAAGTTGGCCATGGTAAAAGTTCTCAGTCACCTAAACAAAACAAACATTGAAGTACCTTAATCATACCCCGAAACTCTAATATTTTATTTTTACCCTAAGCACACCTATGCCACCAGCAGTTAATTTTTCACACTCCTAAAAAAGTTTAAAGATCATGTTTATCCTACCCTCCATAATAATATTTGTTAGTGTTGAGCATTCCCTACTTACTTGGGTACGTGGTTTTGCTTGAGGACAAGCAAAAAGATAAGTGTGGGGGTGTGATAAGTGTCCAAATGAGCATGTTTTATAGGTGTATTTCATATAATATTAGCACTTTTCTTACTCATTTCTCCACTTCGGTTAGTTTTCCTCTAGTTTATGTTTTATTGTTTATCTCACAAATTTATTGTTTAAACATGAGGAAACCAAGCTGGGAATAAAGTAGACGAAGAGACGAACGCATAGGCGCAAACGGCTCGAAAAACGGAGTCCAAACGAAGAATCTAGAGCCGGTCAAAGTTCGTACAAGATAATGGGTCAAGAACTCGTGTCCGCCCATGCGTCCGCATGGTATTTAGGCGGACGTAAGAGAGTTACAGAACAGAGACGTCCGCGTTGAAGTCGGGCGGACGGCCAGGCGGACCACAGAGACGTCCGCACGCGGACAATCGAGCGGACAGAAGAAGAGGCCGGCGAACAGGAAAAAGACAGAGACGTCGCGTGAGGACGTGAAGCGGACGCTTAGGCGGACGCGACTAAAATCGCACGCATCACAGTTTTTCTTCGTCGACTTCGCTCGTCGACTTCGCCCGTCGACCTGCAACTTATCTATCTACTCTTCGCGTTCTGTCCCCTGCAATAAATGAGCAAATCCCTTCACGCGTGATTCACCTCTGTCTGCAATCATTCTTCCTTCTCCTTCCTTCCTCTCCTCCCTATATAAACGCACGTAACCTGTGTTAACAGAGAGATCCATCAGTAACAGCCACCACCCATACAATTCATCACCGTACCACTTCACCACACATCACCACGTTCATCTCATTTCTCTCCTCCCGCCTTCTCCATTTTATTTATTTCACTTTCCACCATATTCACCTCTAGTCCTACGTATACAAAATAGCAGAGCGAGCTGGAGTGATTACAGATGATTTCTATTACTCTTGTTTCTGTTTATCTATTTAATATGTTAGGCTAGAATTTTATACTCTGGGAATGGTTATTATGTGTTTGTATTATTATGCATATTTTAACTGGTTTTAATTATATACAGTTTGTTACGTTTTAAAGGTTATCTCGCACCTTTTTAATAAATGTCATGAGTTTATTAAATTGCTTTCCTAAGTCTATTTTGATCAGGCCGGTGATAAATAGATAGGTTAATTAAGACGTAAAACTGGAGGAAACTTGTTATGATTTAATAAGTTAGTATTCAGTTGCAAATGTAATTCCTCAAATACTCCTCTGCCGTTTACAGGCATTTTGCTTGAACCTTGATTAGAACCTTGCATTTTCAGGTAACGAGTTCTTTTCAGTCTATGACTTAGACCTTAAGAAAATAACAGGAACCTTGCCAAATTATTAAACCAGTAGAGATAGCTTAATTATGCAGATTATAATAACCTGACCCAGAGTTCCATTTTAATTATCTATTAACTTAGTTTATTTTATCTGTCCTTTTTATTCATATTACATTCAATTAATCCCCCTTTTTTTGTGACACGCTTAGGTACTATTATATGTATATTAGTCCCACGGTTCGACATCCGGTCGCTTACATTTCACTATACTACTACGACCGGGATTTGTTTGCAGCCTGACGTTTAATTTGAGTTTTTATTTCTTTCTTTTAATTTTACACCAGTTTAACCACTCACGATATAACGTCTGCAAAATGGCGCCGTTGTCGGGGACTAGATTTATTCAAGTCCCTAAGCCCCGGATTGTTCACATGTTATATTAAAATATTTTGTTTATATATTTTTGTTTTTGTTTATACTAATTATCTTTTATATTTTGTTTATATTAATAGTATGTTGGTTTTCTAATCTTGTTTTAGTAAGTTTTTTGTTTCAGTGAGTACGCGAAGAAGAGAAAAAAAATCGAACAGAGCTCCGTCCGCCCACCTGTCCGCTCGATTACCACGCGGACGCCACACCCCTGTCCGCCTAAGTTTTGAGCGGACGTCCAAGCGGACGTCCCTCCATACAGAAAAAAAATGCGCCGCGTTTGATTTCTTTCTTCCCCAACTTCTCAATTTTCCAGTTCAACCCGACTCGCGACTCCACTTCTCCAGTCCATCTCCGAACTACTTATTTATTATTATTGTGTTTATTTCTAATCATTTTATTTTCTAATCTGTTTCAGTAGTTTTGTTTTATATACAAAAACAAAAAAAAAATGGCACAGGTGTTCGAAGAAGAGTTTTGTTACTCTCAGTATTTATACTGCTCCGTATGTGGGGGAGCTCATGATTATGAGGATTGTCTCATATTACAGGAACAACTCTGGTTAGAAGATCAACCAGATTACCTGGAGACTCGCTCTAACAAGAACAGCAACCAAAGAGCGAAATAATTCATGAGGAAGAACACCCCACTACAGATGTAAGTTACCTCTCTTCCCTCTACAATCGCCTACCGCCAGTTTCCATCCTTCTCTGTGCTTTATCCAGAAGATGAGGATATTTATATCCTCGAACATGAAGAGAAGGAATTGCCATCACCTCCCTCCAAGATATCCAACAAAACGCCATTATCACCTTCGAAGAATTAACTTTCTCTGAAGATGATATCAATCAGCGTTCCTTCTACGAGCCTCACCTACAAGAGGATGATGTTTACATCCTCCAATTTGAGGAAGAAAATCAGCACCACCGGGTCTTCTGTTAGAACTACGTTCCCGACAGTACCTCCTCAAACATCAGATTTTGTGGAGTATTAATTTTCTTATTTTATATGTCGGAGTAACGTTTTGTTTTGATCCAGGATAACGAAGCAGACGTGTAGCCAAAGACGTTAAAGAAAGGCAGCTTCCGGGAGGCAACCCGGGTGTACTTTTATTTTATTTGCTTTTATGCTCTTTTAATTTTCAGGTTCTCTTTAATTTTTATTTTTGCTAACTTTTAACCCGTTAGTAGTAAAGTTGCTTCTAGTGTCTTATGCAGGTGCACCTCCATGTGGATACCGCAACCAAGCTACGCTACTTGAGGCTGAAGCTCAAGTGTGGGGGAACTCCTTTAACAACTAGCAAAATAAAATCAGGGGAGTACCAGTTTCTTTAATTATACTTTTACTTAATAAAAACTGCAGAGGAGCGTTTATGTGCTTAAATGTTTATTTGTGATCTTTGTGTTATCTCTATTTTATTTACTTACCGAAAAGGTCTTCTGAAACCTTCCCTTGTTTTTCTGGTGAACAATGAGGACATTGTTCAATTTAAGGTGGGGGAGTGTGCCCTTTTCGGTAACATTTTGTGCTTAAATGTTTAATCTCTCTCCTTATCATGCGTTTGTCCAATTCAAATATTATGGACCCTTTATATGTGGGTTGTTCTCTTTAAGAATAAATATTGTTATGATTGTAGGATAAATGGTACAAATTTTAAAATTTTGATTACTTTTGAGGAGCATTTTATATGCGGTGTGACCAAATAATCTGCAAATGGTTGGATTTTATTGCTCAGGGTTTCTTTCTGTTTTCTCTCTTAGGGATTGCTAAGGGGTGCTTCACTGTTAAAAAAAAAGAAGAAAGAAAAAAAATACAAAATAAAAAGGGACATGCGAGACACCATTGGTAACCAACAAAGAGAGTTGAGTGTTCTTAAATACAAAGGCGTGATGCCTACATTTTCTCATCCCTTATGCAAAAGTGAAACAAATGCATAAATCTATTTTTCCTTTGGTTTTCTCCTCAATGCCCATTCTTGAGAGAAGTTGGCCATGGTAAAAGTTCTCAGTCACCTAAACAAAACAAACATTGAAGTACCTTAGATCATACCCCGAAACTCTATATATTTATTTTTACCCTGAGCACCTATGCCACCGCAGTTAATTTTCACACTCCTCAAAAAGTTTAAAGATCATGTTTATCCTACCCTCCATATAATATTTGTTAGTGTTGAGCATTCCCTACTTACTTGGGTACGTGGTTTTGCTTGAGGACAAGCAAAAAGATAAGTGTGGGGGTGTGATAAGTGTCCAAATGAGCAGTTTTTTATAGTGTATTTCATATATAATATTAGCACTTTTCTTACTCTTTCTCCACTTCGGTTAGCTTTCCTCTAGTTTATGTTTTATTGTTTATCTCACAAATTTATTGTTTAACATGAGGAAACCAAGCTGGGAATAAAGTAGACGAAGAGACGAACGCATAGGCGCAAACGGCTCGAAAAACGGAGTCCAAACGAAGAATCTAGAGCCGGTCAAAGTTCGTACAAGATAATGGGTCAAGAACTCGTGTCCGCCCATGCGTCCGCATGGTATTTAGGCGGACGTAAGAGAGTTACAGAACAGAGACGTCTTGCGTTGAAGTCGGGCGGACGGCCAGGCGGACCACAGAGACGTCCGCACGCGGACAATCGAGTGGACAGAAGAAGAGGCCGGGCGAACAGGAAAAAGACAGGGACGTCCGCGTGAGGACGTGAAGCGGACGCTTAGGCGGACGCGACTAAAATCGCACGCATCATAGTTTTTCTCGTCGACTTCGCTCGTCGACTTACTCTTCGCGTTCTGTCCCCTGCAAAAAAGCAAATCCCTCACGCGTGATTCACCTCTGTCTGCAATCATTCTTCCTCTCCTTCCTTCCTCTCCTCCTATATACGCCACGTAACCTGTGTTAACAGAGAGATCCATCAGTACAGCCACCACCCATACAATTCATCACCGTACCACTCACACACATCACACGTTCATCTCATTTCTCTCCTCCCGCCTTCTCCATTTTATTTATTTCACTTTCCACCATATTCACCTCTAGTCCTACGTATACAAAATAGCAGAGCGAGCTGGAGTGATTACAGATGATTTCTATTACTCTTTTTTCTGTTATCTATTTAATATGTTAGGCTAGAATATTTATACTCTGGGAATGGTTATTATGTGTTTGTATTAAATATGCAATTTTTTACTGGTTTTAAAATATACAGTTTGTTACGTTTTAAAGGTTATCTCGCACCTTTTTATAAATGTCATGAGTTATTAAATTGCTTTCCTAAGTCTATTTTGATCAGACCGGTGATAAAAGAAGGTTAATTAAGACGTAAAACTGGAGGAAACTTGTTTATGATTTAATAAGTTAGTATTCAGTTGCAAATGTAATTCCTCAAATACTCATCTGCCGTTTACAGGCATTTTGCTTAAACCTTGATTAGACCTTGCATTTTCAGGTAAACGAGTTCTTTTGAGTCTATGACTTAGACCTTAAGAAAATAACAGGAACCTTGCCAAATTATTAACCAGTAGAGATAGCTTAATTATGCAGATTATAATAACCTGACCCAGAGTTCCATTTTATTTATCTATTAACTTAGTTTATTTTATCTGTCCTTTTTATTCATATTACAAGTCAATTAATCCCCCCTTTTTTGTGACACGCTTAGGTACTATTATATGTATATTAGTCCCACGGTTCGACATCCGGTCGCTTACATTTCACTATACTACTACGACCGGATTTGTTTGCAGCCCGACGTTTTAATTGAGTTTTAATTTCTTTTCTTTTAATTTTACACCAGTTTAACCACTCACGATATAACGTCTGCAAAATGGCGCCGTTGCCGGGGACTAGATTTATTCGGTCCCTAAGCCCGTATTGTTCACTTGTTATATTAAAATATTTTGTTTTATTATTTTTGTTTTTGTTTATACTAAGATCTTTTCTATTTTGTTTATATTAATAGTATGTTGGTTTTTCTAATCTTGTTTTAGTAAGTTTTTTGTTCAGTGAGTACGCGAGAAGAGAAAAAAAAATCGAACAGAGCTCTGTCCGCCCCAACCGTCCGCTCGATTACCACGCGGACGCCACACCCCTGTCCGCCTAAGTTTTGAGCGGACGTCCAAGCGGCGTCCCTCCATACAGAAAAAAAATGCGCCGCGTTTGATTTCTTTCTTCCCCAACTTCTCAATTTTCCAGTTCAAACCCGACTCGCGACTCCACTTCTCCTGTCCATCTCCGAACTACTATATTTTATTATTGTGTTTATTTCTAATCATTTTATTTTCTAATCTGTTTCAGTAGTTTTGTTATATACAAAAACTCAAAAAAAATGGCACAGGTGTTCGAAGAAATTTTGTTACTCTCAGTATTTATACTGCTCCGTATGGGGGGAGCTCATGATTATGAGGATTGTCTCATATTACAGAACAAACTCTGGTTAGAAGATCAACTAGATTACCTGGAGAGACTCGCTCTACAAGAACAGCCCAAAGAGCGAAATAATTCATGAGGAAGAACACCCCCTACGGATGTAAGTTACTCTCTTCCCTCTACAATCGCCTCCGTCAGTTTCCATCCTCTCTGTGCTTTATCCAAGATGAGGGATTTATTCCTCGAACATGAAGAGAAGGAATTGCCATCCCTCCCGCCAAGATATCCAAACAAAACGCCATTATCACCTTCGAAGAATTAACTTCTCTGAAGATGATATCAATCAGTGTTCCTTCTACGAGCCTCACCTACAAGAGGATGATGTTTACATCCTCTAATTTGAGGAAGAAAAATCAGCACCACCGGGTCTTCTGTTAGAACTACGTTCCCGACAGTACCTCCTCAAACATCAGATTTTGTGGAGTATTAATTTTCTTATTTTCTATGCCGGAGTAACGTTTTGTTTTGATCCAGGATAACGAAGCAGACGTCTAGCCAAAGACGTTAAAGAAGGGCAGCTTCCCGGGAGGCAACCCGGGTGTACTTTTATTTTATTTGCTTTTATGCTCTTTTAATTTTCAGGTTCTCTTTAAATTTTATTTTTGCTAACTTTTAACCCCGTTAGTAGTAAAGTTGCTTCTAGTGTCTTATGCAGGTGCACCTCCATGTGGATACCGCAACCAAGCTACGTACTTGAGACTGAAGCTCAAGTGTGGGGGAATCCCTTTACCAACTAGCAAAAATAAAATCAGGGGAGTACCAGTTTCTTTAATTAACTTTTACTTAAATAAAAACTGCAGAGCGTTTATGTGCTTAAATGTTTATTTGTGATCTTTGTGTTATCTCTATTTTATTTACTACCGAAAAGGTCTTCTGAAAAACCTTCCCTTGTTTTTCTGGTGAACAATGAGGAATGTTTAATTTAAGTGTGGGGGAGTGTGCCTTTTCGGTAACATTTTGTGCTTAATGTTTATCTCTCTCCTTATCATGCGTTTGTCCAATTCAAATATTATGGACCCTTTATATGTGGGTTGTTCTATTAAGAATAAATATTGTTATGAATTGTAGGATAAATGGTACAAATTTTAAAATTTTGATTACTTTTGAGGAGCATTTTATTGCGTGTGACCAAATAATCTCAAATGGTTGGATTTTATTGCTCAGGGTTTCTTTCTGTTTTCTCTCTTAGGGATGCTAAGGGGTGCTTCACTGTTAAAAAAAAAAAGAAGAAAAAAAAACAATACAAATAATAAGGGACATGCGAGAACCATTGGTAACCAACAGAGAGTTGAGTGTTCTTAAATACACAAGGCGTGTAACACCCCATCCAAAGCCTATCGTGGTTATCGCAATCTGAACACTTAATCGAATACGTCGCAGCGGAAATAAACAACACCTGGACCTGCCACGGTCTGATCGATAGAATATACCGGCTTAATACTTTACTACTTATCCAAAACACTTACCCAACTTAAACATCAATTCTCAATACCAAACCACCGAGTGCTAGTATCTTACACAATCCCAAACTTACATCAGTTTAATATAAACAGTCGGGTGCACAGGCGCAACCCGAAGTCAAAATAAAGTCCCCACCTAAGTCTAACCGCTCCTACTCTCGTAGTGCGTCCTCATGGCCCTCTTACCTGCAAGTGTAAAATAGCCCCCGAGGGGTCAGCAGAATGCTGGTACACCCTCTCATGGCCCCCAAGCTAACGGGTCTACGACGACTAATTGTCGATAGCATGGAATTGATTACTACACAAACCATAATATGAAGTGCAATAACAATAACCACAGATGACATACATAGTTCACAACAATGAACGACTCAAGCGTTCCCTTACCATGGGTTAGTAACCCCCTCCTTAGTCCTCATTTCCTTAATCTCATTCCTTACCTTACCTTAATTAATCTCAATCTCAATCTTAAACTTAATCTCAATATACAAACCTTTCCTGGAAGGGATTGGGTTGTAGCTTATTCGAACCTGGGATTAGGTGATCCCACCGCACCATCTTAATGCACCTACTTCTGACGGGAGTCCAGCGTAGCTGAGCCGGCAACCGGCCCTAGGCTACAAGGTCCCGAAGACAGGTCCTTAAGCGGAGGGCGGATCTGATTCAGATACCGTCCCCCTTTTTCCTTAACATGCATGACCTAGTCGGTCCCGGGTTTCCTCACTCAAGTTCCATTAGTTAGACACCTTAAACACCATGTGCTAGCTAAGCCTTATCGGGCATAACCAACAACCATCTAACTTAACTCTTATTCTTAACTCAGTAAGTACTAATCTTGGTTAGTAACCATCTCAAATCTCGCGGGTTAGTGTAAACATAACACAATCACAACGAGAGCAATATAAACCGTTGCATGCTTTATCTTGTTTTAGTCATAGCAATTAAACAGATAGCACACAAGCCGAGGGACCCTCGTTAGCAAGCAGGTCACAAGAAGGATTGTACCGTTCACCGTCGATCGTTGTTTGTTTAACCTTCTTCGGGTCCCAATTCACAAACCTAAAACATTCATTCATTTTTAGGTTATTAGTTATTTGCACCTTACTTAACTCACTTAGTCCCTAAGGACTTCCATTCAATAACCTCTTGAGTCTTTATCACTTAGCTTACAAACTTAACATTAAACATTAAAACTTATACTTAATCTTAACTTAATTCCTTAAGTTTTAGGGTCCCAATCATTACTACCCTACCAAGGGTATACCTCTTTACCCATTACCCATTCTTAGATTTGAAATTTCTTTTTTTTTTTTAGGTTCGACCGGACTTACTGACCGGACTTGCCTAAGTCCGGTCCATTCCAGTACCCTTTTACCGTTGGAAAATTCACTCCGACCGGACTTACATGTCCGGTCCTATGTCCGGTCGATTCCAGAGACTTATAATCCGTACAAAATTCATGCACCGACTTGACAAGTCCGGTCCCATGTCCGGTCCATTCCAGAAACATTTTCCCTCACACAAGCCCCGACCGGACTTGTAAGTCCGGTCCCCCACCCAAGTCCGGTCGATTCCAGAAACATTTTCCGGTAGTTGTAACAGAGCCCGACCGACCTTGCAAGTCCGGTCCTAAGGCCGGTCGGCTCTAAAAACTTTTTCTAAATTCTCTTTCAACTCCAAACTTCTCCTCATATATTCTAATATTTAACCTCATTTGGGCACCTCAAATACACCTTAAGCCCTCCTTAAAATACCTTAAATCATCCACCAAGATCCACCTTAGCCATTATGCATTTTCCTTGTAATAATGCTAACACTTGTAATGTTTTCCTCTAGGTTTCTAGGTGGTGGTTCATACCTAATGTAACCACTATGCCAAATTTTTCTTCACCACTAAACATCATCTCCCAAGCTCTCTCACTATCTAAAACTCTTTAAACATTTACTTAAAGTTCCTTAACAAGTCTAAACTTCCATCATCATCACATTATTTCCTTCCTAGTTGTGCATCAACATTTGCCTAAGTCCTAAACACTCGAATACATTCTCTTGATTCCTAAATCTTCCATGGTGATACCTAAGTCATCATAAGTCATTAAAACACCTTAACTTCACCCTTTTCATCAAGACAACCCATAGAACATTCCTAGTACTTCCTTAGTCATTAAATTCCCTTAGGATATCTTAAACACTTAAACTCTCCTTTAAATTTTGCCATGGGTTCTCTAGTATATAGTACTTCCTACACAAGGTTTTCTCCCTCAAACAACCAATACCACACAAATTCTCATCACAGCACCTTAACAACACCCAATTTACACTAAACTTCACCACATCATCATATAATGCTTAAACTTAAAATGCTTGGCACTTAGGCCCTTAAATGACAGTAATCTTAACCACTGAATTTCCACATATATATATGCCTTCAACCTGCGAATACACTCAACAAGGCTCCCATTGAAATAAAATGCTTCTTGTACTTCACCTTACATCCTTAAACTATCTCTTTTCTCATTTGCTCCTTAGTCACAAGTTCACAAGTATAGTCATTGTTTCTCTCCTAGGTTTTTATAGCACCTTCCCAATATAAACTCTACACCAAACTCATCATATACCCACCTCTCATTCCCTTAAACAACAAAACACCTTAAGGTAAGTAATTTACCTTGTTTTCTCACAAGCTTAAAAGCTTTTCTTCTTAGGTTTTCTTTGTTCAATCTCGGTCACCAATGTGATTCTCCTTGCCAATGTTCTAACCAATATCCAATGACTCCAATGAGTACTAGATAACACATTAACCCTAAGGAACAAACCCTTTTTAAAAATATGCTTTAAGGTATTAATGTGATTATTTTACCTTGGTTTTCTCAAGACAACTTGGGTATGAAGCAAGAAAGACCTCCTCTCTCCTTTGAAGAGTAGAAACAAGCTAGAACAAGGCATAAACATGGAGTCCCATGAGTATATATTTTCGGTCATGAATTGGTGGATTTTCCTGATTTCTTTACACTTTCTTTACCTTAAGAGATGGAGATGCCAATGGAGTCTCCAAACTTGAATTTCCTCCTCTAATGGTGGTTTGACTTGGCACCAAAATGAAGCTCTTGAAGTTTTGAAAAGATAGAAAGGAGGAGCTTGAGCTAACTAAGAAGAATATGTATTTTGTTTTGGATTTGGAGCTTAAATGAGCAAGATGTGTGCAAGAAGGGGAGCTAGCATGGAGAGGAGCTTCACGTTAATGGAGAAGAGAAAGAGCAAAACGTGTGAGACAGGAAGAATGAAGAAGTGAGGAGAGAGGTAAGCAAAATGTGATATTTATCTTAAAAGGTGAATAGTACTTTATGCTTATAACTTACTTATTTTGCTTTCTCTTTACTTAGCTAGATAAGTGTGGTGAGTCCACTTAAAAAACTGGCCCCCTTTAGTGAATGAGGGTATTTAGTCTTTGTTGACCAAATGTCTCACTTATATAGACTTATGTTATAAACTAGCTTAATTAATTCACTATTCATCACAAACAAGGCACATTGTTGTGAAATTTTTGATTTCCCCTTGATATAGGCCTCCAAATGTGATACTATATAGTCACATATTAATTAAAGAGTAATGATGGACATTTAGCCATTCAAACTCATTTACAAGACAATTTTTCAAAAACGTGCTTTAAGACTCCTTAAAGCACATTTTGTGTTTTAACTTGTTTTCAAGCTTGGTTTTCTTTGGTAATTGACTTAAAATGACCATTAGGATATTACTAAGGTCTTAGGACAATATTTGGGTACTCTCCCAAGTCTCTCCAAGCTTAGAGCAGCGTTTTTGTTAAAACTGCTCTTTTGGTGTTTCCTTATATTTTCTTTGATTAGAAATGTTTCTTAATGTTTCTAAGGCATTATTTAGCCTCCTTATATCTTAGTTTATCATTTAAACACCATATCTAAGTTTGGGGGTATTTCAATCTACCCCCCTTAAAAGAACTTTGTCCTCAAAGTTCACACATGTGTTTAAACCATTCACAGTACACAGTTCTCTTAATCTTAATACCACATCTTATATTCACATTCATACATCTCAAGACTCAAAGGTCAATCTCACATACAATACACAAGTATTATACATAACTCAAACTTACACCAAAGTGTAGCAACTTACACAAATCCACATCTTAAACAACCAAACAAACGACAAACATGATCGTTTCCTAACTCAAAAGCGAGGAAGCTCTACCCCCCTTAAAAGGGGTACGCCCCGTACCCTATACAGACGATCTAGTCAGTAAATAAAGAAGGGTATTTCGCCCTCATCTTATCCTCTAATTCCCACGTGGCCTCTTCGACATCCTGGTTAGACCAGAGAACCTTCACCAGTCGCACTGACTTGTGGCGAGTGTCCCTAGTCTTTCTGTCCAAGATCTCTGAGGAGTCTCCAATCTCATATTTGGTTCTAAAGTCAACCTCTCAGGTTCTAACACATGGGAGGGGTGGTGCATGTATTCTTTAGCTGTGAAACATGAAAAAATCATGCACTTTACCCAGCTCAGCAGGTAAATTCAACCTGTAAGCAACCGGGCCCACCCGCTCCGTAATCTCATAAGGACCAACAAATTTCGGGCTTAGTTTGCCCTTCTGCCCAAACCTGAATACACCCTTCATCGGTGACACTCGCAGAAATACCCGGTCGCCCACTGCGAACTCCAGGTCCCGTCGTCGAACATCAGCATACGACTTCTGCCTATCTTGAGCAGCTTTCATGTTCTCTCTGATTTGTGAACTTCAGCCTTAACTTGTTCTAAGTACTCTGGTCCTATAATGACCGTCTCACTCGACTCATCCCAGCAGAGCGGTGTACGACATGGTCTATACCGTACAACGCTTGAAAAGGTGCCATCTTGATCGAAGCGTGATAGCTGTTGTTGTATGAAAACTCGATCAGATGCAATCGGTCAATCCAACTGCCCTGGAAGTCTAAGGCACATGCCCTCAGCATGTCCTCGAGTGTCGAAAAGTACGCTCAGTCTGACCATCTGTCTGAGGATGGAACGCGGTACTCAGTTTGAGTTCTGTACCCAACGCTTCTCTGGTAGCTCTCCAGTACTCGAAAGGAATCTGGTATCTCTATCTGACACTATGGTCTTTGGTGTGCCGTGATGCCTCATGATTTCTTTCTCAAATAACTCAGCTAATTTGGTCACCTTCCAAGTATCCTTCATCGGTATGAATCGGGCTACTTTGGTAAGGCGATCCACCACCACCCATATCATGTTGAGACCTCCCCTAGGAGGTGGAAGCCCAACTACGAAGTCCATGGAGATATCATGGAACTTCCACTCCGGAACTGGCATCGACTGTACCATTCCGCCCGGTCGTCTGTGCTCGAATTTCACCTTCTGGCATGTGAGACACCTCAAGACGAACTCGGTAACATCTGTCTTCATCCCCGACCACCAGAAGTATCTCTTCATGTATTTATACATTTTAGAGGCTCCCGGATGGATGAAACTGAAGAACAGTGTGATTCTAAGTATACGGTCTTTCAGATCCGTGTTACCTCGTGGTATGCATAATCGGCCCTTAAGTCTGATCAGGTCATCATCATGAAGTCTGAAGTCGTATTTCTGACTCTCAAAGGTACCATCTGTCAGCTTCTGTCTGACCTCTCTCATGTACTCATCAGTCCCCTGAGCCTCTCGCACCTCATCAACCAAGCTGGAGAAAGAAACTAGCGAATGGAGTGAGTGTGCTCGACGGCTCAGGGCATCTGCTACAACATTGGCCTTCCCTTCTTTGTATTGGAGGTCAATGTCATAGTCTTTCAGAAATTCTAACCATCTCCTCTGTCGAAGATTTAACTCCTTCTGAGTGAATATGTATTTCAAACTTTTGTGATCGGTGTAGATCGTGACACTAACCCCATATACGTAGTGGCGCCATATCTTCAAAGCGAAGACTACAGCTCCCAGCTCTAAATCATGTGTGGGGTAGTTCTCCTCATGTTTCTTCAACTGGCGTGAGGCATATGCCACCACCTTGCCATGTTGCATGAGCACGCAACCCAGCCCTCTGCCCAGATGCATCACAATAAACCTCAAAGCCCTCTGTACCGTCTGGAATGGTCATCCACTGCGATCCCAGCATCTGAGATGACATGACCAAGGAAAGAGACCTGGTCAAGCCAAAACTCACACTTGGAGAACTTAGCATATAGCTGGTTCTCCCTTAATATTTCTAACACCCTCCTCAAATGTTCCTCATCAACCTTAGACTTTGAATATATCAGAATGTCATCAATAAAAACCACGACCGACTTGTCCAGCTGTTCCCGGAACAAGCGGTTCATCAGATCCATAAACTTCGCCGGTGCGTTCGACAAACCGAACAGCATCACTGTAAACTCATAGTGGCCGTATCGTGTCTGGAATGCCGTCTTCTCAATGTCTCCCTCCTTAATGGCTATCTGATGATACCCCGATCTGAGATCAATCTTGGAAAACACAGATGCTCCCTTCAACTGATCGAACAGATCGTCAATGCGGGGTAGTGGGTACTTATTCTTCACTGTCACTGCATTCAGCTCTCTGTAGTCGATGTAGAGGCGGAGACTACCATCCTTCTTCTTCACGAAGAGGACTGGCGCTCCCCATGGTGACACACTTGGTCTAACGAATCCTTTATCCAACAAATCTTTCAGTTGTTCTTTTAACTCAGTCATTTCTGCCGGAGCCATACGGTATGGTGCTTTGGCTATCGTCCGGTACCAGGTAGCAGCTCAATGGTGAACTCTACCTCCCGAGTGGGTGGCATGCCGGGCAGTTCCCGTGGAAATAAGTCGGGGAACTCCGACACTACCGGTAAGTCGGGGTCGAACTCAGGGTCTCTCTCTATGTCCTGTACATAGCAGAGGTATACTTCTTCCTTTCTCTTCTTAATTCTCTATGCATTGCCATGGCGGTGATGATCTTAGTCAAAGGCTCTCTGGGCCTCTGGCGGTATGATATTGTTACCCCAGACGGACTCCTGAGCAGCAATCTATTCGGCGCAGAGGATACGTCCCTTGTGCCGCTCCAACCAGTTCATCCCGAAAATAACATCAAATCCTAGCTTACTGAACTCAATGAAACTGACTGGAAGTCTTCCCCTTAATGCTGATGGTGGCTCCTCGGTAATAACGAGTGCAACGAACCTTCTCCTTAGACGGGAGCGTAACCGTGAAGTCGGGTAGCTCCTCAGCGTCTAGCCCCAACCTGCTCGCAAATGATGCCGAGACAAGGTATGCGAGGCCCCTGAGTCGAAGAGAACTGATGCCTCAATCCCATTGATCGGAAAGGTGCCGGTGAGGATGTACCGATGGCTCGGCCTGTGCCTCGTAAGTATGCTTAGTGCACCTTCCGTACCGAGTCCATGACCTAATTGTGTTCACAAGCTCCATGAGTATTGATGGTATAACAAGAGTCGTAACAATTTATATGAAACACTGTTATTTTATTCATGACCATCTGTTTACAACATGTGCTTCAATCTTACATCTCATTCTTAATCTTATTCTAACATTACATGGCTAATATTGTCTAAAGGTAGGTTTAATCTTCCTGGTCTCATATGCGTCGCATTGATTACTGCTGACGGTGCTGTATTCAGCTTGATTCTCTTAATCCCATGGTACAACATCCTTGATTCTCCTCCCAAAATTAATACATCACCTGACTTAAGTACTATCTTCTCTGCACGTCCGCACGCTTCTGCTCGCCGTATAAAAACTCCGCATCATCTCCAATGGACCAAGACACTACGGGTATCCCTCTTTCGAGAGACTCCGTTGTCTCATCCTTATCCTGGTGTAGTCCCAGTTTCCCATCTTTTTCGTAGAAGTTTACAATGCAAATGTCTGGCTGGATGTCTGGAATCGGTTCAGCTTCCAACTGCTGAGCGATTTCCATGACTTGTGTAATGACTGGATGGAACTCTTCGGGTATTCCCGGTGGTGAGACTCCATCTTGCTCCCTTGTGGTTTGGTAATTCTTGGCATACGGATTCCAATCCTTGCCCAAGCTCATCATCTTTAATTTCATCTTTGCTCCCTCTGGGTACTCCGCTGTGTAAAAACCTCCCGGTCCCATTCCTAGTTGATTGCACCTCCTGATGATGGCTATTTGTGCTCCGGGTGTCAGGTATCCCCTTAATAAAATCATACCTGGGCGGATAACCTGACATTGTTCGGTTGGAAAGTCTATGATTTCGATGTCGGTGTGCTCCGGGTTAGATGTAGATGGTATAGGGTAGCAGATGTTGAATCTTCCTAAAGTGGTAGTAGGTTATGTCTTACTTAAGTTCTAATCTCATCTTATTCTTACTTAACTCATATATTCCACCAAACATGCATGATAATGCGGTAAGCAGGTAGCTTTATTACTAAATGGTTATAGTGGTACCTGGCCTCGATGAGGGCTCAGGCTCATCGTCCCGGTCCACCATGTGTAGAGTGGGCCCCGTCTTCTGGGTCGCCCGTGGGTTCTTGTCCGCCGGCTGCTGCACTTTCCTCTGACCGTCAGATCCAGCTCCCTGATCGGTCTTGCCCTTGCCCCTGGTGTCGGGCCTATAGGCTCTGCTAGCAGGGTTCCGGTAACACTCATATGCCCGGTGTCCGTACACTCCGCAGAAGTTGCACTCCACCTTGTTTCCCTTACAGTCGAGCCCGGGGTGGTCCTTGTGACACCATCTACAGATGAAGCGTCGCTGGTATCACCACCGGCTCCCCTCTCAGTCTCAGATCCCTTTGGCGCCTTAGAGCGCAGTGGTGTAGCTGCAATAGCATAGGTCAGCTTCAATGGCTCTTCCGAAGCCTTCTCCTTTTCCTCCTTCCCTTTCGGGTTCTGATTCTTCTGGGCCTGAGGCTGGTACTTTTGTTTCTTGTACCCTCCTTGCCCTTGACTCTCTGAGCTCTTCCCAGCACTCTTTCTCTTTGCATTCTCCTCGTCCCTCAGCTGGACGGTAATCTCAACCTTAGCAGCGGCATGATAGCACTCCTGCAAGGTAGTGTAACTCGTCGGCCCCATGCCGTAGCGGAGTCGATGGCTAAGCCCGCCATAGAAGCGGTCCACCAAGATCTGGTCAGAATACCCTAGACCTGGCAGAAGACGGAGCAAGGCAGTGAACTCTGAGTAATACTCGTCCACTGTCATCTTGTCCGACTGCTTAAGCGCATCCAACTGCAAGCGCTTCTTCGTCTGGACATGGGCGGGTAGTACTTTGCACGTAGCAAGGCGGTGTACTGCTCCCAGCCGAACTCTGGATTGGCCACATGCTCGGCCCTCACCAGCTTCCACCAATCGCCCCCGCCCCCTTCAGGTAGAAGGCAGCTAAGCGCACCTTGATCCCAGCAGGGACATCAAGGGTCTCGAAGGCGGTCTCCAGCTCGGAGATGTACGCCTCAAGCTTGGCGGGATCGGTCTCCCCCTTAAAATGAGCGGGTCGAAGATCTGACAGACTCTTCACCCAGTTTGGTTCCCTAGGTTGTGGCGGTGGAGGAGGTGCACCCACACCAGGCTGATAGCCCATATGCCCTAAAGCGGCAGCTACGATCTCTGCGATCGTCTGCCCTCCAGGTATCCCTGGAATATCCTCACCCCGGCCGACCTCGGCCTCCTCTAGGGCGTCCTGCCATCTGAACAAGCATAACTTACATTAGATTCGTACTCACCATTGTTTTGGTTAGTAAATTTATAACGTCCGTAGACGTAAAGACAATCCACACTTATTAGTGGTCATCTGACTCTACTCACTCTAACTTCTCACACCCTTAACCCAACACTTATTCCTCAACTTATATCCTAACTCGGTGGTTACTTATGTCCGGTATTTCTTGATCAGAGCGTAACTACGCTCTGATACCACTTTTTGTAACACCCCATCCAAGCCTATCGTGGTTATCGCAATCTGAACACTTAATCGAATACGTCGCAGCGGAAATAAACACACCTGGACCTTGCCACGGTCTGATCGATAGAATTACCGGCTTAAATACTTACAATACTTATCCAAAAACACTTACCCAACTTAAACATCAACATTCCAATACCAAACCAACCGAGTGCTAGTATCTTATACACAATCCCAAACTTACATCAGTTTAATATAAACAGTCGGGTGCACAGGCGCAACCCGAAGTCAAAATAAAAGTCCCCACCTAAGTCTAACCGCTCCTACTCTCGTAGTGCGTCCTCATGGCCTCTTACCTGCAAGTGTAAAAATAGCCCCCGAGGGGTCAGCACGAATGCTGGTACACCCTCTCATGGCCCCCAAGCTAACGGGGCTACGACGACTAATTGTCGATAGCATGGAAATTGATTACATACACAAACATAATATGAAGTGCAATAACAATAACCACAGATGAACATACATAGTTCACAAACAATGAACGACTCAAGCGTTCCCTTACCAAGTGGGTTAGTAACCCCCTCCTTAGTCCTCATTTCCTTAATCTCAGTTCCTTACCTTACCTTAATCTTAATCTCAATCTTAAACTTAATCTCAGTATACAAACCTTTCCTGGAAGGGATTGGTTGTAGCTTAATTCGAACCTGGGATTTAGGTGATCCCACCGCACCATCTTAATGCCACCTACTCTGGACGGGAGTCCAGCGTAGCTGAGCCGGCAACCGGCCCTAGGCTACAAGTCCGAAGACAAGTCCTTAAGCGGAGGGCGGATCTGATTCAGATACCGTCCCCCTTTTTCCTTAGCATGCATGACCGGAGATCGGTCCCGGGTTTCCTCACTCAAGTTCCAGTTAGTAGACACCTTAAACACCATGTGCTAGCTAAGCCTTATCGGGCATTAACCAACAACCATCTAACTTAACTCTTATTCTTAACTCAGTAAGTACTAATCTTGGTTAGTAACCATCTCAAATCTCGCGGGTTAGTGTAAACATAACACAATCACAACGAGAGCAATATAAACCGGTTGCATGCTTTATCTTGTTTTAGTCATAGCAATTAAACAGATAGCACACAAGCCGAGGGATACCTCGTTAGCAAGCAGGTCACAAGAAGGATTGTACCGTTCACCGTCGATCGTTGTTTGTTTAACCTTCTTCGGGGTCCCAATTCACAAACCTAAAACATTCATTCATTTTTAGGTTATTAGTTATTTGCACCTTACTTAACTCACTTAGTCCCTAAGGACTTCCATTCAATAACCTCTCGAGTCTTTATCACTTAGCTTACAAACTTAACTTTAAACATTAAAACTTATACTTAATCTTAACTTAATTCCTTAAGTTCTTAGGGTCCCAATCATTACTATCCTACCAAGGGTATACCTCTTTACCCATTACCATTCTTAGAATTTGAAATTTCTTTTTTTTTTTGTTTTTAGGTTCGACCGGACTTACCGACCGGACTTGCCTAAGTCCGGTCCATTCCAGTACCCTTTTACCGTTGGAAAATTCACTCCGACCGGACTTACATGTCCGGTCCTATGTCCGGTCGATTCCAGAGACGTATTACCGTACAAAATTCATGCCCGACCGGACTTGACAAGTCCGGTCCCATGTCCGGTCCATTCCAGAAACATTTTCCCTCACAAAACACAAGCCCGACCGGACTTGTAAGTCCGGTCCCCCAAGTCCGGTCGATTCCAGAAACATTTTCCGGTAGTGTAACAGAGCCCGACCGACCTTGCAAGTCCGGTCCTAAGGCCGGTCGGCTCTAAAAACTTGTTTCTAAATTCTCTTTCAACTCCAAACTTCTCCTCATATATTCTAATATGCTATAACCTCATTTGGGCACCTCAAATACACCTTAAGCCCTCCTTAAAATACCTTAAATCATCCACCAAGATCCACCTTAGCCATTATGCATTTTCCTTGTAATAATGCTAACACTTGTAATGTTTTCCTCTAGGTTTCTAGGTGGTGGTTCATACCTAATGTAACCACTATGCCAAATGTTTTCTTCACCACTATAACATCATCTCCCAAGCATCTCTCACTATCTAAAACTATTTTAAACATTTACTTAAAGTTCCTTAACAAGTCTAAACTTCCATCATCATCACATTATTTCCTTCCTAGTTGTGCATCAACATTTGCCTAAGTCCTAAACACTCGAATACATTTTCTTGATTCCTAAATCTTCCATGGTGATACCTAAGTCATCATAAGTCATTAAAACACCTTAACTTCACCCTTTTTCATCAAGACAACCCATAGAACATTCCTAGTACTTCCTTAGTCATTAAATTCCCTTAGGATATCTTAAACACTTAAACTCTCCTTTAAATTTTGCCATGGGTTCTCTAGTATATAGTACTTCCTAACACAAGGTTTTTCTCCCTCAAACAACCAATACCACACAAATTCTCATCACAGCACCTTAACACCAATTTACACTAAAACTTCACCACATCATCATATAATGCTTAAACTTAAAATGCTTGGCACTTAGGCCCTTAAATGACAGTAATCTTAACCACTGAATTTCCACATATATATGCCTTCAACCTGCGAATACACTCAACAAGGCTCCCATTGAAATAAAATGCTTCTTGTACTTCACCTTTACATCCTTAAACTATCTCTTTTCTCATTTGCTCCTTAGTCACAAGTTCACAAGTATAGTCATTGTTTCTCCTAGGTTTTTATAGCACCTTCCCAATATAAACTCTACACCAAACTCATCATATACCCACCTCTCATTCCCTTAAACAACAAAACACCTTAAGGTAAGTAATTTACCTTGTTTTCTCACAAGCTTAAAAGCTTTTCTTCTTAGGTTTTCTTTGTTCAATCTCGGTCACCAATGTGATTCTCCTTGCCAATGTTCTATCCAATATCCAATGACTCCAATGAGTACTAGCTCACACATTAACCCTAAGGAACAAACCCTAGGTTTAAAAATATGCTTTAAGTATTAATGTGATTATTTTTACCTTGGTTTTCTCAAGCAACTTGGGTATGAAGCAAGAAGACCTCCTCTCTCCTTTGAAGAGTAGAATCAACTAGAACAAGGCATAAACATGGAGTCCCTGAGTATATATTTCGGTCAAGTGAAGAAAATGGTGGAACCTTGATTTCTTACACTTTCTTTTACCTTAAGAATGGAATGCCAATGGGAGTCCTCCAAACTTGAATTATCCTCCTCCTCTAATGGTGTTTGACTTGGCACCAAAATGAAGCTCTTGAAGTTTTTGAAAAGATAGAAAGGAGGAGCTTGATCTAACTAAGAAAAATGTATTTTGTTTTGGATTTGGAGCTTTAAATGAGCAAGATGTGTGCAAGAGAAGGTGAAGCTAGCATGGAGATGAGATCTTCACGTTAATGGGAGAAGAGAAAGAGAGCAAGAAATCGTGTGAGACAAGGAAGATGAAGAATGAGGATGAGAGGTAAGCAAAAATGTGATATTTTCTTAAAAGGTGAATAGTGCTTGTGCTTTATAAACTTACTTTTTGCTTTCTCTTTACTTTAGCTAGATAAGTGTTGTGAGTCACACTTAAAAAAACCGCCCCCTTTAGTGAATGAGGGTAGTTTAGTCTTTGTTGACCAAATGTCTCACTTATATAACTTATGTTATAAACTAGCTTAATTATTCACTATTCATCAAAACAAGGCACATTGTTGTGAATTTTTTGATTTCCCCTTGATATAGGCCTCCCAAATGTGATTACATATAGTACACATATTAATTAAAGAGTAATGATGGACATTTGAGCCATTCAAAACCTCATTTACAAGACAATTTTTCAAACGTGCTTTAAGACTCCTTAAAGCACATTTTGTGTTTTAACTTGTTTTTCAAGCTTGGTTTCTTTGGTAATTGACTTAAAATGACCATTAGGATATTATAAGTGTCTTAGACAATATTTGGGTACTCTCCCAAGTCTCTCCAAGCTTAGAGCACGTTTTTGTTAAAACTGCTCTTTTGGTGTTTCCTTATTTTCTTTGATTAGAAATATTTCTTAATGTTTCTAAGGCATTATTTAGCCTCCTTATATCTTAGTTTATCATTTAAACACCATATCTAAGTTTGGGGTATTTCAAGGCGTGATGCCTACATTTTCTCATCCCTTATGCAAAAGTGCAAACAAATGCATAAATCTATTTTTCCTTTTGTTTTCTCCTCCTCAATTGCCCATTCTTGAGAGAAGTTTGTGCCATGGTAAAAGTTTCTCATCACCTAAACAAACAAATTGAAGTACCTTAGATCATACCCCGAAACTCTATATTTTTATTTTTACCCTGAGCACACCTATGCCACCAGCAGTTAATTTTTCACACTCCTAAAAAAGTTTAAAGATCATGTTTATCCTACCCTCCATAATAATATTGTTAGTGTTTGAGCATTCCCTACTTACTTGGGTATGTGGTTTTGCTTGAGGACAAGCAATAAGATAGTGTGGGGGTGTGATAAGTGTCCAAATGAGCATGGTTTTATAGGTGTTTTCATATATATATTAGCACTTTTTCTTACTCATTTTTCTCCACTTCGGTTAGTTTTCCTCTAGTTTATGTTTTTGATTGTTTATCTCACAAATTTATTGTTTCAACATGAGGAAAACCAAGCTGCGAATAAAGTAGACGAAGAGACGAACACATAGGCGCAAACGCTCGAAAAACGGAGTCCAACGAGAATCTAGAGCCGGTCAAAGTTCGTACAAGATAATGGTTCAAACTCGTGTCCGCCCATGCGTCCGCATGGTATTTAGGCGGACGTAAGAGAGTTACAGAACAGAGAACGTCCGCGTTGAAGTCGGGCGGACGGCCAGCGGACCACAGAGACGTCCGCACGCGGACAATCTAGCGGACAGAAGAAGAGGCCGGGCGAACAGAAAAAGACAGAGCCGTCCGCTGAGGTGACTGAAGCGGACGCGACTAAAATCGCAGCATCACAGTTTTTTTTCTTCGTCGACTTCGCTCGTCGACTTCGCCTTCGCCCGTCGACCTGCAACTTATCTATCTACTCTTCGCGTTCTGTCCCCTGCAATAATGAGCAAATCCCTTCACGCGTGATTCACCTCTGTCTGCAATCATTCTTCCTTCTCCTTCCTTCCTCTCCTCCTATATAAACGCACGTAACCTGTGTTAACAGAGAGATCCATCAGTACAGCCACCACCCATACAATTCATCACCGTACCACTTCACCACATATCACACACTTCATCTCATTTCTCTCCTCCCGCCCTTCTCCCTTTTATTTATTTCACTTTCCACCAATATTCACCTCTAGTCCTACGTATACAAATAGCAGAGCGAGCTGGAGTGATTACAGATGATTTCTATTACTCTTGTTTCTGTTTATCTATTTAATATGTTAGGCTAGAATATTTATACTCTGGGAATGGTTATTATGTGTTTGTATTAATTATGCAATATTTTAACTGGTTTTAATTATATACAGTTTGTTACGTTTTAAAGGTTATCTCGCACCTTTTTAATAAATGTCATGAGTTTATTAAATTGCTTTCCTAATCTATTTTGATCAAGGCCGTGATAATAGATAGGTTAATTAAGAACGTAAAACTGGAGGAAACTTGTTATGATTTAATAAGTTAGTATTCAGTTGCAAATGTAATTCCTCAAATACTACTCCTCTGCCGTTTACAGCATTTTGCTTGAACCTTGATTAGAACCTTGCATTTTCAGGTAACGATTCTTTCAGTCTATGACTTAGACCTTAGAAAATAACAGGAACCTTGCCAAATTATTAAACCAGTAGAGATAGCTTAATTATGCAGATTATAATAACCTGACCCAGAGTTCCATTTTAATTTATCTATTAACTTAGTTTATTTTTATCTGTCCTTTTTATTATTCATATTACAAGTCAATTAATCCCCCTTTTTTTGTGACACGCTTAGGTACTTATTATATGTATATTATCCCACGGTTCGACATCCTCGTCGCTTACATTTCACTATACTACTACGACCGGGATTTGTTTGCAGCCTGACGTTTAATTTGAGTTTTAATTTCTTTTCTTTTATTTTACAACAGTTTAACCACTCACGATATAACGTCTGCAAAATGGCGCCGTTGTCGGGGACTAGATTTATTCTAGTCCCTAAGCCCCGGATTGTTCACTTGTTATATTAAAATATTTTGTTTATATTATTTTTGTTTTTGTTTATACTAATTATCTTTTATATTTTGTTTATATTAATAGTATGTTGGTTTTCTAATCTTGTTTTAGTAAGTTTTTGTTTCAGTGAGTACGCGAAGAAGAGAAAAAAAAAATCGAACAGAGCTCTGTCCGCCCACCTGTCCGCTCGATTACCACGCGGACGCCACACCCCTGTCCGCCTAAGTTTTGAGCGGACGTCCAAGCGGACGTCCCTCCATACAGAAAAAAAATGCGCCGCGTTTGATTTCTTTCTTCCCCAACTTCTCAATTTTCCAGTTCAACCCGACTCGCGACTCCACTTCTCCAGTCCATCTCCGAACTACTTATATTATTATTATTGTGTTTATTTCTAATCATTTTATTTTCTAATCTGTTTCAGTAGTTTTGTTTTATATACAAAAACTCAAAAAAAAAATGGCACAGGTGTTCGAAGAAGAGTTTTGTTACTCTCAGTATTTATACTGCTCCGTATGTGGGGAGCTCATGATTATGAGATTGTCTCATATTACAGGAACAACTCTGGTTAAATCAACCAGATTACCTGGAGAGACTCGCTCTACAAGAACAGCAACCAAAGAGCGAAATAATTCATGAGGAAGAACACCCCACTACGGATGTAAGTTACTCTCTTCCCTCTACAATCGCCTACCGCCAGTTTCCATCCTTCTCTGTGCTTTATCCAGAAGATGAGGATATTTATATCCTCGAACATGAAGAGAAGGAATTGCCATCACCTCCCTCCAAGATATCCAAACAAAACGCCATTATCACCTTCGAAGAATTAACTTTCTCTGAAGATGATATCAATCAGCGTTCCTTCTACGAGCCTCACCTACAAGAGGATGATGTTTACATCCTCCAATTTGAGGAAGAAAAATCAGCACCACCGGGTCTTCTGTTAGAACTACGTTCCCGACAGTACCTCCTCAAACATCAGATTTTGTGGAGTATTAATTTTCTTATTTTATATGTCGGAGTAACGTTTTGTTTTGATCCAGGATAACGAAGCAGACGTGTAGCCAAAGACGTTAAAGAAGGGCAGCTTCCCGGGAGGCAACCCGGGTGTACTTTTATTTTATTTTGCTTTTATGCTCTTTTAATTTTCAGGTTCTCTTTAAATTTTATTTTTGCTAACTTTTAACCCCGTTAGTAGTAAAGTTGCTTCTAGTGTCTTATGCAGGTGCACCTCCATGTGGATACCGCAACCAAGCTACGCTACTTGAGGCTGAAGCTCAAGTGTGGGGGAACTCCTTTAACAACTAGCAAAAATAAAATCAGGGGAGTACCAGTTTCTTTAATTATACTTTTACTTAAATAAAAACTGCAGAGGAGCGTTTATGTGCTTAAATGTTTATTTGTGATCTTTGTGTTATCTCTATTTTATTTACTTACCGAAAAGGTCTTCTGAAACCTTCCCTTGTTTTTCTGGTGAACAATGAGGACATTGTTCAATTTAAGTGTGGGGGAGTGTGCCCTTTTCGGTAACATTTTGTGCTTAAATGTTTAATCTCTCTCCTTATCATGCGTTTGTCCAATTCAAATATTATGGACCCTTTTATGTGGGTTGTTCTCTTTAAGAATAAATATTGTTATGAATTGTAGGATAAATGGTACAAATTTTAAAATTTTGATTACTTTTGAGGAGCATTTTATATGCGGTGTGACCAAATAATCTGCAAATGGTTGGATTTTATTGCTCAGGGTTTCTTTCTGTTTTCTCTCTTAGGGATTGCTAAGGGGTGCTTCACTGTTAAAAAAAAAGAAGAAAGAAAAAAAAAATACAAAATAAAAAGGGACATGCGAGACACCATTGGTAACCAACAAAGAGAGTTGAGTGTTCTTAAATACAAAGGCGTGATGCCTACATTTTCTCATCCCTTATGCAAAAGTGAAACAAATGCATAAATCTATTTTTCCTTTTGTTTTCTCCTCAATGCCCATTCTTGAGAGAAGTTGGCCATGGTAAAAGTTCTCAGTCACCTAAACAAAACAAACATTGAAGTACCTTAGATCATACCCCGAAACTCTATATTTTATTTTTACCCTGAGCACACCTATGCCACCAGCAGTTAATTTTTCACACTCCTCAAAAAGTTTAAAGATCATGTTTATCCTACCCTCCATAATAATATTTGTTAGTGTTGAGCATTCCCTACTTACTTGGGTACGTGGTTTTGCTTGAGGACAAGCAAAAAGATAAGTGTGGGGGTGTGATAAGTGTCCAAATGAGCATGTTTTATAGGTGTATTTCATATATAATATTAGCACTTTTCTTACTCATTTCTCCACTTCGGTTAGCTTTCCTCTAGTTTATGTTTTATTGTTTATCTCACAAATTTATTGTTTAAACATGAGGAAAACCAAGCTGGGAATAAAGTAGACGAAGAGACGAACGCATAGGCGCAAACGGCTCGAAAAACGGAGTCCAAACGAAGAATCTAGAGCCGGTCAAAGTTCGTACAAGATAATGGGTCAAGAACTCGTGTCCGCCCATGCGTCCGCATGGTATTTAGGCGGACGTAAGAGAGTTACAGAACAGAGACGTCTGCGTTGAAGTCGGGCGGACGGCCAGGCGGACCACAGAGACGTCCGCACGCGGACAATCGAGTGGACAGAAGAAGAGGCCGGGCGAACAGGAAAAAGACAGGGACGTCCGCGTGAGGACGTGAAGCGGACGCTTAGGCGGACGCGACTAAAATCGCACGCATCACAGTTTTTCTTCGTCGACTTCGCTCGTCGACTTCGCCCGTCGACCTGCAACTTATCTATCTACTCTTCGCGTTCTGTCCCCTGCAATAAATGAGCAAATCCCTTCACGCGTGATTCACCTCTGTCTGCAATCATTCTTCCTTCTCCTTCCTTCCTCTCCTCCTATATAAACGCACGTAACCTGTGTTAACAGAGAGATCCATCAGTACAGCCACCACCCATACAATTCATCACCGTACCACTTCACCACACATCACACGTTCATCTCATTTCTCTCCTCCCGCCTTCTCCATTTTATTTATTTCACTTTCCACCATATTCACCTCTAGTCCTACGTATACAAAATAGCAGAGCGAGCTGGAGTGATTACAGATGATTTCTATTACTCTTGTTTCTGTTTATCTATTTAATATGTTAGGCTAGAATATTTATACTCCGGGAATGGTTATTATGTGTTTGTATTAATTATGCAATATTTTTACTGGTTTTAATTATATACAGTTTACGTTTTAAAGGTTATCTCGCACCTTTTAATAAATGTCATGAGTTTATTAAATTGCTTTCCTAAGTCTATTTTGATCAGACCGGTGATAAAAAGATAGGTTAATTAAGACGTAAAACTGGAGGAAACTTGTTATGATTTAATAAGTTAGTATTCAGTTGCAAATGTAATTCCTCAAATACTCATCTGCCGTTTACAGGCATTTTGCTTAAACCTTGATTAGAACCTTGCATTTTCAGGTAAACGAGTTCTTTTGAGTCTATGACTTAGACCTTAAGAAAATAACAGGAACCTTGCCAAATTATTAAACCAGTAGAGATAGCTTAATTATGCAGATTATAATAACCTGACCCAGAGTTCCATTTTAATTTATCTATTAACTTAGTTTATTTTATCTGTCCTTTTTATTCATATTACAAGTCAATTAATCCCCCCTTTTTTGTGACACGCTTAGGTACTATTATATGTATATTAGTCCCACGGTTCGACATCCGGTCGCTTACATTTCACTATACTACTACGACCGGGATTTGTTTGCAGCCCGACATTTAATTTGACTTTTAATTTCTTTTCTTTTAATTTTACACCAGTTTAACCACTCACGATATAACGTCTGCAATGTCACAGCGGAATTCATTACACTCCAGGACCTTGCCACGGTCTGACGGACAGAATATACCGAACATTAGTACAACAAATCTTAACCAATACATAACCTTCTTACAATCCCCTCACATCCTATATATCTCACTAACTCAAAATTTCCATACGAGTGTACATGCACAACTCGTAGGCCACACTTAACCCATAACACTTGTACCCCATCTTTTTCTCGAGACGTCCGCCTCCTGACGTTTACCTGCGTAGTAAAAACAGCCCCCAAAGGGGATCAGCACGAATGCTGGTACGATCCTCTCATGGCCCCCAAGCTAACGTGGCTACGACGACTAATTGTCGAAAGCATGGAGGTTGATTAGATGCACAACATAATAATAAATGCTGTAAACAACAATCCAAATATGAACAATCAAAGTTCAAACAATTGAAAAACTTAGATGCGTTCCCTTAATTAGAGAGTTAATTATTTAACTCCTTAAGTTACATTTCCTCTTTATCTTAGTCCATCCTTATCTTACTTCAATCTTAGTCTTATCTTAATCTTAGAAAACAACCACCCTTTAAAAAGGAATGGATGTACCTTATCTCAGTCTTATAATACAAACATTCCTTTAAAAAGGAATGGTTGCAACTTATCTCAACCTTATCTTAATCTTAGAATACAAACCACTCTTCAAATAGAAATGATTGTATCTTATCTTAGTGTTTATTTTTGTCGGGTCAAAAGCAACCCTAGCCAATGAGATATTAACTCCATTGGTTGAATAAACTACTTATCTTATAATTTAGGATTTAGGTGATCCTACCGCACCATCTTAATGCCACCTACCTTGGGCCATATGTCCAACGTAGCTGGGCCGGCAACCGACCCTAGGCAACAAGTCCGAAGACAAGTCCTTAATCGGAAGTCGGATCTGCTATAGATACCACCCCCTTTTTCCTTAGCATGCATGACTAGAGTCAGTCCCGGGTTCCTCACTCCCCCCTTAAGTTCCAGTTAGTAGTAGTCTAAAGACCATGTTTGTTGGTTAACCTCTTTCGGTTTATATCAAACTCATATTAGGGAGCGTTCCTTAGTCTCACTCAATTCCTTACTAAACGTTGGTTAGTAAGTTCTCACGGTATGTTGTGTTAGTTTTCAAACATCACACAACAATACAATAAACATAATATTCCGGTTGCATGCTTTATCTTGTATAGTGAGCACACAAAAACAAATAGCACGCAAGCCGAGGG
The DNA here is from genome assembly GCA_023374045.1 of Limonium bicolor. Taxonomy (NCBI): domain Eukaryota; kingdom Viridiplantae; phylum Streptophyta; class Magnoliopsida; order Caryophyllales; family Plumbaginaceae; genus Limonium; species Limonium bicolor. The sequence continues at coordinate 104,856,631 of CM041781.1, read as the reverse complement.
ACACCTCGTTAGCAAGCAGGTCACAAGAAGAACTGTACCATTCACCGTTGGTCGTTCGGTTGCTTACTCTCTTCCGGAGTCCAAATTCCAAGTCCTAAAACATTCATTCAGTTTTAGGTTGTTAATAACTTATCTCCATTCAACTTACTTAACTTACTAAACCCTTAATGATCCCCACCTAACACCTCTTAAGTTTTACAACTTAATCTTACAAACTTAACCTTAAACTTTTAAGTTTATACTTAACTTAATCCCTTAGGGTCTTTATACCTCTAATCATCATTGCCCTCTTAATGGGGTACCATTAATACCACTAAACTCTCTTAGGGTTTTTTTTTAAGTCTTAAGGGTCATCCGACCCACCGTCCGACCCACCAACTGGGTCGGACCCTTCAAGAAACTTTCGGGTTTGAAAAACTCCACTTGTCCGACCCATGTCCGACCCAACCAACTGGGTCGGATCATTCCAGAAATCCTCCCATCTTTTAAAAACTCCTCCGTCCGATCCACCGTCTGACCCACCAACTGGGTCGGACCATTCCAGAAACACTTACAGTGGCTTAACAGAGGTCCGTCCGACCCAGAACTGGGTCGGACCCTGGGTTGGACCACTACAGACCTTACTCTTAAGTTGTTCTTTCAATTCCAAATTTTTTTCCCAAGCCTCCTAATGTGTTCTAACATCAATTAGACCCTTAAACCCATCTTAAATCATCCTCCAAACTCATTAAAATAACCTCCAAAGATCTTCTTAAACTTATACTAAATTCTTGCAAAAACTCCTAACGCTTATCATATAGTTCCTTATATTCCCAGCTTGCAACCTCACCAAAACTTCAACCAACCCTAGTGCTCCCTCCTTAACAGTTTGACCACTTCATAAACATCATTTTTTCCATCCTTAATTCATCCATCTTTCCTTGGCTAAACTTTCCAAGGTCATCTTGCATGTCCATGCACAATTTCTCTTCTTTTTATTTGTTACTCATCACTCCTAAACTCTTGAGCTTACTTATACATTGCTTTCCATTACCTTAACACCTTGACATTGTTCTTCATTTACCTTGACCATGTAACACCCTCCTTAGACATTTCCACCTTTTTTATGCATCTTACTCACCACTCTTATGATCATACACTCTTATACGGTTCAAGTCATTTCCTTGACGACTTACAACACTCTCCTACAGTTTTCACTTCCATCACCCAAGTCCACACATTACCATTGAAACTAAACCTTACTAGCCCACTACTAACATCACCACCTCTTACACAAACTTCCCGAAACTCTCACCGTTTTACTCTCTAGTTCATACCTAAATCATCTCAAATCATTTTTACATCATTTCCTCCAGGTTTTTGCACAAGTCTTACATTCCTCATACCATGATTTTGGTGTGTATAATGCACTCACCAATCCTCTAATTCCTCCTAGACATCTGTAGGTCATTCTCATCCTGTAACACCCCATCCAAAGCCTATCGTGGTTATCGCAATCTTAGCACTTAATCGAATACGTCGCAGCGGAAATAAACAACACCTGGACCTTGCCACGGTCTGATCGTTTGAATATACCGGATTAACATTTACAATACTTAACCAAAATACTTATCCAACTCAAAACATCAACATCCACAATCCCACAACCAACCGAGTACTAGTATCTCAAACGTAATCTTAAACTTACAACATTTAATATAAACAGTCGGGTGCACAGGCGCAACCCGAACTCAAATAAATGTCCCCACCTAAGTCTAACCGCTCCTACTCTCGTAGTGCGTCCTCATGGGCCTCTTACCTGCAAGTGTAAAAATAGCCCCCGAGGGGGTCAGCACGAATGCTGGTACACCCTCTCATGGCCCCAAGCTAACGGGGCTACGACGACTAATTGTCGATAGCATGGAAATTGATTACATACACAACATAATATGAAGTGCAATAACAATAACCACAGATGAACATATATAGTCCACAAGCAATGAACGACTCAAGCGTTCCCTTATCAAGTGGGTTAGTACCCCCCCTTAGTCCTCATTTCCTTAATCTCAGTTCCTTACCTTACCTTAATCTTAATCTCAGTCTCAATCTTAATCTCAGTATCAAACCTTTCCTGGAAGGGATTGGTTGTAGCTTAATTCGAACCTGGGATTTAGGTGATCCCACCGCACCATCTTAATGCCACCTACTCTAGACGTGAGTCCAGCGTAGCTGAGCCGGCAACCGGCCCTAGGCTACAAGTCCGAAGACAAGTCCTTAAGCGGAGGGCGGATCTGATTCAGATACCGTCCCCCTTTCACTTAGCATGCATGACCGGAGATCGGTCCCGGTTTCCTCACTCAAGTTCCAGTTAGTAGACATCTTAAACACCAGTGCTAGCTAAGCCTTAACGGGCATTAACCAACAGCCATCAACTTAACTCTTATTCTTAACTCGGTAAGTACTAAACTTGGTTAGTAACAATCTCAAGCCTCGCGGGTTAGTGTAAATATAACACAATCACAACGAGAACAATATAACCGGTTACATGCTTTATCTTGTTTTAAGTCATAGCATAAATAAACAGATAGCACACAACCGAGGGACACCTCGTTAGCAAGCAGGTCACAAGAAGGATTGTACCGTTCACCGTCGATCGTTGTTTGTTTAAAACCTTCTTCGGGGTCCCAATTCACAAACCTAAAACATTCATTCATTTTTAGGTTATTAGTTATTTGCACCTTACTCAACTCACTTAGTCCCTAAGGACTTCCATTCAATAACCTCTCAAGTCTTTATCACTTAATCTTACAAACTTAACTTTAAACATTAAAACTTATACTTAATCTTAACTTAATTCCTTAAGTTCTTAGGGTCCCAATCATTACTACCCTACCAAGGGCATACCTCATTACCCATTACCATTTTTAGAAATTGAAATTTCTTTTTTTTTTTTTTAGGCTCGACCGGACTTACCGACCGGACTTGCCAAGTCCGGTCCATTCCAGTACCTTTTACCGTTGGAAATTTCACTCCGACCGACTTACATGTCCGGTCCTATGTCCGGTCGATTCCAGAGACTTATAATCCTACAAAATTCATGCCGACCGGACTTGACAAGTCCGGTCCCATGTCCGGTCCATTCCAGAAACATTTTCCCTCCACAAAACACGCCCGACCGGACTTGTAAGTCCGGTCCCCCAAGTCCGGTCGATTCCAGAAACTTTCCCGGTAGTGTACAGAGCCCGACCGACTTGCAAGTCCGGTCCTAAGGCCGTCGGCTCCAAAAACATGTTTCTAAATTCTTTTTCAACTCCAAACTTCTCCTCATATATCTTAATATGTTACAACCTCATTTGGGCACCTCAAATACACCTTAAGCCCTCCTTAAAATACCTTAAATCATCCACCAAGATCCACCTTAGTCATTATATGCATTTTCCTTGTAATAATGCTAACACTTGTAATGTTTTTCCTCTAGGTTTCTAGGTGGTGGTTCATACCTAGTGTAACCACTATGCCAATGTTTTCTTCACCACTATAACATCATCTCCCAAGCATCTCTCACTATCTAAAACTCTTTTAAGCATTTACTTAAAGTTCCTTAACAAGTTTAAACTTCCATCATCATCACATTATTCCTTCCTAGTTGTGCACCAACCTTTGCCTAAGTCCTAAATACTCAAATACATTCTCTTGATTCCTAAATCTTCCATGGTGATACCTAAGTCATTATAAGTCATTAAAACACCTTAACTTCACCCTTTTTCATCAAGACAACCCATAGAACACTTCTAGTACTTTCTTAGTCATTAAATTCCCTTAGGATATCTTAAACACTTAAACTCTCTCCTTTAAATTTTTGCCATAGGTTCTCTAGTATATAGTACCTCCTAACGCATGGCTTTTCTCCATCAAACAACCAATACCACACAAATTCTCATCACGACACTTTAACACACCACAATTACACTAAAACTTCACCCACATCATCATATAGTGCTTAAACTTAAAATGCTTGGCACTTAGGCCCTTAAATGACAATAATCTTAACCACTGAATTTCCACATATATATGCCTTCAACCTGCGAATACCTCAACAAGGCTCCCATTGAAATAAAATGCTTCTTGTACTTCACCTTTATATTCTTAAACTATCTCTTTTCTCATTTGCTCCTTAGTCACAAGTTCACAAGAATAGTCATGTTTCTCCCTAGGTTTTATAGCACCTTACCAATATAAACTCTACAACTAAACTCATCATATACCCATATCTCATTCCCTTAAACAAAAAACTTAAGGTAAGTAATTTACCTTGTTTTCTCACAAGCTTAAAAGCTTTTCTCCTTAGGTTTTCTTTGTTCAATCTCGGTCACCAATGTGATTCTCCTTGCCAATGTTCTAACCAATATCCAATGACTCCAATGAGTACTAGATAATACTTAACCCTAAGGAACAACCCTAGGTTTAAAAATATGTTTTAAGGTATTAATGTGATTGTTTTAACCTTAGTTTCTCAAGACACTTGGATTGAAGCAAGAAGGACCTCCTCTCTCCTTTGAAGAGAAACAAGCTAGAACAAGGCATAAACATGGAGTCCCATGATATATATTTTCGGTCAAGTGAAGAAAATGGTGGAAACCTAGATTTTCTTACACTTTCTTTCTTTACCTTAAGAGGATGGAGATGCCAATGGAGTCTCCAAACTTGAATTTCCTCCTCTAATGGTGGTTTGACTTGGCACCAAAATGAAGCTCTTGAAGTTTTGAAAAGATAGAAAGGAGGAGCTTGAGCTAACTAAGAAGAATATGTATTTTGTTTTGGATTTGGAGCTAAAATGAGCAAGATGTGTGCAAGAGAAGGTGGAGCTAGCATGGAGGAGCTTCACGTTAATGGAGAAGAGAGAGCAAGAAATCGTGTGGTGAGTCACACTTAAGAACCGGCCCCTTTAGTGAATGAGGGTACTTTAGTCTTTGTTGACCAAATATCTCACTTATATAGACTTATGTTATAAACTAGCTTAATTAATTCACTATTCATCAAAAACAAGGCACATTGTTGTGAAATTTTTGATTTCCCATTGATAGACCTCCAAATGTGATACTATAGTACACATGTTAATTAAAGAGTAATGATGGACATTTAGCCATTCAAAACTCATTTACAAGACAATTTTTCAAAAACGTGCTTTAAGACTCCTTAAAGCACATTTTGTGTTTTAACTTGTTTTCAAGCTTGGTTTTCTTTGGTAATTGATTTAAAATGACCATTAGGATATTACTAAGGTCTTAGAACAATATTTGGGTACTCTCCCAAGTCTCTCCAAGCTTAGAGCACGTTTTTGCTTAAAACTACTCTTTTGGTGTTTCCTTATATTTTCTTTGATTAGAAATGTTTCTTAATGTTTCTAAGGCATTATTTAGCCTCCTTATATCTTAGTTTATCATTTAAACACCATATCTAAGTTTGGGGTATTTCAATCTACCCCCCTTAAAGAACTTTGTCCTCAAAGTTCACACATGTGTTTAACCATTCACGGTACACAGTTCTCTTAATCTTAATACCACATCTTATATTCACATTCATACATCTCAAGACTCAAAGGTCAATCTCAAATACAATACATAAGTATCATACATAACTCAAACTTACACCGAAGTGTAGCAACTTACACAAATCCACATCTTAAACAACCAAACAAACGACAAACATGATCGTTTCCTAACTCAAAAGCGAGGAGCTCTACCCCCCCTTAAAAAGGGTACGCCCCGTACCCTATACAGACAATCTAGTCGGTAAATAAAGAAGGGTACTTCGCCCTCATCTTATCCTCTAACTCCCACGTGGCCTCTTCGACATCCTGGTTAGACCAGAGAACCTTCACCAGTCGCACTGACTTGTGGCGAGTGTCCCTAGTCTTACTGTCCAAGATTCTCTGAGGAGTCTCCACGGATCTCATATTTGGTTCTAAAGTTAACCTCTCAGGTTCTAGCACATGGTAGGGGTGGTGCATGTATTTCTTTAGCTGTGAAACATGAAAAACATCATGTACTTTACCCAGCTCAGCAGGTAAATTCAACCTGTAAGCAACCGGGCCCACCCGCTCCGTAATCTCATAAGGACCAACAAATTTCGGGCTTAGTTTGCCCTTCTGCCCAAACCTGAATACACCCTTCATCGGTGATACTCGCAGAAATACCCGGTCGCCCACAGCGAACTCCAGGTCTCGTCGTCGAACATCAGCATACGACTTCTGCCTATCTTGAGCAGCTTTCATGTTCTCCCTGATTTGCTGAACTTCAGCCTTAACTTGTTCTAAGTACTCTGGTCCTATGATGACCGTCTCACTCGACTCATCCCAGCAAGCGGTGTACGACATGGTCTACCGTACAACGCTTGAAAAGGTGCCATCTTGATCGAAGCGTGATAGCTGTTGTTGTATGAAAACTCGATCAGATGCAATCTGTCAATCCAACTGCCCTGGAAGTCTAAGGCACATACTCTCAGCATGTCCTCGAGTGTCTGAATAGTACGCTCAGTCTGACCATCTGTCTGAGGATGGAACGCGGTACTCAGTTTGAGTTCTGTACCTAACGCTTCTCTGGTAGCTCTCCAGTACCTCGAAAGGAATTCTGGTATCCTATCTGACACTTGGTCTTTGGTATGCCTGATGTCTCATTGATTTCTTTCTCAAACAACTCAGCTAATTTGGTCACCTCCAAGTATCCTTCATCGGATGAATCGGGCTCTTTGGTAAGGCGATCCACCACCACCCATATCATGTTGAGACCTCCCCTAGCAGGTGGGAAGCCCAAATACGAGTCCATGGAGATATCATGGAACTTCCATTTCCAGAACTGGCATCGACTGTACATTCCGCTCGGTCGTCTGTGCTCGAATTTCACCTTCTGGCTATGTGAGACACCTCAAGACGAACTCGGTAACATCTGTCTCATCCCGACCACAGAAGTATCTCTTCATGTCTTTATACATTTTAGAGGCTCCCGATGGATGGAAACTGAAGAACAGTGTGATTCTCTAAGTATACGGTCTTTTAGATCCGTGTTACTCTTGGTATGCATATCGGCCTTAGTCTGATCAGATCATCATCATGAAGTCTGAAGTCGTATTTCTGACTCTCAACGGTACCATCTGTCAGCTTCTGTTTGACCTCTCTCTGTTGGAATAAAACTACACTATAATTAATATAGAATTATAACAAACTAATAGGCAAGTGTACCTATTCGTAGTAGTAAAACAAGTGTCGTATCCAAGGAGATTGTTCAATATCCTAGTTTAGGTAGTTAAAAGAAAACTGTAAAAGGGTTTAGCCGGAGGCAAGCTTGATTTGTTGTTGGATTATTAAAGAAATAATAAAAACAGTAAAAACAGTTGTGAATTAGTGGATGGAAAATGTGCTAAGGAAGGTGTAATCGCCCGAATATAACTCATATAATAATTATAATCCTAGTTTGCTCTTATTTGTCTGTTAAGAATTTTATCTTGTGGCCTTTCTAAATCATAGATAAGGACAGCTCTTATTAATTATTAAACTTCTACAATCAGAAAAGTTAAAATCATTAATTACTTTAAGTGAGAATTCTTTTATAACAGCGATGGATTTTATCTGTAATCAAGGAGATAATATCTAACGTTTGTCTCTCTTTGTGGTCTATTCTCTAATTTACAAAATCATTGAAATAGAGAAACCGTAAATGAGTAAAAATGATCATTCTTAAACATTTAATAATAGAGAGAGACAAAACAAAAATATTTATAAGCAAACTCGGTATTATAAATCACTGAGTTATTTTGGGTTAAACACCCATCCTAAGCACAATTATGAGATTACTCAGACATTGACAGAAATAAAAAACAGAGTAGAGACTGAAATATTCATTACTCAGGAACTGCCTGCGAATAAGGGCTGCACTCACCTGCGTCTTTTCTCTCTTTGTAAAATACTGCTTCTGTTTGAGTTCGTACGTGAATGAGGGTGAAATGGTAAAAATAAATAAAAGATGGAGAAGTGTGGTGATACGGGAGGAATTAAATGGAAGAGAATGGAGTGTGGAGCGTTTGTGATTTCTTCAGCCTCTGGTCGTACGTGTGTCTTTTGCAGTAATGGTGTTGGGTTATTATAGAGAATTGAGGAGGCAGATCCGTACGTATTTAATTGATTGCAGTTGATTGCAGTCTGATGCTTCATTTATTGCAGAGGGGACAGAGAGCTGGAGTGATTTAAGGTAGGCGGTGCGGCGGAGTAGTAGATGGATAACAGAATCCATTGCAGAACGACGCGAGGAAGAAGGAGACAGGCGCGTCCCCTTTCTGCTGGAGTCCGCCAATCACATTGCTGGGTTTGGTCCGGGACTTGGCCAAGAGTAGAGGTCCCGGACCATATCAACAAATTCTCTCGGTTTAAACATTCATGTGGTCCGGGTCTTGGGAATGGGTTAGGTCCCGGACCATGTGAAGACAAAGTCCTCGGTTTTAAAATCTCATATGGTCCGGGACTTGGGACTGGGGTTAGGTCCCGGACCAAGCTGGTAATCCCTCGGTTTTGAAAATCCATCATGTGGTCCGGGACTACTTTCATGAGTTAGGTCCCGGACCTTAATGCAGGTAAGGAAGTAAGTCCCGGATCAAGCTGGTGTTGAAGTCTCGAGGGTATGCTAACTTTGTCTGGCTCTAGATTATTCGTTTGGACTCCGTTTTTCGAACCGTCTGCGGCTATGCGTTCGTCTCTTATGTTCTTTGCTTCTAGATTGGCTTTTCTCATGTGTTAACGATAAATCTGTAAGACAACCAATAAAACATAGACTAGAGAAAAGCTAAGATAAGTAGAGAGAAATGAGCAAGAAAAGTGCTAATAATATATATGAATACACTAAAAACATGCTCATTTGGATACTTATCACACCCCACACTTACCTTTGCTTGTCCTCAAGCAAAACCATGTACCCATATAAGTAGGGAATGCTCAATATTAATAAATACTATTATGAAGGTAGGATAAGAAGTCATAGTACATGATCTTAAACTTTTAAGAGGAGTGTGATCCATCACCTACTGGTGGCATAGGTGTACTCAGGGCAAAATAATAAAAATTAGAGTTTCGGGGTATGATCCGGAGTACTTCAATGCTTCTTAGTTTAAGGTGACTTGAGAACTTTTACCAAGGCCAACTTCTCTCGAGAATGGGCTTTGAGGAGAAAACAAAAGGAAAAATAGAATTATGCATTGTTTCACTTTGCATAAGAGAAGAGAAGATAATATGTAGGCATTAGCCTTCGTTGTTTAAGAACACTCAACTCTTTGTTGGTTACCAATGGTGTCTCGTAAGTCCCTTATTTATTTTATTTTTTTCCTTTTTGACAGAGAAGCACCCCTTAGCAATCCCTAAGAAAGAAGACAGAAGGAACCCCTGAGTAAAAAATCCAACCATTTCAGATCATTTGGTCACACCGCATAAAAATGCTCCTCAAAGTAATCAAAATTTAAAAATTTTTGAATTTGTACCATTATGCCATTTATCCCACAATTCTAACAATATTTATTCTTAAGAGAACAACCACATAAAAAGGGGCCACGATATTGAATTTGAACAAACGCAAGATAAGCAGAGAGATTAAGCAATTTAAGCATAAACCGAAAAGGCACACTCCCCCACACTTAATTTGAACAATGTCCACATTGTTCACAGAAAAACAAGGGAATGTTTCAGAAGGTCTTTTCGGTTAGTAGATAAAATAGAGAGAACACGAAGCTCACGTATAATCATTTAAGCACATAACTCTCCTCTGCAGATTTTATTTAAATAAAAGCATAAGTAAAGAGACTGGTACTCCCCTGAGATTATTGTTGCTTGCGTTATAGGAGTTCCCCCACACTTGAGCTTTAGCCTCAAGTGCGTAGCTGCGTATGTGTAGGTGTAGACATGAAATTGCACCTGCATAAGACACCAGAAGCAACCATACTGCAAACAGGGTTAAAAGTTTAGCAAAAATAAAATTGAAAGAGTACCTGAAAATGAAAAGATCATAAAAGAATATAAAAGATAAGTTCCTCCGGGTTGCCTCCCGGAAAGCTGCCCTTCTTTAACGTCTTTGGCTAGACGCTTTGAAGCATACTCAAGTCTGAGGATCCTGTAGATTTATTGTACGAGCATCAACTGTCGCGAGATTACCACCCTGGTAATGCCTTAGTCTAGATCCATTAACCATGAAAGTGTGCTTTTTAGAATCCACCAACTCAACGGATCCATACGGGGTGACCTTGGAGACAGTAAATGGTCCAGACCAATAGGATTAAGTTTACCAGGAAAAACTTCAACCTGGAGTTGTACAACAGAACCAAATCTCCCTCATGAAACTCCCGTTTAAGGATCTCTTGTCATGCCACTTCTTGGCGTCTCTTTGTAGATTCGGTTATTTTCATAGGCATCCTCTCGAATTCTTCTAATTCAGTGAGCTGGAATTTCTTTTGTCACCTGCTCTCAGAAGATCAAAGTTGAGGGCTTTCACGGCCCAGAATGATTTGTGCACAAGCTCGACTGGTAAATGACAAGCTTTGCCGAAGACTAGTCGATATGGGGACATGCCGATAGGCGTCTTGTAAGCTGTTCTATACGCCCAGAGTGCATCATCCAGCTTCAGGGACCAATTTTCGGGAAGAATTAACCGTCTTTTGTAAGATCCACTTCAATTCTCGGTTAGAGACTTCAGCCTGGCCATTCGTTTGAGGGTGATAAGGCAAGGCTACCTTATGTCTCACTCCATATTTGGTCATCAAGCTGTGAACTGCTTATTGCCAGAAGTGGGATCCTTGGTCACTGATGATAGCACGTGGGACTCCAAATCGTGTAAAGATGTTCCTCTTCAAGAACTTAAGTACTACCTTTGCATCATTGGTGGGAGAGGCGATAGCTTCCACCCATTTAGTGACATAGTCGACTGCCACCAAGATGAAAAGGTTTGAACAAGACGAAGGAAAGGGTTCCCAAGCCTTTGGCATTCATCGCGGAGGCTACAAAGGAATGACAGTCTTTATGTAAGGTTTTCCAAAAGAAACCTGATTGAAGTACCTTAGCCGCTGTTCGAGCTGGCCCATGATGTCCTCCTGCTTCAAGAGAGTGACAATGTCGTAGAATGCTGTGATTTCATCTCGGGGCACACATCTTCGTATCCCGTCTGCACAAACCTTGAAAAGGAGAGGATCCTCCCAGTAATAATGTTTATATCTGAAAAGAACTTCTTTTCTGTTGGTAGGTTAGCCCGTGTGGTATTACTCCTCGTGCGAGGTAGTTGGCCATGTCAGCGTACCATGGATCACCGGTGTCACCAATCATAAAGACGCACTCATCTGGAAAGAATTCATTGATGGAAGTGCCATCACTTGGTGCCTCTATGCGAGATAGGTGGTCTGCTACTACATTCTGCACTCCTGGCTTGTCTCTGATTTCAATCTCAAATTCTGTAGTAGGAGTATCCACCGGAGGAGTCGGGGTTTGGCATCTTCTTTGGCAAATAGATACCTCAGAGCGGAGTGATCGGTATGAATTATACTTTGCTTCCCAAGAGATATGATCGGAATTTATCCAAGCAAAGACTACTGCTAGAAGTTCCTTCTCAGTAGTTGAATAATTCTTCTGAGCGTCGTTGAGGGTTCTACTTGCATAGTAGATGGTTCTCAAGATCTTCTCCTTCTTTTGGCATAAAGCGGCACCCACGGCATAGTCGCTGGCGTCGCACATAATTTCAAATGGAAGGCTCCAATCTGGTGATATCACAATGGGGGCGGAGATGAGGCATTCTTTTAGTGTGTTGAAGGCTTGTAGGCATTTGTCGTGAAGTCGAACTTGACGTCTTTAGCTAGGAGATCACATAGAGGTTTTGAAATTTTGGAGAAATCCTTGATAAACCTTCTATAGAACCCAGCATGGCCAAGGAAACTTCTGATGTCTTTTACCGTCGATGGTGGTGGTAATTTTTCAATAACTTCGACCTTGGCTTTGTCAACTTCAATGCCTTTTGAAGATATTTTATGCCCAAGAACTATTCCTTCTTTAACCATGAAATGGCATTTTTCCCAGTTAAGCACAAGGTTAGTTTCTTCACATCGGGCGAGGATGGCATCCAGATTATTCAGACAGGATTCGAAGTGGGACCAAAGACAGAGAAGTCGTCCATGAAGACTTCGATGCTTTCTCAAGATAGTCGCTGAAGATTGCCATCATGCATCTTTGGAATGTTGCTGGGGCATTGCATAGACCAAAAGGCATCCGATTGTATGCAAATGTCCCGTACGGGCATGTGAATGTGGTTTTGTCTTGGTCTTCAGAAGCAATGGGTATTTGAAAGTATCCTGAATAACCATCCAGGAAGCAGTAGTAATCTTGCCCAGCCAATTTCAAGCATCTGATCGATGAAGGGTAGGGAAGTGGTCCTTCCGCGTTGCTGTTCAGTTTCCTGTAATCGATGCAGACTCTCCATCCCGTCGTGGTTCTCTGAGGAATTAGATCACCTTTGTCGTTGGGGACCACAGTGAGACCTCCTTTTTTCGGGACCACTTGAACGGGGCTCACCCATTTGCTGTCGGAGATGGAGTAGATTATCCCGGCGTCGAGAAGTTTGAGCACTTCTTTCTTTACTACGTCTTTCATGTTGGGATTCAGCCTTCTCTGTGGTTGGACTAAAGGCTTGTAGGTATCTTCCATGTATATGTGATGTGTGCAGAAATGGGGATTGATACCTTTAATGTCCGAAATGGACCAGCCTATTGCCTTCTTGTGGCTCTGAAGGATCTTCACAAGCTGTTCTTCCTGTGTACTTGTTAGGGATGAAGAAAAATAACAGCAAAGTACAAAAATCAGAAAGATAAACATACTTCAGATGTGATGGCAATTGTTTCAGATCTACGAGAGGGGGTTGTTCAATGGATGGTGGTAACTTCTGAGTGGAAGCTCTAATGGTTCTGGTGGTGGGTAGCGTGGTTTCTTGATGATTTTATTCTATCCAGAGCTGCTACCATTTATTGTGTCAGGGTACACTAGTCGGTTATCACAGATTTCAGAAAGCATTTTCAAGAGCGTCATTACATAATAGCAGATGAATTATCCTGCACAATAGAGTCGACAATATCTATGGAAAAGTATCTTCTAAATGAGCGGGTTTCTTTAAACCTTAGACATGTCGTATTCTAGAGTTTCGTTATGCAGCCTTAAAATGATTTTTCCTTTTTCAACATCGATTAGTGCTCTGCAGTTCTCATGAAAGGTCGTCCTAAGATTAAGGGCACCCTAGTGTCTTCTCCATGTCAATTACAATAAAGTCAGCGGGGAACACAAAGGTTCCTACAGTAACAATCAAATCTTCTATTATTCCTTTTGGGAATACTAAAGATCTATCTGCTAATTGTAATTGAATAGAAGTGGTTCGCATTTACCAATTTTAAGTTTGTTGAAAGTTGACAGTGGCATTAAATTGATACTAGCTCCTAGATCACATAACCCACTACCACAATCAACATTATCAATTGAACATGGAATAATTGGCAAACCTGGGTCTCCAAGTTTTGGAGGAGACTCTTGAGAAGTACTGCTGACACTTCCTGTGTAAGGTGTACAGTTTCCACTTCCTGCAACGATCTTTTGTTGGTGATGATATCCTTCATGAACTTTGCGTATATTGGCATTTGTTTTAAGCATCGGCAAAAGGAATTTGATCGTCAGTTTCTTGAAGTGAGATAGAAACTTTCCAAACTGTTCATCTAAATTTTTCTTTCTGATTCTGTTTGGAAAAGGAAGTGGGGGAAGAATTTTTGTGAGAGGGGAAGGAGTAGATTCAGGAGACTCCTTCTCTTGGAAATATTTTTGTAGGAGGAGGGGCTTCTTCAGCATCTTCTGTTCTTCTTCTGGAATTTTCTTCATGAGCTTGCTGCTCTTGATATCATTTCATCTCGGGGAGAGATGAGTTGAGCGGCTACCACTTCTTAACGTCACTGCCTTGGCCTGTTCCCTTGGATTTGGATTTGGCTGACTAGGGAAGGCACCAGGTGGCCTTTGTGCAAGCTGTTGGCTGATTTGTTCCAACTGTTGGTTGGTTTGTTGTATCTGGGCTTCAACCCTTCTGTTAGTGGCTTCTTGATCCACGAGTCTGGTATGAGTCGTAGTCATGAATCCTTTCATTAAGTTCCTGAATTCCTCATTTGGATCAGAAGAGGTTGACGATGGTTGTTGTGTTGCTGGAAACCTGGAGGGGCACCTTGTGCTCGATAACCTATATTAGAATTTGGTTGGGGTCTGTTCCCCTGATAGGTATTTGAATTGTTGTTCTGACCTCCTTGGTTTTGATCATTATTCTTCCATGAGAAATTCGGGTGATTTCTCCATGGATAGTTGTTGTTGAAGTTGTTGTTGTAGGAATTACCGGGACGGTTTCCTATGAAGTTTGCATCCTCGTACTGTCCTTTACCTTCGCACTGAGGGGTTTCATAGGACCGGCGCATATGGCACATCCTTCTGTAGGTGGAACTGACGATGAACTTGTAGGTGGGGAAGCTATTGTTTTTACAATTTCGTTTTGTGATGTCGTTAGCTTTTCCACCATCTTTGTAAGGGACGAGATCTGAGCCGATAAATGATCTGTAGGCTCACGTGGAGTAGGCCTGCTGCTCGTGGCGTTCTTCCTTTGGATCTCGTCCATTGTCTCGTATTGCTCGTCATGGTTTCGAGAAGGTCCATTCCTTCTTTAGGAGATTTCATCATGAAACTCCTCCTGCAGAGGAATTGACGAGTAGTCGGTTCCCATCATCCAGACCGTTGAAGAATGACAGGCAGAGGGATTGATCGTCAAGACCATGGTGAGAACACTTCATTAGCATATCTTTGAACCTGTCCCATGCGTCGTACAACGTTTCTCCCGGCTCCTGACAGAAAGTATTGATTTCACCGATCAATTGCCTCGTTCTACTGGTTGGGTAGTATTTGGCAAGGAATTTTTGGGCCATTTGAAGCCATGTGGTGATTGATCGGGAGGGAAGGCTTCGTACCACCTGTTTGCTGAATCCGACAACGAGTGAGGAAAAGTTGTAGACGGATTCTTTCTTTGACGTTGCCGGTTTGACCAAAGGAATTGCAGAAGTCTAGGAAGAGACTCAGATGATTTGGGGCTTCATCTGGGTTCGCTCCACTAAACTTGCCTAGATCCCGGACGGCGGTGATGTAGTGGGTTTTGAAAACCCATCGTCCGGCTTCTTCTGGTGTTAGTTCGGGAGAACTATGGCTGATGCTCTTCCTTCGGTAGGTTGGTGGTATCAGATAGAGCACGGTGTTCTGGTTGAATTGCATGGTCCATTTCATTTATAACTTCGTTATTGGCCATGGCTTGGTTTCTCAGGTTTCTCTGTGCTTGTAATAAAGTACGCTCGGGTTCGGGGCTCGGACTGATTGGTGGAGAGCCTCGGGTTCGAGTGTTTGGCATGCACAGAAGATAACTTGTGGTTTGTGAGAAACTGAAATATTAGTTAGTAAATAAAATAAGAAAGACAGAAATATTGGTTAGGCTGATAAACAACACAGATATATTTTTTTTTCTTTTTCTTCTTTTTTTTTAACAAGAGTAATATGACCGAAAATAAGATGACAAGGGAAATTAAATGATAGAAATTATAAGTTAGTATACTGGGGAAATGAAATGTTAAGGACAATGGAAATGAAATGTTAAGGACAATGGAAATGAAATGTTAAGGACAATGGAAATGAAAAGTTAAGGACAATGGAACGAAATGACAGGAAATTTTAAGTTAGTAGTTAGGGACAATGGAAAGAAAGGACAATGGAACGAAATGACAATGGAACGAAATGACAATAATATTAAGATGTTAGAAGTTAGTTGTCCAAAGTCCGAAGTCAAATGTCCAAGTCAGGTCCGAAGTCCGATGTCCAATTCAGATGTCCAAGATTAACAATTTAATAGTATTAACAGATTATTACTATATAGCGAGTGAACTACCAGAAACTAGGGAAATTGATAGAATCAATCTCCCCGGCAACGGCGCCAAAAACTTGTTGGGATAAAACTACACTATAATTAATATAGAATTATAACAAACTAATAGGCAAGTGTACCTATTCGTAGTAGTAAAACAAGTGTCGTATCCACAAGGAGATTGTTCAATTATCCTAGTTTAGGTAGTTAAAAGAAAACTGTAAAAGGGGTTTAGCCGGAGGCAAGCTTGATTTGTTGTTGGATTATTAAAGAAATAATAAAAACAGTAAAAACAGTTGTGAATTAAGTGGATGGAAAATGTGCTAAGGAAGGTGTAATCGCCCGAATATAACTCAGATAATAATTATAATCCTAGTTTGCTCTTATTTGTCTGTTAAGAATTTTATCTTGTGGCCTTTCTAAATCATAGATAAGGACAGCTCTTAATTAATTCATTAAACTTCTTACAATCAGAAAAAGTCTAAAATCATTAATTAGCTTTAAGTGAGAATTCTTTTATAACAGCGATGGATTTTATCTGCTAATCAAGGAGATAATATCTAACGTTTGTCTCTCTTTGTGGTCTATTCTCTAATTTTACAAAATCATTGAAATTAGAGAAACCGTAAATGAGTAAAAATGATCAGTTCTTAAACATTTAATAATAGAGAGAGACAAAACAAATATTTATAAGCAAACTCGGTATTATAAATACACTGAGTTATTTTGGGTTAAACACCCATCCTAAGCACAATTATGAGATTACTCAGACATTGACAGAAATAAAAACAGAGTAGAGACTGAAATATTCATTACTCAGGAACTGCCTGCGAATAACGGGTCTGCACTCGCCTGCCTCTTTTCTCTTTGTAAAATACTGCTTCTGTTTGAGTTCGTACGTGAATGAGGTGAAATGGTAAAAATAAATAAAAGATGGAGAAGTGTGGTGATACGGGAGGAATTAAATGGAAGAGAATGGAGTGTGGAGCTGTTTGTGATTTCTTCAGCCTCTGGTCGTACGTTGTGTCTTTTTGCAGTAATGGTGTTGGGTTTATATAGAGAATTGAGGAGGCAGATCCGTACGTATTTAATTGATTGCAGTTGATTGCAGTCTGAGTGCTTCATTTATTGCAGAGGGGACAGAGAGCTGGAGTGATTTAAGGTAGGCGGTGCGGCGGAGTAGATGGATAACAGAATCCATTTGCAGAACGACGCGAGGAAGAAGGAGACAGGCGCGTCCCCTTTCTGCTGGAGTCCGCCAATCACATTGCTAGGTTTGGTCCGGGACTTGGCCAAGAGTAGAGGTCCCGGACCATAATGCAACAAATTGTCTCGGTTTAAACATTTCATGTGGTCCGGGTCTTGGGACTGGGTTAGGTCCCGGACCATTGTGAAGACAAAGTCCTCGGTTTTAAAATCTCATATGGTCCGGGACTTGGGACTGGGGTTAGGTCCCGGACCAAGCTGGTAATCCCTCGGTTTTGAAAATCCATCATGTGGTCCGGGACTTCTTTCAGGAGTTAGGTCCCGGACCTTAATGCAGGTAAGGAAGTAAGTCCCGGATCAAGCTGGTGTTGAAGTCTCGAGGGTATGCTAACTTTGTCTGGCTCTAGATTATTCGTTTGGACTCCGTTTTTCGAACCGTCTGCGGCTATGCGTTCGTCTCTTCATGTTCTTTGCTTCTAGCTTGGCTTTTTCTCATGTTTAACCGATAAATCTGTAAGACAACCAATAAAACATAGACTAGAGAAAAGCTAAGATAAGTGGAGAAATGAGCAAGAAAAGTGCTAATAATATATGTGAAATACACCTATAAAACATGCTCATTTGGATACTTATCACTCTCATATACTCATCTGTCCTCTGAGCCTCTCGCACCTCATCAACCAAGCTGGAGAAAGAAACTAGCGAATGAGTGAGTGTGTGCTCGACGGCTCAGGGCATCTGCTACAACATTGGCCTTCCCTTCTTTGTATTGGAGGTCAATGTCATAGTCTTTCAGAAATTCTAACCATCTCCTCTGTCGAAGATTTAACTCCTTCTGAGTGAATATGTATTTCAAACTTTTGTGATCGGTGTAGATCGTGACACTAACCCCATATAAGTAGTGGCGCCATATCTTCAAAGCGAAGACTACAACTCCCAGCTCTAAATCATGTGTGGGGTAGTTCTCCTCATGTTTCTTCAACTGGCGTGAGGCATATGCCACCACCTTGCCATGTTGCATGAGCACGCAACCCAGCCCTCTACCGGATGCATCACAATAAACTTCAAAGCCCTCTGTACCGTCTGGGATAGTCAATACCGGTGCAGTGGTCAGTGAGTCCTTCAAGCGCTGAAATGATCTCTCACAGTCAACTGTCCATAGAAATGGTGCATCTTTCTTCATCAGACTGGTCATCGGCTTCGCGACCTTGCTGAAATCTCTAACAAATCTCCTGTAGTAACCTGCCAGACCGAGAAAGCTCCTGATGTCGGTAACAGTCTTCGGCCTTGGCCAGGTACGTACGGCATCAACCTTTGCTGGATCCACTGCGATCCCAGCATCTGAGATGACATGACCTAGGAAAGAGACCTGGTCAAGCCAAAACTCACACTTGGAGAACTTAGCATATAGCTGGTTCTCCCTTAATATTTCCAACACCCTCCTCAAATGTTCCTCATGCTCAACCTTAGACTTTGAATATATCAGAATATCATCAATGAAAACCACGACCGACTTGTCCAGCTGCTCCCGGAACAAGCGGTTCATCAGATCCATAAACTTCGCTGGCGCGTTCGACAAACCGAACGGCATCACTGTAAACTCATAGTGGCCGTATCGTGTCCGGAATGCCGTCTTCTCAATATCTCCCTCCTTAATGGCTATCTGATGATACCCCGATCTGAGATCAATCTTGGAAAACACAGATGCTCCCTTCAACTGATCGAACAGATCGTCAATGCGGGGTAGTGGGTACTTATTCTTCACTGTTACTGCATTCAGCTCTCTGTAGTCGATGCAGAGGCGGAGACTACCATCCTTCTTCTTCACGAAGAGGACTGGCGCTCCCCATGGTGACACACTTGGTCTAATAAATCCTTTATCCAACAAATCTTTCAGTTGTTCTTTTAATTCAGTCATTTCTGCCGGAGCCATGCGGTATGGTGCTTTGGCTATCGGTCCGGTACCAGGTAGCAGCTCTATGGTGAACTCTACCTCCCGAGTGGGTGGCATGCCGGGCAGTTCCCGTGGAAATAAGTCGGGGAACTCCGACACTACCGGTAAGTCGGGGTCGAACTCAGGGTCTCTCTCTATGTCCTGTACATAGCAGAGGTATACTTCTTCCTTTCTCCTTAATTCTCTATGCATTGCCATGGCGGTGATGATCTTAGTCGAAGGCTCTCTGGGCCTCTGGCGGTATGATATTGTTACCCCAGACGGACTCCTGAGCAGCAATCTATGCTCGGCGCAGAGGATACGTCCCTTGTGCCGCTCCAACCAGTTCATCCCGAAGATAACGTCAAATCCTAGCTTACTGAACTCAATGAAACTGACTGGGAAGTCTTCCCCCTTAATTCTGATGGTGGCTCTTCGGTAGTAACGAGTGCAACGAACCTTCTCCTTAGACGGGAGCGTAACCGTGAAGTTGGGTAGCTCATCAGCGTCTAGCCCCAACCTGCTCGCAAATGATGCAGAGACAAAGGTATGCGAGGCCCCTGAGTCGAAGAGAACTGATGCCTCAATCCCATTGATCGGAAAGGTGCCGGTGAGGATAGTACCGCTAGCGTCGGCCTGTGCCTCTGTGAGTATGCTTAGTGCACCTTCCGTACCGAGTCCATAACCTAATTGTGTTCACAAGCTCCATGAGTATTGATGGTATAACAAGAGTCGTAACAATTTATATGAACAACACTGTTATTTTATTTATGACTATCCTGTTTACAACATGTGCTTCAATCTTACATCTCATTTCTCATCTCATTCTAACATTACATTGCTAATATTGTCTAAAGGTTAGGTTTAATCTTCCTGGTCTCATATGCGTCGCATTGATTACTGCTGACGGTGCTGTATTCAGCTTGATTCTCTTAATCCCATGGTATAACATCCTTGATTCTCCTCCCAAAATTAATACATCACCTGACTTAAGTACTATCTTATCCGCACGGTCCGCACGCTTCTGCTCGCCGTATAAAAATTCCGCATCATCTCCAATGGACCAAGACACTACGGGTATCCCTCTCTCGAGAGACTCCGTTGTCTCGTCCTTATCCTGGTGTAGTCCCAGTTTCCCATCTTTTTCATAGAAGTTTATAATGCAAATGTCTGGCTGGATGTCTGGAATCGGTTCAGCTTCCAACTGCTGAGCGATTTCCACGACTTGTGTAATAACTGGATGGAACTCTTCGGGTATTCCCGGTGGTGAGACTCCATCTTGCTCCCTTGTGGTTTGGTAATTCTTGGCATACGGATTCCAATCCTTGCCCAAGCTCATCATCTTTAATTTCATCCTTGCTCCCCCTGGGTACTCCGGTGTGTAAAAACCTCCCGGTCCCATTCCTAGTTGATTGCATCTCCTAATGATGGCTACTTGTGCGTCGGGTGTCAGGTATCCCCTTAATAAAATCATACCTGGGCGGATAACCTGACATTGTTCGGTTGGAAAGTCTATGATTTCGATGTCGGTGTGCTCCGGGTTAGATGTAGATGGTATAGGGTAGCAGATGTTGAATCTTCCTAAAGTGGTAGTAGGTTATGTCTTACTTAGGTTCTAATCTCATCTTATTTTCACTTAACTCATATATTTCACCAAACATGCATGATAATGCGGTAAGCAGGTAGTTTTATTACTAAATGGTTATAGTGGTACCTGGCCTCGATGAGGGCTCAGGCTCATCGTCCCGATCCACCATGTGTAGAGTGGGCCCCGTCTTCTGGGTCGCCCGTGGGTTCTTGTCCGCCGACTGCTGTACTTTCCTCTGACCGTCAGATCCAGCTCCCTGATCGGTCTTGCCCTTGCCCCTGGTGTCGGGCCTATAGGCTCTGCTAGCAGGATTCCGGTAACACTCATAAGCTCGATGCCCGTAGACACCACAGAAGTTGCACTCCACCTTATTCCCCTTACAGTCGAGCCCGGGGTGGTCCTTGTGACACCATCTACAGATGAAGCGTCGCTGGTAGCCACCACCGGCTCCCCTCTCAGTCTCAGATCCTGACGATTCACATGGTCAATTCTCATATCTCAATCAGTTACTAATTTATTTCTTAACTCATTCAATATCAATTTTTCTCACCCTTTGGCGCCTTAGAGCGCAGTGGTGTAGCTGCAATAGCATAGGTCAGCTTCAATGGCTCTTCCGAAGCCTTCTCCTTTTCCTCCTTCCCTTTCGGGTTCTGATTCTTCTGGGCCTGAGGCTGGTACTTTTGTTTCTTGTACCCTCCTTGCCCTTGACTCTCTGAGCTCTTACCAGCACTCTTCCTCTTAGCATTCTCCTCGTCCCTCAGCTGGACGGTAATCTCAACCTTAGCAGCGGCATGATAGCACTCCTACTTTTCCATAGTATTAGTTACACTTATCTCTCATAATCTAAATCTTATTCACCACTTACTCAAATTTCATTCATTCTTATTACCTGCAAGGTAGTGTAACTCGTCGGCCCCATGCCGTAGCGGAGTCGATGGCTAAGCCCGCCATAGAAGCGGTCCACCAAGATCTGGTCAGAATACCCCAGACCCGGCAGAAGACGGAGCAAGGCAGTGAACTCTGAGTAATACTCGTCCACTGTCATCTTGTCCGACTGCTTAAGCGCATCTAACTGCAAGCGCTTCTTCGTCTGGACATGGGCGGGGTAGTACTTTGCCCGTAGCAAGGCGGTGTACTGCTCCCAGCCGAACTCTGGGTTGGCCACATGCTCGGCCCTCACCAGCTTCCACCAATCGCCCGCCGCCCCCTTCAGGTAGAAAGCAGCTAGGCGCACCTTGATCCCAGCAGGGACATCAAGGGTCTCGAAGGCGGTCTCCAGCTCGGAGATGTACGCCTCAAGCTTGGCGGGATCGGTCTCCCCCTTGAAGTGAGCGGGTCAAAGATCTGACAGACTCTTCACCCAGTTTGGTTCCCTAGGCTGTGGCGGTGGAGGTGGTGCACCCACACCAGGCTGATAGCCCATGTGCCCTAAAGCGGCAGCTACGATCTCTGCGATCGTCTGCCCTCCAGGTATCCCTGGAATGTCCTCACCCCGGCCGCGACCTCGGCCTCCTCTAGGGCGTCCTGCCATCTGAACAAGCATAACTTACATTAGATTCGTACTCACCATTGTTTCGGTTAGCAAGTTTATAACGTCCGCAGACGGTAAAGACAATCCACACTTATTAGTGGTTATCTGACTCTACTCACTCTAACTTCTCACACCCTTAACCCAATACTTATTCCTTAACTTATATCCTAACTCGGTGGTTACTCATGTCCGGTATTTCTTGATCAGAGCGTAACTACGCTCTGATACCACTTTTTGTAACACCCCATCCAAAGCCTATCGTGGTTATCGCAATCTTAGCACTTAATCGAATACGTCGCAGCGGAAATAAACAACACCTGGACCTTACCACGGTCTGATCGTTAGAATATACCGGATTAACATTTACAATACTTAACCAAAATACTTATCCAACTCAAAACATCAACATCCACAATCACACAACCAACCAAGTACTAGTATCTCAAACGTAATCTTAAACTTACAACAGTTTAATATAAACAGTCGGGTGCACAGGCGCAACCCGAACTCAAAATAAATGTCCCCACCTAAGTCTAACCGCTCCTACTCTCGTAGTGCGTCCTCATGGGCCTCTTACCTGCAAGTGTAAAAATAGCCCCCGAGGGGGTCAGCACGAATGCTGGTACACCCTCTCATGGCCCCCAAGCTAACGGGGCTACGACGACTAATTGTCGATAGCATGGAAATTGATTACATACACAAACATAATATGAAGTGCAATAACAATAACCACAGATGAACATATATAGTCCACAAGCAATGAACGACTCAAGCGTTCCCTTATCAAGTGGGTTAGTAACCCCCTCCTTAGTCCTCATTTCCTTAATCTCAGTTCCTTACCTTACCTTAATCTTAATCTCAGTCTCAATCTTAATCTCAGTATACAAACCTTTCCTGGAAGGGATTGGTTGTAGCTTAATTCGAACCTGGGATTTAGGTGATCCCACCGCACCATCTTAATGCCACCTACTCTAGACGGGAGTCCAGCGTAGCTGAGCCGGCAACCGGCCCTAGGCTACAAGTCCGAAGACAAGTCCTTAAGCGGAGGGCGGATCTGATTCAGATACCGTCCCCCTTTCACTTAGCATGCATGACCGGAGATCGGTCCCGGGTTTCCTCACTCAAGTTCCAGTTAGTAGACATCTTAAACACCATGTGCTAGCTAAGCCTTAACGGGCATTAACCAACAGCCATCAACTTAACTCTTATTCTTAACTCAGTAAGTACTAAACTTGGTTAGTAACAATCTCAAGCCTCGCGGGTTAGTGTAAATATAACACAATCACAACGAGAACAATATAACCGGTTACATGCTTTATCTTGTTTTAGTCATAGCAAATAAACAGATAGCACACAAGCCGAGGGACACCTCGTTAGCAAGCAGGTCACAAGAAGGATTGTACCGTTCACCGTCGATCGTTGTTTGTTTAACCTTCTTCGGGGTCCCAATTCACAAACCTAAAACATTCATTCATTTTTAGGTTATTAGTTATTTGCACCTTACTCAACTCACTTAGTCCCTAAGGACTTCCATTCAATAACCTCTCAAGTCTTTATCACTTAATCTTACAAACTTAACTTTAAACACTAAAACTTATACTTAATCTTAACTTAATTCCTTAAGTTCTTAGGGTCCCAATCATTACTACCCTACCAAGGGCATACCTCATTACCCATTACCATTTTTAGAAATTGAAATTTCTTTTTTTTTAGGCTCGACCGGACTTACCGACCGGACTTGCCAAGTCCGGTCCATTCCAGTACCTTTTACCGTTGGAAATTTCTCTCCGACCGGACTTACATGTCCGGTCCTATGTCCGGTCGATTCCAGAGACTTATAATCCGTACAAAATTCATGCCGACCGGACTTGACAAGTCCGGTCCCATGTTCGGTCCATTCCAGAAACATTTTCCCTCTCACAAAACACGCCCGACCGGACTTGTAAGTCCGGTCCCCCAAGTCCGGTCGATTCCAGAAACATTTCCCGGTAGTGTAACAGAGCCCGACCGACCTTGCAAGTCCGGTCCTAAGGCCGGTCGGCTCCAAAAACTTGTTTCTAAATTCTTTTTCAACTCCAAACTTCTCCTCATATATCTTAATATGTTATAACCTCATTTGGGCACCTCAAATACACCTTAAGCCCTCCTTAAAATACCTTAAATCATCCACCAAGATCCACCTTAGTCATTATGCATTTTCCTTGTAATAATGCTAACACTTGTAATGTTTTCCTCTAGGTTTCTAGGTGGTGGTTCATACCTAGTGTAACCACTATGCCAAATGTTTTCTTCACCACTATAACATCATCCCAAGCATCTCTCACTATCTAAAACTCTTTTAAGCATTACTTAAAGTTCCTTAACAAGTTTAAACTTCCATCATCATCACATTATTTCCTTCCTAGTTGTGCACCAACCTTTGCCTAAGTCCTAAATACTCAAATACATTCTCTTGATTCCTAAATCTTCCATGGTGATACCTAAGTCATTATAAGTCATTAAAACACCTTAACTTCACCCTTTTTCATCAAGACAACCCATAGAACACTTCTAGTACTTTCTTAGTCATTAAATTCCCTTAGGATATCTTAAACACTTAAACTCTCCTTTAAATTTTTGCCATAGGTTCTCTAGTATATAGTACCTCCTAACACATGGCTTTTCTCCATCAAACAACCAATACCACACAAATTCTCATCACGACACTTTAACACCCAATTTACACTAAAACTTCACCACATCATCATATAGTGCTTAAACTTAAAATGCTTGGCACTTAGGCCCTTAAATGACAATAATCTTAACCACTGAATTTCCACATATATATGCCTTCAACCTGCGAATACACTCAACAAGGCTCCCATTGAAATAAAATGCTTCTTGTACTTCACCTTTATATTCTTAAACTATCTCTTTTCTCATTTGCTCCTTAGTCACAAGTTCACAAGAATAGTCATTGTTTCTCCTAGGTTTTATAGCACCTTACCAATATAAACTCTACACTAAACTCATCATATACCCATATCTCATTCCCTTAAACAACAAAACAACTTAAGGTAAGTAATTTACCTTGTTTTCTCACAAGCTTAAAAGCTTTTCTCCTTAGGTTTTCTTTGTTCAATCTCGGTCACCAATGTGATTCTCCTTGCCAATGTTCTAACCAATATCCAATGACTCCAATGAGTACTAGATAATACATTAACCCTAAGGAACAACCCTAGGTTTAAAAATATGTTTTAAGGTATTAATGTGATTGTTTACCTTAGTTTCTCAAGACAACTTGGATGTGAAGCAAGAAGGACCTCCTCTCTCCTTTGAAGAGTAGAAACAAGCTAGAAAAAGGCATAAACATGGAGTCCCATGAGTATATATTTTCGGTCAAGTGAAGAAAATGGTGGAAACCTAGATTTTCTTACACTTTCTTTACCTTAAGAGGATGGAGATGCCAATGGAGTCTCCAAACTTGAATTTCCTCCTCTAATGGTGGTTTGACTTGGCACCAAAATGAAGCTCTTGAAGTTTTGAAAAGATAGAAAGGGAGCTTGAGCTAACTAAGAAGAATATGTATTTTGTTTTGGATTTGGAGCTAAAATGAGCAAGATGTGTGCAAGAGAAGGTGGAGCTAGCATGGAGAGGAGCTTCACGTTAATGGAGAAGAGAAAGAGAGCAAGAAATCGTGGGCAACAAGAGAGAATGAAGAAGTGAGGAGAGAGGTAAGCAAATGTGATATTTATCTTAAAAGGTGAATAGTACTTTATGCTTTATAACTTACTTATTTTGCTTTCTCTTTACTTAGCTAGATAAGTGTGGTGAGTCACACTTAAGAAACCGGCCCCCTTTAGTGAATGAGGGTAGTTTAGTCTTTGTTGACCAAATATCTCACTTATATAGACTTATGTTATAAACTAGCTTAATTAATTCACTATTCATCAAAAACAAGGCACATTGTTGTGAAATTTTTGATTTCCCATTGATATAGACCTCCAAATGTGATACTATATAGTACACATGTTAATTAAAGAGTAATGATGGACATTTAGCCATTCAAAACTCATTTACAAGTCAATTTTTCAAAAACGTGCTTTAAGACTCCTTAAAGCACATTTTGTGTTTTAACTTGTTTTCAAGCTTGGTTTTCTTTGGTAATTGATTTAAAATGACCAATAGGATATTACTAAGGTCTTAGAACAATATTTGGGTACTCTCCCAAGTCTCTCCAAGCTTAGAGCACGTTTTTGCTTAAAACTACTCTTTTGGTGTTTCCTTATATTTTCTTTGATTAGAAATGTTTCTTAATGTTTCTAAGGCATTATTTAGCCTCCTTATATCTTAGTTTATCATTTAAACACCATATCTAAGTTTGGGGTATTTCACATCCTCAAGAACTTCTTAGCTAACTCATTTCCACTCAAATTCCTCTTAATGATCCCTAGTGAACCCTAGGTAATATCAATTCACAACCATCACTTAAACATTTCTTTTTCTACTCAAATTTCGCCATAGCTCCTCTAGTATATTATCATGCCCATAAGCATTGTTTTCCTCATTCAACCATCTCATACACATCAAGTTCTTTCTCATCATATTTTCTCACCCAATTCAACTCATTCACAACAAACTCAATATATTGCAATAATCTTAAATTGCATAGCACCAAGGCTCTTAAATGACATGGCTCTTAGGCCCTTAAATGACTTAAACTTAAACACTGAATTTCCCACATATAAAAGCCTTCAACCTGCAAACACACCCATCAATCTCATAGTAGTTACAATACTCTTAAAATCCATCTAAACTTATATTACTAACTCATTCAAATTGGCTCCTTAGTCACAAGTTCACAAGCTTGTTTAAACTCTTTTCCCTAGGTTATATAACCCTTTACCTAATGTAAGCCCTGGGCCACATTGGTACTCCTCTAGAACTCATTCTTTACACCTTAAATCATCATTAGGTAATAACTTACCTTGTTTTCTCAGCTTATCTTATCTTCCTCCGAGACCTTCTTCTTGAATGAGTATCTTCCACCACTTAAACTTCTTGCCATGTTCAAACCAATATTCAATGACTCACATGATACTAAAAATACACTAACCTTAAGGAGTAAACCCTAGTTAAAAATGTGCTCTAAGGTTTGAATGATGTTTTTACCTTGGAGTCTTAAGATAGGCTTGGATATGAATAAATAAGGACATCCTCTAGCCCTTGGAGAATAGAATTAAGCTAGAACAAGGCTCCATGAGAAGGTACTTTTCGGCCATGTTGAAGAAATGATTGAAACATGGTTTTTCTTACATTTTCCTTACCTTGAATGAATGGAGAACCAAATGGGCTCTTCAAACTTGATTTTCCTCCATCAATGGAGTTTTATCATGGCACCAAACTTGAGCTTTGAAGGATTTGAGAAGATAGGAAGATAGGTCCTGGCCTAATTAAGAGAAATCTATACTTGGTTTTTGATTTGGAGCAAAGATGAACACTTGGTGAGCAATTGAAGGTGGAGCACCCATGGATGGAGCTCTCTCGGTTTTGGAGCAAGAGAAAAGAAGAATAAACCATGGGAAGAAGAGAAATGAAGAGAGAGAGAAGAAGAAAGGTAGGCTAATATAAGATATTTGCTTTATAAAAGCAAATAGTAACTCCTTTTACTTATCTCTTCTTTTCTTCCTTATTTGATGAAGTCTATGGTGACTCATCCTTAGAAAACCGGCCCCCTCTTTATAACCAAGATATTTATGGTCTTGGTTGACCATCTAATTGACTTATATTGATTAAAACTTAAACTAGTCACTATTTGGCACTATTCATAAATTAGTGCACATATTTCTGAAATTTTTGATTTCCCATTGATTTAGGATTCCTAATGTGATACTAATTAGTACACATGTTTATTAAAGAGTAATGATGGACATTTAGCCACTCAAAACTCAATTCTAAGAAAATTTCTCAAAAAGGTGCTTTAAGGAGTCTTAAAGCACATTTTGTGTTTAAGCTTGTTTTTGAGCTTGGTTTTCTTTGATAATTGATTTAAAATGTCCATTAGCATATTACTAAAGTCTTGTAATGGTATTTGGGTGCTAATCAAAGTCACTCCAAGCTTAGAGCATGTTTTTGCCCAAATTGCCCTTAAGGCGGTTTCTTGTGTTTTCCTTGGTTTAAATTGTCTACCAATCTTTCTAAGGCATATTTTAGCCTTACTACATCATAAATTGATGTTTACTTAGCATACTTAGGTTTGGGGTATTTCAATCTACCCCCCTTAAAAGAACTTTGTCCCCAAAGTTCCCATGCATCTTATCTTATTAGAATACATATCTTACCTCATTCCACAGATCATACTTATGTACAGTTAAACTCATTGAATCCTTAGGTCCACCATATGCTTATACTTAAATATCACACAACATGCTTACACATGTATAGCACTCAAAATTCCCTTTGTTCCTTTTGATGATTAAAACATTCACATAATTTTCCAACGTATTCTCCCATGTCACCGGTCCGTAGACAATGGCTCATTCGTCCACGTCACCATGGGCCAGAATACAAAACACTCTGCTCTCCCCATGTCACCGGTCCGAAGACAAAGGCTCGTGCGTCATCGACTTCATGGGCGAGACTCAGTGAAAAGGTGATCCTTTTTACGAGGTCATGTGAGGAATAATTCCTCTAATTAAAAATACAATCAACTCCAATTTCATTTTATTCTAATGCCTCTATCCTTAGGGTGATTTAATTGTGACCACTAGTAGGGAGTTTCAGGAGTCATCCAACCCTGATGTGATCAACATCAGTGTAGAACTATCCTTCCACCCCAATTTGTGTTCGGTTTCCCTTGATCCCTAGAAAATCAAGTTCCACCTCCCACATAATTTTCAAACATCAAATAATTCACTCATGTCCAATTTTCTATCTTTTAGTGATTCTAGTCGTAATCATTACATCTCCAAGGTGTGGACTCAGTCCATCTACATTCCCAATTCATCTCTTAGTAATTTCCTCAAGACTTAAATTCCTACTAAGTTCTATAACTGCCTTATACCCATTCTCACCATCTTATATCTCATAGCATTACTATCTTCTTCCTCATACTCATGTCAAATCGTATCTCATAATGTTATCTTATTCTTATCTCACACATAGTCTCACATCGACTCATACCTCATATATTCCTTATTCCTTAAATCTCCTTAATCCTCTTCCTTAATTCTCTTAACTTGTACTCACACCGGAGTTAACAAGACTGGTACTTAATATGTATGGCATTCACATCTTCTGTGTGCAATAACCATGATTTATCTCAAAATGTTTATGTAAAACGTATTCTCAAATTCTTTTGTGCTATGCACACCGTAGTTTATGTACTCAGTACACAAACATACGCTAAGCGGTTTTCACTCTACCCCCCCATAAAATGGATTACGCCCACGTAATCAAGATTATATCATCCTTGAACATAAGTTCAAGATGTCTTATTCTCACCAAGCATTCTAGCTTCATGTCATCTATCTCACTTACGATTCGATCAGAGGGTCATAACTATGCTAATGACTTAGTCTTTGCATCGAGGATCCTTAACGGTACTTATACCATATTCTGATCTTAGTTTGGTCTAACCTCAAAGGTACTGATCTGCTAGATTCCGCTGCACAACTCTGATAGTTTTAGGCTTATTTGCCTCTCTTATCCTTTTTACAGTATTGTATATCTTTCTCTTACGTGCTTATGGTTAAGCACTAAAGGTCCCTCAATGGTCACGTGTTATCTTTATAAATACACGGCCTTGATGAGTTGTAGCTCGTCTATCCAGTCTTCTTGGAGATCTAATGTTTGTATTCTTAGTGTTTCCTCAAGTGTCTAAATCGTTCTTTCCCTCTGACCCCTGGTCCGAGGATGATTCTTAATCTGAAACTACTGTTTAGTGCTTATTGCGCTTTACAGTTTAATCTCTTACATCTTACGACATGTCCAATGTCTGTACTTAACAATCCGTGCTCTTCGCATTTCATAGTCCTTAATTATTTGTTCTCTGATTCCTTTGTGTTGTTGGTTCAACTGAATTCTTCTCTTCGACTGTTTGTGGTAGTAGCTGCTCTTGTCTGATCTTGCGTCGTTGTCCGTGGTACGGAGTCGACTACTTCCCGTGTTCCTTACACCACTCGTCTACATGCATGGGGTACCTTACTGGTACATTACTACTTACCCAACTAACTCATAAATGAGCGTGTCAGGCCTGCAAGCCCCTGTGGGGTGCAGTCGTCCCACGTCTCGTTTTAGTAAACTCATAGTGTCCGTCACACGTTTAGCTATTGCTAATATGAAGTATTCTGCTGTCGATCTCCTCTTTCATCATTCCATAATAACATTTATTGTTCTTCTTGAAGTAAATCAAGGGAAATCCATTTACTACGTTCTTGGGTATGGTATGCTCTAGCTCCTTTCTGTATTCCGTATTGACTCCATTTCTTAGTAGCTTAGGTCTCTTTCCATAGAGCCTCCTATCTTCTTTCTCATATTTGTTCAACTAGGAATGCACTTCCAGTTCCTCAAGGAATGGGTAGTGTGATTCCTGTGAAATCTTACCTAACCAGGTCCAGACTACTGGCATCAATGCTCAGTTCGTCTACCATCTTATTTCCTTACTTATATTGGTCTTAACTCATAAATCTCATTGCCTCTGTGTCCATATTTGACGGCTCATACCTAACGGTCGCTTTACCGCGCACCACGACTTAATCCCCCTAATATAACTATTGTACTCACGACCACTACTACCATGGTAGTTGGCCCTTACCATGTTTCCCATTGATGGTGCAACCTCTTACTCACTTATTCTAATGTCTTACCTTATACTCAATCCCTTCTTGGTGTAAACACTGGGAGTTCTCTTATTCCGGTGTATGGTGGTTGCCGTACCGTGTTATAAAATAGTTGACTCTTGATATGAAGATGTTCTGCTTAAATCGCAGATTCGTCAGTAGGCTGATTTCCCTCGCATTCTTTCATCCTTATGACGTTGCTTACCATGTAATTTAACCGGTTCCTGAAGAAGTCATCCACTGAATCACAAGCTCTTCTGAGCATTGGTCACTTGACGTGCCATAATGTGCACTCCCAATGTTTATCTCTGACGATCACTAATTCTTACATCCTGGGTGTTGGATATGGGGTCTATCTCTGCAACCTTCCTTTTTACTCAAGTGTATCTGATATGTTCTAAGGTAATCTCAAGTTTACAGTTTCCATTCTCTAACAAAAGCGTATTGTATCTCTAATAAGTGAAAGCCCTTTTGAGGGGTTCATTCCCACTCATGGCCTCACAACAAGGAGAGGTATCCCCAGCCTAAAGGCATGGTTCATTCTCCGCCCCTGTCCTTAGCATTATCTCAATATTCTCATTGGTACCCTTTCTTGGTAATATTCTTCCCAATCTAAGTTATAGGTTTGTAATCGTTCACATCTACACATTGTAGTTCATTCATGGCTTAAATCAGCTCTTTTACAACTTACTGCTCCTCGAGTTTTGATGTGGTTAACATCCTTGGCTCGTAGGCTCTTAGTGCTTAGTGCTTTAGTTCATTACTTGTACTCTCGCTCACCTGTAGGTCATTCTTAAAGGTTTTTGTTTCCTTGAATACTATCCACCGCTAGATTACATAATAAATGTAGTATCGGGTTTCATGGTAAGTTGCTACATCCTGCTTCCTGCTATGGAAGTTTATTCAGGAGATCCGAGGTTACTAGACTTATGTCTTTTAGCAATCAAGGTTAGGTTCGTATTAGGCGTTTGCCTTACGGTGTCCAAGTTGGATATCATCCTGTCATCTTATACTTCCATCTCAACGCTTCGTTCAACTTCCGTTGACTACGCCACTCGTTGATGATCAATCATACTT
Organism: Limonium bicolor; assembly: GCA_023374045.1. Lineage (NCBI taxonomy): Eukaryota > Viridiplantae > Streptophyta > Magnoliopsida > Caryophyllales > Plumbaginaceae > Limonium > Limonium bicolor. The sequence continues at coordinate 104,824,512 of CM041781.1, read as the reverse complement.
GGGTATTAATGAGTTAGACGAATAGTATTAGCTGTCATTCGTCGGTTATTTGGCTCGACTATGCCTGCTCTGTGTGGGTAATCTTCTAAGCTTCCCTCTGTCGGGATTGTATATCTTTAATCCTTAGTAGATTACTGCTTAAGTTTATTTCTTTTACCCTTGTTTTCTGGGTTTTCCATCATCTCCATTAAAGAATGCTCATTACTGGTATTCTTAGTGATCAATCCGGGAGTCTTATCCCATCCTTGTTGGAAGTCGTTCTATCGACTGCCTTTATTGTATCTCTTGATACATTCCATGTATGTGTTACTTATGTAGTGTTTTTGCTCGGATTATTGAGCGATCTCTTAGGTTCCTCTTTGAAATTCGGGTTTGGTGTTCTTACCGCACTGTCGGTTGTTGTTGTCGTAGTACGTTGTACTGTTGCTAATAGTCATATGGTCTAATATTTCGTCCAAGTTCCGCTCCCGGCTGACTGGTGTGTCACCTCATCTCATCATGGTCAGGCCGTCGGGCCTTTCCAAGGTCTTATTCTTCTGTTCTTATGGATTTACAATCCGGTATTAATATGTGTTACAACTGTAGCGTTCTCCTATCTTGCCTTGTTGGCTTTCCGTGTAGCTTATCCGTGGTAGCACTTGCTATGCCAAGTGCGCCATGCAGGATGGGTTATTGGTACAAGGTACATTGGTAGTGATACTTCCTTCTAATTTCCATGTAATTGGTAGTCCTCGGGACTCCTTCGATAATCTCTTATTTTGGATAACTGACCATCCGGCAGTTTCCTTGTTGTTTGACAGTACTGTCATTTATCAGGGCGTTCCTCTTTCTGAAGGAACCCCTTAATATTTTCTTATGTCTTAATCCTCGCTCCTGTCTCCACACATTTTGTTGTGGTTACTAAGTAATGATTCTCCTTTAGGCATTACATCGTAGTCCTATTTCGGTATACAATTTGTATGAGTTTCTACCGTCGTCCGCGTTATGTTGGCCAGGTTTGTAACCTTTTTCATTGTATGGGGTTTGGAGTTCTGGTTCTCAACTGGACTTTCCAGTAATCTTCTCCCTTAGGCTTTGTATTATCCCATTACTATGCTCATTCGGACCACTGTCCGGTACTCATGTCGCTTCCCTTTTCCTTTATATTGCACCCGTAGTGCTTTCCTTGTCATTGGTATTGCGGGTTATTTCGACTACGTAGCATGTCGACCCATGTTGCCGGTAATTACCGTTCCCTTATTGATAGAATTCCATAGGTAGCGCCTGTTTCTCTGTTGCTCTCCATTAAAAACCTCCAAGTTCCCCGTAACTGTTGTGCAACAAGATGTTTCTCGTATTGCTTACTGTTAGCTAACTGCCAGATCGGGTTTCCCCGAGTAAGAGAAGGCTTTCTTCTCTCTGGCGTTTGTTTCACATATTCAGGGTTAGGGATGTGGAGGGCGGGTCTAGGTACTATGGTTATCCGGTAAACACCGGGAAGTCCTGACTAACGCACCTCTCACTCTATCTCTCAACCCGTAACCCATAACTCAATCTCAACCTCAATATTCTCCTAAGTTCGGTAATTCTTGTCTTCAGAGCGTAACTACGCTCTGATACCATTCTTTGTAACACCCCATCTCAATCCAAACGTGGTCTCGTAACTTACAACATATATATATACACATGTTACAGCGGAATTCATTACACTCCAGGACCTTGCCACGGTCTGACGGACAGAATATACCGAACATTAGTACAACAAATCTTAACCAATACATAACCTTCTTACAATCCCCTCACATCCTATACATCTCACTAACTCAAAATTTCCATACGAGTGTACATGCACAACTCGTAGGCCACACTTAACCCATAACACCTTTACCCCATCTTTTTCTCGTGACGTCCGCCTCCTGACGTTTACTTGCGTAGTAAAAACAGCCCCTAAAGGGGGTCAGCACGAATGCTGGTACGATCCTCTCATGGCCCCCAAGCTAACGTGGCTACGACGACTAATTGTCGATAGCATGGAGGTTGATTAGATGCACAACATAATAATAAATGCTGTAAACAACAATCCAAATATGAACAATCAAAGTTCAAACAATTGAACGACGTAGATGCGTTCCCTTAATTAGAGAGTTAATTATTTAACTCCTTAAGTTACATTTCCTCTTTATCTTAGTCCATCCTTATCTTACTTCAATCTTAGTCTTATCTTAATCTTAGAAAACAACCACGCTTTAAAAAGGAATGGATGTACCTTATCTCAGTCTTATAATACAAACCATCCTTTAAAAAGGAATGGTTGCAACTTATCTCAACCTTATCTTAATCTTAGATTACAAACCACTCTTCAAATAGAAATGATTGTATCTTATCTCAGTGTTTATTTTTGTCGGGTCAAAGCAACCCTAGCCAATGAGCTATTAACTCCATTGGTTGAATAAATAACTTATCTTATAATTTAGGATTTAGGTGATCCTACCGCACCATCTTAATGCCACCTACCTTGGGCCGTATGTCCAACGTAGCTGGGACGGCAACCGACCCTAGGCAACAAGTCCGAAGACAAGTCCTTAATCGGAAGTCGGATCTGCTATAGATACCGACCCCCTTTTTCCTTAGCATGCATGACCGGAGTCAGTCCCGGGTTCCTCAGTCCCCCCTTAAGTTCCAGTTAGTAGTAGTCCCAAGACCATGTTTGTTGGTTAACCTCTTTCGGTTTATATCAAACTCATATTAGGGAGTGTTCCTTAGTCTCACTCAATTCCTTACTAAACGTTGGTTAGTAAGTTCTCAAGGTATGTTGTGTTAGTTTTCAAACATCACACAACAATACAATAAACATAATATTCCGGTTGCATGCTTTATCTTGTTTAGTGAGCACACAAAAACAAATATCACGCAAGCCGAGGGACACCTCGTTAGCAAGCAGGTCACAAGAAGAACTATACCGTTCACCATTGGTCGTTCGGTTGCTTACTCTCTTCCGGAGTCCAAATTCCAAGTCCTAAAACATTCATTCAGTTTTAGGTTGTTAATAACTTATCTCCATTCAACTTACTTAACTTACTAAACCCTTAATGATCCCCACCTAACACCTCTTAAATTTTACAACTTAATCTTACAAACTTAACCTTAAACTTTTATGTTTATACTTAACTTAATCCCTTAGGCCTTTATACCTCTAATCATCATTGCCCTCTTAATGGGGTACCATTAATACCACTAAACTATCTTAGGGTTTTTTTTTAAGTCTTAAGGGTCGTCCGACCCACCGTCCGACCCACCAACTGGGTCGGACCCTTCCAGAAACTTTCGGGTTTGAAAAACTCCACTTGTCCGACCCGTGTCCGACCCAATCAACTGGGTCGGACCATTCCAGAAATCCTCCCGTCTTTTAAAAACTCCTCCGTCCGACCCACCAACTGGGTCGGACCATTCCAGAAACACTTACGGTGGCTTAACAGAGGTCCGTCCGACCCAGAACTTGGTCGGACCCTGGGTCGGACCACTACAGACCTTACTCTTAAGTTGTTCTTTCAATTCCAAATTTTTTTCTCAAGCCTCCTAATGTGTTCTAACATCAATTAGACCCTTAAACCCACCTTAAATAATCCTCCAAACTCATTAAAATAACCTCCAAAGATCTTCTTAAACTTTTACTAAATTCTTGCAAAAACTCCTAACGCTTATCATATAGTTCCGTATATTCCCAACTTGCAACCTCACCAAAACTTCAACCAACCCTAGTGCTCCCTCCTTAACAGTTTGACCACTTCATAAACGTCATTTTTTCCATCCTTAATTCATCCATCTTTCCTTGGCTAAACCTTCCAAGGTCATCTTGCATGTCCATGCACAATTTCTCTTCTTTTCATTTGTTACTCATCACTCCTAAACTCTTGAGCTTACTTATACATTGCTTTCCATTACCTTAACACCTTGACATCATTCTTCATTTACCTTGACCATGTAACACCCTCCTTAGACATTTCCACCTCTTTTATGCATCTTACTCACCACTCTCATGATCATACACTCTTATACGGTTCTAGTCATTTCCTTGACGACTTACAACACTCTCCTACAGTTTTCACTTCCATCACCCAAGTCCACACATTACCATTGAAACTAAACCTTACTAGCCCACTACTAACATCATCACCTCTTACACAAACTTCCCGAAACTCTCACCGTTTTACTCTCTAGTTCATACCTAAATCATCTCAAAGCATTTTTACATCATTTCCTCCAGGTTTTTGCACAAGTCTTACATTCCTCATACCATGATTTTGGTGTGTATAATGCACTCACCAATCCTCAAATTCCTCCTAGACATCTCTACGTCATTCTCATCCTCAAGAACTTCTTAGCTAACTCATCTCCACTCAAATTCCTCTTAATGATCCCTAGTGAACCCTAGGTAATATCAATTCACAACCATCACTTAAACACTTCTTTTTCTACTCAAATTTCGCCATAGCTCCTCTAGTATATTATCATGCCCATAAGCATTGTTTTCCTCATTCAACCATCTCATACACATCAAGTTCTTTCTCATCATATTTTCTCACCCAATTCAACTCATTCACATCAAACTCAATATATTACAATAATCTTAAATTGCATAGCACCAAGGCCTTTAAATGACATGGCTCTTAGGCCCTTAAATGACTTAAACTTAAACACTGAATTTCCCACATATAAAAGCCTTCAACCTGCAAATACACCCATCAATCTCATTGTAGTTACAATACTCTTAAAATCCATCTTAAACTTATATTACTAACTTATTCTCATTGGCTCCTTAGTCACAAGTTCACAAGCTTGTTTAAACTCTTTTCCCTAGGTTATATAACCCTTTACCTAATGTAAGCCCTAGGCCACATTGGTACTCCTCTAGAACTCATTCCTTACACCTTAAACCATCATTAGGTAAGTAACTTACCTTGTTTTCTCAAGCTTATCTTATCTTCCTCCTTAGACCTTCTTCTTGAATGAATATCGGCCACCACTTAAACTTCCTTTGCCAATGTTCTAACCAATATTCAATGACTCACATGAGTACTAAACAATACACTAACCTTAAGGTGTAAACCCTAGGTTAAAAATGTGCTATAAGGTTTTGAAATGAATGTTTTACCTTGGAGTCTTAAGATAGGCTTGGATATGAATAAATAAGGACCTCATCTAGCCCTTGGAGAATAGAAGTAAGCTAGAACAATGGATAAAACAAGGCTCCATGAGAAGGTACTTTTTGGCCATGTAGAAGAAATGATGGAAACATGGTTTTTCTTACATTTTCCTTACCTTGAATGAATGGAGAACCAAATGGGCTCTTCAAACTTGATTTTCCTCCATCAATGGAGTTTTCTCATGGCACCAAACTTGAGCTTTGAAGGATTTGAGAAGATAGGAAGATAGGCCTTGGCCTAATTAAGAGAAATCTATACTTGGTTTTGGATTTGGAGCAAAGATGAACACTTGGTGAGCAATTGAAGGTGGAGCACCCATGGATGGAGCTCTCTCAGTTTTGGAGCTAGAGAAGAGAAGAAGAAACCGTGGGAAGAAGATAAATGAAGAGAGAGAAGAAGAAAGGTATGCTAATATAAGATATTTGCTTTATAAAAGCAAATAGTAACTTCTTTTACTTATCTCTTCTTTTCTTCCTTATTTGATGAAGTCTATGGTGACTCATACTTAGAAAACCGGCCCCCTCTTTATAACCAAGATATTTATGGTCTTGGTTGACCAGCTAATTGACTTATATTGATTAAAACTTAAACTAGTCACTATTTGGCACTATTCACAAATTAGTGCACATATTTCTGAATTTTGATTTCCCATTGATTTAGGCTTCCTAATGTGACTAATTAGTACACATTTGATTAAAGTAATGATGGACATTTAGCCACTTAAAACTCAATTCTAAGACAATTTCTCAAAAGGTGCTTTAAGGAGTCTTATGGCACATTTTTGTGTTTAAACTTGTTTTTGAGCTTGTTTTTCTTTGCTAATTGATTTAAAATTTCCATTATCATATTACTAAAGTCTTGTAATGGTATTTGGGTGCTAATCAAAGTCACTCCAAGCTTAAGCACGTTTTTGCCCAAATTGCCCTTAAGGCGGTTTCTTGTGTTTTCCTTGGTTTAAATTGTCTATCAATCTTTATAAGGCATATTTTAGCCTTACTACATCATAATTGATGTTACTTAGCATATTTAGGTTTGGGTATTTCAGCTAAGGAAAGAGGGTCGGTATCTGAATCAGATCCGACTTCCTTAAGGACTTGTCTTCGACTTGTTGCCTAGGGTTGAATGTCGGCTCGCTACATTGGATTTCCAGTCCAAAGTAGGAGGCATTAAGATGGTGTGGTAGGATCACCTAAATCCTAAATTTAAGATAAGTTGTTTTCAACCAATGATTAATACCTCATGCTAGGGTTGCTTTTGACCCGACAAAAAAACATTGAGATAAGAACGACCATTTCTATTTAAGGAACGGTTTGTATATTAAGATTAAATAAGGCTTAGACTAAGGTAAGTTAAGATGGACTGAGGAAAAGAGGAATTGGAACTTAAGTTTACTTACTACTCTCTTACTAAGAGACGCTTTAAGTCGTTCATTTGTGTGTGAACTATGTATGTTCATTTGTGGATTGTTGTTTTATTGCACTTCATATTATGATTGTGATTCTAATCACTTCCATGCTATCGACAATTAGTCGTCATAGCCAAGTTAGCTTGGGGGCCATGAAAGGTCGTACCAGCATTCTTGCTGACCCTTTTTGGGGGCTGTTCTTACTTTTGCATGTAAGCGGCCCATGAAGAGTCACCCGGAGTGTAGGAGTGGGTAGCCTTAGGTGGGACTTTTATTTTGAATACGGGTTGCGCTTGTGCTCCCGTCTGTTGATATTAAGACTGATAGTAGTTATGTTGTTAACGGAGATACTATGAACTCGGTTGGTGAATGTTTTGGATAGTTGGTATTGAAGAGGGAAAAGTAAAAGTATAGAAGGTAAAACATCCGGTCACGTGTGACCGGAAGAAATAGTCTAGAAAAAAGATATTGCTGGGCCGGAACGTGTTCTGGCCGGAAGGTAGTTAGATGTCTCATTTATATGCAAATGCCAGCCTGGCAATAAGAAAAAGTGACAGGCTGGCAACCTCCGATCTAGTAATGTAAACATTATAAATAAAGGCACACCCCCATAAGGCGGGACACGCTCAATAGACCAATACTATCTGAGCACTCTTTCTCAAAAGTTCTCTCTCTCAGTCGCTTTGTGTCGAGATCACGTAAGTCGAAGGATTAGCAGAGAGGGAGAGGGAAGGGAACTTTTCTTACCTTTTCATTTGGCGCCGTCTGTGGGAAACGAACAGCTTAAGATCTTTCTTAGCAACCACGAGTCCACCGAAAGAAGATTGATTATGAATAAGAAACAATGAAACTCTGAAATTTTGGGATTATGTCTTTTGCAGGTACAAACAGAGAGTATACGCGTGCAAGGATGGCTCCAAGAATGAGGAAAACACCCTGATCTAATGGCGAGGCCAATGACACAGGAAACCGAAAACACTAGAGTGGGAGTCGAAGATGCAATCTCCAAACAAGCACTGGAGGAGATGCTAAAAGCTTAGTCAGAACCATTGACGAAAGAATAGTGGAAGGGAACGAAGTCCTGCTGCAAGACTGATGTAGCGAGACGAGGAATACCAAAAGAAATGGGAAGACATGACTGAAGCACTTGAATCACTCAAAAACCGCGGTTCTGAAGCGAGCAACGGCCGGAAAAAGGAACAACCCAGAGGATCCTGGCCATCAATAAGGAGACTGAGGAGACAATTCGATCGATATGACTCTTTACCCCTTCTCCGAAAAATCAGGAAGGCGAAACTCCCTCCTCACTTTGTTGCACCAGCATTGGAGAAATATGATGGAACGGGAGATCCCGCTCTTCACATCAAGAGATTCATGTTCGCAATGAACACACAAGGAATAATTCTCTTGCGCTTTGTAATTTGTTCCCGAGAACATTGTCCAAAAGAGCACTCAGTTGGATCTCGACAAGACCTCCTCAGTCGATCTCAAGCTTCAAATAACTGACTGAAGAGTTTCAGCAATACTTTGCTACGAGAAAGAAATCAAAAAAGAAACGATAGAACTAATGGACCTCAACAGCGAAAGGGAGAGACGGTGAAAGAATTCAGTGAACGATTCCACAAGCAGGTAGCGGAAATCGATGACATCGATGAAAAAATCCTAATCAAAGCTTTTGGAAACGGGCTGGCACAGCCAAGAATCGCGGGGAAGATCGCAACAAAAGCTCCAAAAACTCATGGGGAGCTAGCTGAAATGATTCATGATTTCCTAAAATCAGAGGTGGCAGAGAATAAGTCCAGAGACTTGGCGAACAGCTTCAAGGTGATCAGCGATAAAAAAAGGAGGACAAAATGGGAGCGGCTCATCCGGCAACACATCAGGGAATTCATCTAGAGGAAATTCAAGGTACAAGCCTTATTACAAAGCCCTCCCCATCCCGTCATCATCATCCTAAGGACCTCAATATTAGAATGCCAGGGTTGCTCTCCAGATCGATCCGGACAGGTATACAGCGGCGGTCAGGGAAGGGTACTTACCTCCACCAAAGAAACCTCATCAAGGGGAGGTTCCGGTAGCCTTCTGTGAGTATCATGGCTGCAGGAGTCACGGAACCGCAAATTTTGTTACTTTAGCCAAAGAATTGAGAGTCATTGAAGAAGAAAAGAGAGGTAAGGGAAAGCAGGCGACAGGCCAGCAGAGACAATATGGCAAGCAAAACACCTCTCAACATAACAATCAATTCTCCTCTCAAAATCGCCAGGGAGAAGAGGTCCACCCTGAACTGGATCACGGCAAGTCAGTCGGTATGATCACAGGTCTGTAAGGGGGCAAAGAGGTTTTTTGTCTTTCAAGTATTAGACATATCAAGATAGGCTCTGTCATGCCAGGGAATAAAGCAGAAATCGTGTAATTGACGTTCTTTACTCTCAAAAAATATATGCTGTAAAAACAAACATTCCGGTAATTTTCTCCCGGAAAGAATAAAAATCTAATAAACTTTTTTCTTAAGCAAATTCACAGGTCTCTTTTCAGAGGTGGGACCATTGACTCCAAACGAAAGAAAGAGGCATATTCATGCGGTACATCAAGAGCTCCCAGAAAGGATGGTTGCCAAGCGAGAAAGTCTTCCCCCAATTTTCTTTACGGACGAAGATGAAGCTGGGGTGTTATATCCTCACAACGATCCACTCGTCATTCGAGCGCAAGTGAATGACAGGATGATGGAAGGAATCTTAATAGATAGCGAAGCCGGGGCGAACGTCATATCAGCCGAGGCAGTTAAAAAACTGGAGGTACCAGAAGGAAAAATCAAACCACACTCAGCCGTCCTCGGGGGCTTTGTTGGGGGCATTTCTACCAGGTCTTCAGGGAGTATAGACTTCACCATAACATTGGGGCAAGGAGACGAGCGAAGAACCGAAAGACTCACAACTTTCATCGTACCAGGACTTTCCGGATACAACATGTATCTCGGTCGACCAGGGATTAATGCTTTCAAAGCAATATACAGCACTCACCATCTAAAAATGAAGTATTTAACCAAAACTGGTAAGGTGGTAACCATAAGGGGAAGCCAAAGAATGGCTCGAATCTGCAAGGTTCGCATCATGGAAGGTATGCCAGAAGGAGAGATGGTCAAAACAGTGGGGTCAGATAAAGAGTTCAAAGGGAAGTTACCCCTCCCACCGAGCCGGATCAAAGCACAGAAGGCTGTGCAACTTCTAAGGACTCACCAAAAGAGGTACACTTAAAAACTGACCCTTCTAAATTTTTTAAAATAGGGAGTGCATTCAGCAGTGGAGAACAAACTCACCTAAAGAGATTCCTGGAAAAAAGAAGGACAACTTTCGCTTGGAGTACGGACGAAATGCCCGAAATAGACCCAAGCGTTATCCAGCATAACCTGCGGGTAGATCTGAAGCACCCCCATCCGGCAAAGGAGAAGAATAATAGGGGAAGAAAGGGACCTTGCGGCACACACTGAGGTACAAAAACAGCTCAAAGCCGGATTCATCAGAGAGGTGTCTTACCCCAAGTGGCTGGCCAACGTTGTAGTGGTTAAAAAATCAAATGGCAAATGGAGAATGTGTGTGGATTTCACGGACCTAAACAAAGCATGTCCTAAAGACTTTTATCCACTGCCATCGATAGATAGACTGGTCATCTCAACTGCTCAAAGTTCTGTCTTGAGTTTCTTGGACGCATTTTCATGATACAATCAAATAAGGATGAATGAAGAAGATTCGGAAAAAACATCTTTTATTACCTCGGCTGGAACCTTTTGCTATAGAGTGATGCCTTTCGGATGAAAAAATGCGGGAGCAACCTTCCAAAGAATGATAGACAAAGTATTCAAACAACAATTAGCCCGGAATGTAGAAGCGTACGTTGATGATATTGTGGTAAGAAGTAATTCATGGGGGCAGCATATGAAAGACCTGGAAGAAACCTTTAACACTCTGGACAAATACCAAATCAAGCTAAATCCGGAAAAATGTGTGTTTGGAGTTACAAAAGGAAAATTCTTAGGCTTCATTGTCGGGCAAAGAGGGATCGAGGTAGACCCCGAAAAAACCCAGGCAATCCTTGATCTATTGCCACCCACAAATATTAAAGATGTGCAAGCTTTGAATGGACGACTCACGGCCTTAGGAAGATTCTGTTCAAAGCTCCAAGAAAAGTCAATACCATTCTTCAATGTCCTAAGGAAAAACAGGAAGTTCCAATGGGGTCAAGAATGTATGGAAGCCTTTGAAAGGATCAAAGAAATGCTCAAAGAACTACCTAAATTAGGTGTTCCTGCGCCAGGCCAAGACTTGTATCTCTATTTATCTGCCACGGACTAGGTGGTGGCGGCTGTGCTAATAATGGAGGAGGAGAAAAAGGAGATACCAGTGTATTATACCGGAAAAATTCTAACCCCAGCAAAAAGCCGGCATACCAACATTGAAAAAATCTTATTCGCATTAGTTGTTGCATCTCTGAAACTTCGGCCTTATTTTCACTCACACCGAATATTCGTCAGAACAAATTGGCCTCTGAAGTAGATAGCAAACAACCCAAATGCATCTGGGCGAATGGTGAGTTGGACTGTCGAGCTCACCCAGTATGAAATCCACTTCCTTCCTCGGACAACTATAAAAGCACAGGCCTTGGCAGACTTCATAACCGAAACGACCTTCACTCAAAAACAAAGAGAGCCCACAAACCCGCATGTCATCCTAGTTGATGGAGCTCGATGCAAGACGGGGCTGGAGCCGGAATAGTGGTCCAAACGCCGGATGGGAGAACTCTTAACTTTGCATTCGGTTAGAATTTGAGGTAACAAATGACGAAGCAGAGTATGAGGCTCTCATACAGGGTTTGGAAATCACCACTGCCTTAGGGGCAACAGGTTTTTCTTATAATAAAATAATAGCTTCTATTTATGTCTTTATAAACTCTTCATATACCTCCAAAAAATAGAGGAAAATGGAGCTTATTTCTTTATTCTTTATGCAGAATTGGAAATATACTCAGATTCAATGTTGGTGGCACAACAATACGATAATATTTATGAGGTCAAGGAGGAAAAACTTGGGAAATACTTGGCCAAAGTCCAAGAGACTAAGGCAAACTTTCAGAAATGCGAGTTAACACATCTTCCCCGAGCAGAAAACGTAGAAGCTGATGCGTTGGCTAAATTGGCTAGTATGGCCGAAAGGATGCCTAGTAAAGTCTGGATGGAGATAAAAGCAAACTCAAGTTTGGAAGAAGTCCGAATGCGTGCCGTTGAACCAGACGCGGTAACCAATTCTTGGATGACGCCCATTATCGAGTACATACAAACCGAAAGCTTACCACAAGATGAAAAAGAGGCGGCAAGAGTAAAGCGAAGGGCCGCGTCTTTCTTTCTAGAACAAGGCCAGCTCTACAAAAGATCATTGCGAGACCAGCACTTAAGTTTGTCTCCATAGAAGATGGAGCAAGGCTCATGGAAGAGCTGCATGAGGGAACCTGCGGAAACCACCAAGGGGAGAGGGCAATAGTTCACAAAATCCTGAGACTAGGATACTATTGGCCAAGAATGAGGGAGCACTCTAAGGAATACATACAGAAATGTATCAAATGTCAGGAACACGGACATAAAATACATAATCCCCCAGCTACGCAAAAGGCAATACTATCCCCGATTCCGTTTGCCACGTGGGGATTAGATATTGTTGGACCTTTCCCGGAAGCATCTCCCAGAAGGTACAAGTTCATCTATGTGGCCATCAATTACTTCACTAAATGGGTAGAAGCAATGCCAACAATATCTATTACCGCGAGAAAGTCACAAGACTTTATTTGGAAGTATGTGGTTTGTAGATTTGGAATCCCAAAGATAATAGTAACAGATAATGGAGCCCAGTTCAATTGCACTAGCTTCCGAACATTCTGTGAAGAGTGGAGATCGATTTAAGATTCGCATCGGTCGCTCATCCGTAAGCAAACAGCCAAGTAGAAAATGCGAATGGGCAAATCGTCAAAGCTATAAAAAGAAAGTTGGGCAACAAGAAAGGAAGATGGGCAGAACTGCTACCTCAGGTTCTCTCCTACAGAACAACCGAAAAAGTACCAACTGGAGAGACTCCATACAGATTGACCTATGGTCTAGAAGCAATTGTACTGCCTGAAATTATGGTCTCGTTAATCAGGTGGGAATCCTATGATGAGGAAAATAATAGTGAAGTGATAAAGGATAACCTCGATTTACTTGAAGAAACTAGAATCATGGCTCAAGTTAGGATGCAAAGAGATAAGGCAAAGGTAGAGAGATACTTTAACCAAAGAGCAAGAGAAAGAAGCTTCGCTCCAGGCGAACTGGTCCTTCGAGAGGTAAAACTGCCAAAGAAATTAGAGCCCCAATGGGAGGGACCATTCATAATACAACAACGGACTGGGCGAGCCTCATACCACCTGAAAAATAGTGAAGGATACGAATTGCCTCACTCTTGGCATGCTGAGTGCCTTAAAAAGTTTTATGTGTAAAAACGTTTTTACAAAATCAATAAAATGAGGTATTCTTTGGAACAAAGTTTTTGCCTTAAAATGTACCATCCGGCCAGCGTGCCTAGAGGCTATCATGCCTTGAAATGTACCATCCGGCCAGCGTGCCTACAGGTGTCATGCTGTAACACCCCTACAACGGACTTCACAACTAATTGAAATCGCAGCGGAAATAATCATTAACTAAACACTTCGGTGCTACAACGCCGTCAACCACCTACGTGGTTAACAAGGCAGAATAAATACAAGAGTACCGGTCTGATGATCAGACTCCCGAGCATAGAACTAAAACCATTAATACATCATATACAATACCGAGTATTTAAATATTCTTCACTGTAAACTGTCAATATACCGCCATAGTAGTCTCAACGGAATCAAAATACAATGCCACGGGAGCACAGGCGCATCCCGGGCTCAACATCCAAAATAAACCAAAATACAACTTCAGCCTAGATCCTACAGCCACTCTGCTTCCTCGATCCTCATCCTGCAGTAAAAATATGGAGCGCCCGAGGGGGTCAGCAACCCTTGGCTGGTATGGTTAACGCGCAGCCCATCGGCAACCGGGATATGCGCAACTAATTGTCATGATAACATGGCATTCATTTTAAGCATAACATAACATAACATATTATGTGGCATAGCATCAATAGTGCATAGCTCAACATCACATACACAGTGGATACTCTTTCCACAATAACAAACCAAGAAGGTTAAATAACATAAGAGCCTAGATAATGGTTCACCCTCATGTTAAGCTCGTTACACACACTCATTACCGTTCTGTTATTCGAATGAGTAACTTAAGTCATAGATGGTTCGGATATAGTGACCCGAACACACCACACAAACACATGTTCCCACTAAACCGATCATAAGTCAGAATAGGTAAGCTTTGGAGGAAGCTAGCGGGAGATCGAACGCCAACTTAAGGAGAACAATCTTAACAACATTAGAGTCGAATCTGATTCAGATATCTACTCTTAACTTACATGCATGACCGGACAACCGGATTCCTCACTTCCCAGTTAGCACTTGTTAGAAGTTCACGGTGGAACTTAACAACCAATACACAACAGGTGGTAAGTCACGTTAGACACAGACAAGGGAAATGAGTCACATCATAACATCATGATAATATGAACAACTGTAAACTCATTACATGTTTAAGTCTTATAACGTCATAAACACACAGAAAAACATACAGCACACAAGCCGGTGTAAACCGGTAGGCAACAGACTGCAAGAAAACCATACCTTCGTCCTTGCTTCGATTGATTTCCACCGTAGGTCACTCCTATACATGATTAATAACGTCGGTTAATTATTTATTTAACTTCAAACTTACTAAATGTTTAACATGATTGTATGACATGTTTTTAATGCCCAACTAATCCTTCATTACCTTCATTATACCCTAGGGGGCTAACTACATTTGCCACATCCTTTACTGTTTTTTTTATAGATTTTGGTCTATCCGACCCACTGTCCGACCCACAACTGGGTCGGACCCTTCCCGTGATTTTCGGGTTTGGAAAAACTTAACTTGTCCGACCCATGTCCGACCCAACCACCTGAGTCGGACCATTCCAGAGATGTCATCGCCCTTTGAACAAACACGTCCGACCCATGTCCGACTCACTCGACTGGGTCGGACCATTACAAAACTTTCACCGCCTTACCAAACAACTATGTCCGACCCATGTCCGACTCACTCGACTGGGTCGGACCATTCCAAAACATTTACAGTCCACCAAAACATGACCGTCCGACCCATGTCCGACCCAAGTCCTCTGGGTCGGACCGTTCCAGAACCATTTACTGACGTCTAATAGAGGCTGTCCGACCCAAACTTGGGTCGGACCCCTGGGTCGGACGCCACCAAAACTTGCCCAAACTTTGTCAAATCTTCACCAACTTCTCCTAAAGCCTCCTAATGTTTCCTAACATCATTTAGTACCCTCAAATCCTCATGCAACATTCATAAAATTCATTATCTATCTCCTTAACACTTACTCATTCCATACCGAAATTCTTAACACTTATGTTATTTTCTCCTAGGTCTCTAAGTGGTGTTTCATACCTAAGATAACCACTATGTCAACAATGTTTCCTCACCGCAACAACATCATCTCTCAAGCATCTATTCTCACAACTAACTCCTTATGACATTCTTGAAATCCTTTTTCAAGTTTACACTCTCTCCTTGTTCACCAAAGTTTGCATAAATCTTAACACAAGTCCAAATGACTTTAGTGTATCCCAAACATTCATTTGCATCATAAAGTCCTCTAGAACATTACCTAAGCCCTTTTTTTACATCATTAAACACCTTAATGCATGTTTCTTTCACAAGGAAAGCACTTAACCATTCTAAACATTTCATAACTTATCAAACTCATTTTAAACCTTAGAACTTCTTGTTTGTTACCTAAATTTTGACATAGGTTCTCCTAGAACATTACCAAACCAAAACACATTGTTTTCACAATCAAACAGCCAAGAACACTAAAAATCCATCAAACACTTTCTTATACACAAACTTCACACATATAGCTTCATCACAATATAGTGCATAATTTAAATTGCATGGCTCTTAGGCCCTTAAATGCATAAATCATAAACACTGAATTTCCCACATTATATTTGCCTTTGACCTGCAAATACACTCAACAATACATATGCCTCTTACTAAGCCCTTGAGAGTATTCTTCTAAGTCATTTCCCATTAGCTCTTTAGGTAGTTTTAACAAGCATTATGAGCTAATTTCTCCTAAAGCATTAAACCACATTAGGTTAGTATATTTACCTCTTTTCCACACAAACTTCTTTCTTGTTTCCTTATAAAACCGGTATGGTATTTGATTCCTTGTCAACTACTAAACAATATACAAACATTGAAATGAGTATACAAGCTCCAAGCTTAAACTCATTGTAAACCCTAGGTTTACATTGTTTCAAAAACACTAATGTAATTGTTTTACCTTGGTCTTTGAAGAGAGTTTGAATATCTATCAAGAGAGGACTCCACCTAGTCCATGAAAGGTTGGAATGAAGCTAGAACAAAGTCACACAAAGAGCACCATTAATGGGCATTTTTGGTCAAGGTAAAAACATGGAGGAAACATGATTTTTCTTTGAGATTCCTTACCTAGAAGCAAAGGAGAGTAATAATATGTAGAAATGTAAGCTCAAGCTCCTTGAATGGTGGAACTCCATGGCACCGAAATGGAGCTCTTGAAGTTTTGAGAAGATAGGAATGAAGAGCTTGATGAGAGGAAGAGAATGGTGGTGTTTGTTTTTGATTTGGTTAAGTGAGCTAGACTTTACAAGAGGTCAAAGATGGAGATGGTGGTGTGTACTATTGCAAACCGTAGAAGAGAATGAAGAAGAGAGGTTGAAGAGAGCATGGAACCGTGTTAAATGAGGAGGGAAAGAAGAGAATGAGATAAGTTTTGCCTTTTGAAGATATTTATGCCTTTAAAGCAAATAGTAACCATTAGTCATCTTTATTTACTTAACATGTTAACAAGAGAGTGGTGAGTCACCACACTTAAGAAAACCGGCCCCCAATAGTACTTAGGGGTATTTTAGTCTTTATTTGTCAATTGTCTCACTTATAATAACATATGTTACAAACTAGCTTATAAAAATCACTATTCATAAAAACAAGGCACATAGAAGTGAAATTTTTGATTTCTCATCGATATAGACTTCGAAATGTGATACTATATAGTACACATGTTAATTAAAGAGTAATGATGGACATTTAGCCATTCAAAACTCATTTATAAGATAATTTTTCGAAAATGTGCTTTAAGACTCCTTAAAGCACATTTTGTGTTTTAACTTGTTTTCAAGCTTGGTTTTCTTTGGTAATTGGTTTAATATGTTCATTAGTATATAAATAAGGTCTGGTAAGTTCATTAGGTCTTAACCAAGCTTACCCCAAGCTTAGAGCACATTTTGGCCTTTATTGACCTTAAAGCACATTTTGTGTTTTCTATTGTTTAAATTTGTTTACTAAAGTTCCTAAGACTCTTCATAGTCTTAATATACCATATTTAGGTGTTTAAACAACATACTAAGGTTTGGGGTATTTCACATGCCTTGAAATGTATCATCCGGCCAGCGTGCCTACAGGCTATCATGCCTTGAAATGAATCATCCGGCCAGCGTGCCTACAGGCTATCATGCCTTGAAATGTACCATCAGGCCAGCGTGCCTACAGGCTGTCATGCCTTGAAATGAATCATCTAGCCAGCGTGCCTACAGGCTATCATGCCTTGAATTGTACCATCCGGCCAGCGTCCCTACAGGCTGTCATGCCTTGAAATGAATCATCCGGCCAGCGTGCCTATAGGCTATCATGCCTTGAATTGTACCATCCGGCCAACGTGCCTACAGGCTTCCGTGCCTAGAAAGAATCGTACGAGTCGGTATGGCAAGAAAAGCATAAATGCATTGATTAAAAGTAAAACTAATTAAAGGCGTAAAAATTCTTTGTATAAAAAAGGGAGCGCAAAACATTTGGAAATCTGGTCGCTCCGGATAAAACCAAATGAAAAATACATCAAAACTAATGCATAACAAGTAATCTAAACTGGTCGAGAGTACAAAAAGTAGTAATAGAGGCAAAAGCACCAAATAATTACCGAAGTCATAACCCAAAATACACCTATACAAGGCCTGCTTACTAAAAACATTCTTCCTGAAAGTCTATTCTTGAACAGTCTTTTTTGTAGCTGATCCTTCGGCCAGATGGGACACGCTCTCCTGAGAATTGGATTTTCCAACAGCCTGATGGGGGCCCGCAACCCCTTGGCGCATACCACTGTCGGGGGGGGGAAGGAGGCCTGACCAGGCCCGAAGAACGTTTCACCAGGGAGGCGACCGAACCTCTCAAAATCCTCAAAAAAATTACTCTTCTTAGCAACTCTATCAAACTCCAACTCACTAGACAAATCGTCATCCAGAACTTCTACCTTCTTCAAGAAGTACCTGGAAATAATTTGATGGCAAATGTTGGTAATCTTGCGGCTCTGGGAACCGAAAGCCTCTTTCAGATAGGCAATAACGGTGCCCTGCTTCTTCAGCTCCTCTTGGGTCTGACGAGCATAGGCCGTATGCTTGGAAACTCCCTTTCAAGCTGTAAGACCTAGGCTCGATAGAGGTCGCGTTGAGAACCCATGGCAGAAAGTTCCTCATTCAATTTGTCAACACGATTGCTGAGTTTCTCAACATGTCTTAAAAGGTTTTCAGAATCTAGACAACAAGAAAAAAAAGGAAAAACTGGTAAGAATAAAATGTAAGAACAGAAGATAGCCGCCGATGAAGCAATAAAAACTCACTCTTAGCCGGAGCTTTAGCATTCTCGGATTGAAGAAAGGTCACGGTTCCCTCCAGAGCCTTCACCCTCTCTTCCAGAGCGGCCTTCTCGGCTGCAAGAGCAGTCTTACCAGAAGAAAGAGCCATGTTTTCTTCCCTCAAGGACTGCTTCTCTTGATCAAAGCAGCCCGAGTCTGCTCATCCAGAGCGTCTCTTTCGTCGGTCAGACTGGTAAGCTCGTGAATGAGTCTTGCTTTATCTTCCACCAAAGCCTCATTCTGTCTAGCCAAATTCTTTTTATCAGTCTCAAGGGACTCGACTTCTTTCTCAAGAGCAGTATTCAGGTCGAACAGGTAAACTTTGTCTGAAGCAGAGAGTCCACCTCCCTTTTATGAGCAGCTTGTACCTACCACAACAAAACTTCCAGGTCAAAAAGCCTGCATTGGTATCAAGACGTCCTTTTCGCTGGAAGGGTTGCGGTGTACCTGTTTCAAGATGTTATCGGTCTGAAGATTCTGGTTTTTCAGGGCAAACACCTCTTCCCACAAGTTCTTTAATTTTAGTTCATACTCATCACGGGATGACATGACCGCAACTCTTTGTTTAGAGTATCTGTAATTTCTTTCACTTTGCGGTCAATCTCATAACGAACTTGATCAATGTAAGTATCGTGAGAGGAACGGGTTTGCGCCAACTCGACTTCAATATTATTGGCTCGACACTTCTCATCCTGTAGGTCGGATTGGAGATCTCGAGTTTGAACTTCAGCACTTTGAGCCATTGACATTACCTAAAGAAACGGACATAAAAGGTTTTAAGGAGCACCAAGAAAGATATAGGGGAAAGGGTGAAAGATCGCACTAACCTGTAAAATGCCCTGCCACATTAGGTTGAAAACCTCTCCCAAAGGAAGGGAGTGGCGCATAATAGTGTCGGCCCCCACCGCTCCCAATCCTCAGCCTCTCCTTAGTAGTAGTAACAATGGACGGAGGGGTGAAAATCCCGTCCGGATGGTCAGACAGCCTAATCGCCTCCTTCCAGGGATCAGTATATCGTGCGGTGTCCAAAGAGATCCTGCATAGGGGCTGTCCAAGATGGTAAAACCATCCCTCCTTCTGGGAAGAGCCAGTAAAATTCCCCTGAACAGGAAGGGGTGGAGAGGAGGAAGAGGCGGTAATGTCCTCCCGTTGCTTGCTTCGGAGCTCAGGGTTCTCGGGCACCGGTCGATACCCCATCACCCTCTCTTACACAAACTCCTTTGCCCCAGGAACATCACATGAAATCGAGGCACCAGGAGCCTCACTGTCCTCTTCGACTTCGGGTATTTCTGATAAGACAGCCTTCGGTTTTGACACGGTTTTCTTCCAGAGTTTTTGAACACCAGAAGCTGGAACAGCAGCGACATGGGGGGCAGGACCGGAAACAACTTCATTATCAGACACAGCTATAGGTGCGCCTTGAGAGCCTAAAGATAGGAAAGATCAGCAAAGAAGTATGCAAAAGGAGGACAAAAGAGTTTTTTTCAAATCAGAACGATCAATACGTAAGTCAGTCACTTCCAGAGCAATGTCGTGGGCCGGACCGGAAGAAAAAAACCCTGCCAAGTCAAGAAATAAATCACAAATAGGTGTCGGGTGGCCAGACTCCTGCCCTGAGTGAGAGATAGACCCCACGTCTGAACCAGGAGTAAGAGGAAGAAAGACGCGACGTCCAGACCCTGGACTCACGTGACAAGTACCTGGCAAGTCACTGCATGATCGGACTGGGGACTCAATGATCTTTTTCTTTCTCTTTTGTTCGGGTCGATCCTTGTCACTATCATCTCTTTGTCTTTTCTTGGAAGCAGAAGCATCCCCAAGAAGTCTCGTGGCCGCATCAACAGCCGCATCAATAGACGCGTAATAGTCAACTTGCTCGTCACTCATATTAAAGTTGACAAAATTCCAACTGTTAAAAGGCCCCACCTTATCTCCTCTACAAAAGAAATCTGTCAATACAACACGAAAAGTAAGCGGACAGTTTAAAAGGTAAAGACCTAGGTTAGAGAAGGCGAAATAAAAACTTACTGTGATATTTCTTCAGTGAATCCAGGCGTGCAGGGGTGAAGAATTGAGAAACCGTTGGCTGCTTACTACTCACCACCTTCAGGATTGTCGTAATAGGCATGTCTTTTGCTGGAGAAGGGGGCAGCTAAATTGGCCTTTCGGGATCGAAGAACAGTAAGGAACTCCCAAGAATCAGCCGGGAGGCGGGATGACAACGAACCTTCGAGAATTCCATCCGGAAGACGTCTTTTTATAGTTGAAAAGGGAAAATCCGGCCTTCGCCTTGATAGTCAGACTGTCAGGATCATCCCTTGTAGAGAAGAATTGGGCAAATTCGGTGGCCACCGCCCGAATTTGATTCTACTCGCAGAGGAGTATGTAAGCATGGAGGTAAGAAATCGCTTTTGGATGTAAGTGAGCGAGCACGCAGCAGCGACGAATTAAGAACCCTAGGACGAACAGGTGAGGAGGCACGGTTAGGCCACGGGGGAAAAAGTCCGCATAAACGGCATACCCAAGACCAAAGTCGTCATGAGGATGTGAGTCGGAGGAAGGGAGGTAGATGCGAGTGCCCGATGGAACTTCGACATTTTTAAGGAAGGAAAGGAGGGAAGAGATGTCCAGAGAAGATGTGGAAGGCTCTTGATCGGCGGAGAAGGGTGCGGTGGATTTCAAGTAAGAAGGGCGAAAGCCCTGACAGGAGGAAGTACCCTGAATCGCCTCTCTGGCAGGAACAAAATTTGTTGTTGCTTTGTTCTTCTTCGAGCTCGACGAAGCCATTGGAGCAGGTGAACAGAGAACAATGGCAAAACAGAGAAGTGGAAGGGTTCGAAAAAAGCGCGGGAAGGAAAGCGACGAAGTCTGCAGCGAACGAAGGAGAGAGATATCCGAAAAAAGACTAAAACTAGAGTTTTGAAGAAAACGATTCCCGCCCAGTTAATAAAAATAAGTAAAAGGGAGACTCTGCACCTTCCTGAAATGGGACGCTGACACAAAGTGACTCCGCAAATTCTACATCGAAAAGGCGTAAGCACGAGCCAAGCACGAGCGAGGATATGGTTCAAAAAGCAAGTTCCTTTTCTTTTTTTAAAAAAAAGGGAGAAAGGAAAAAGGAAAAGAGACTTGTGGGACTAAGGGGAGATGGCCGGAAGAGCGAGAGAGTATAGCATCAGAAGAAAAATCGATCCGACAAACCGTGAAAGGCTAAAGACAGGCAAAATTTCCTATAAGGCATGCTAAAGAGGAAAAGTTCTACTTTTTACGTTTAGGGGATCAAAAGTAGAACTTGTGGGACTGATGAAGAGGGAAAAGTATAAAAGTATAGAAGGTAAAATGTCCGGTCACCTGTGACTGGAAAAAATAGTCTAGAAAAAAAGATATTGCTGGGCTGGAACGTGTTCCGGCTAGAAGGTAGTTAGATGTCTCGTTTATATGCAAATGCCAACCTGGAAATAAGAAGAAAGTGACAGGCTGGCAACCTCCGATCTAGTAATGTAAACATTAAAAATAAAGGCACACCCCCATAAGGCGGGACACGCTCAATAGACCAATACTATCTAAGCACTCTTTCTCAAAAGTTCTCTCTCAGTCGCTTTGTATCGAGATCAGGTAAGTCGAAGGATTAGCAGAGAGGGAGAGGGAAGGGAACTTTTCTTACCTTTTCAGGTCTATTCCTTTTGGGTAAGCGTTTGTATGTAAGTAAGTTCGGTATGTTCCGTTAATCAGACCGTGGCAAGGTCCCGGTGTTAGTTTATTCTGCTGTGATGTTTATGATTAAGCTGTTAAGTTTGCGATAACCACGATTGGCTTAGGATGGGGTGTTACAAAAAGTGGTATCAGAGCGTAGTTACGCTCTGATCAAGAAATACCAGACATAGGTAACCACCGAGATAGGATATGAGTTCTGATGTAAGTAATGGGCTAAGGGTGTTGGAAGTTAGAGTGAGTAGAGTCAGATGACCACTATTAAGTGTGGATCATCTTTACCGTCTACGGACGTTACAAATTCTTGAACCAAAACCGAGGTGAATACAGACCTAATGTGAGTTGTGCTTGTTCAGATGGCAGGACGTCCTAGAGGAGGTCGAGGCGTGGCCGAGGCGATGACGTTACTGAGATACCAGGAGGGTAGATGATCGCGGAGATTGTAGCTGCCGCATTAGGGCATATGGGTTATCAACCTGGTATGGGTGCACCACCTCCACCGCCACAGCCCTGGGAACCGAACTGGGTGAAGAGTTGGCTGACCTTCGACCCGCACTCTTTAAGGAGGAGACTGATCCCGCCAAGCTTGAGGCGTACATCTCCGAGCTGGAGACTGCCTTCGAGACCCTCGATGTCCCTGCTGGGATCAAGTTGCGTCTGGCTGCATTCTATCTGAAAGGGGCAGCAGGCGATTGGTGGAAGCTGGCGAGGGCCGAGCATGTGGCTGATCCAGAGTTCGGCTGGGAGCAGTAAACCACACTACTACGAGCAAAGTACTACCCCGCCCATGTCCAGACAAAGAAGCGCTTACAGTAGGATGCGCTTAAGCAGACAGACAAGATGACGGTAGACGAGTATTACTCAGAGTTTACCGCCTTGCTTCGTCTTCTGCCGGGTCTTGGATATTCAGACCAGATTCTGGTGGACCGCTTCTATGGCGGGCTTAGCCATCGACTCTACTACAGCATGGGGCCGACGAGTTATACTACCTTGCAGGTAATGAGAATAATTGAAATATGAATAAGTGAATGTGATTTAGGCTTGAGAAATAAGAGAAACTAATACTTTGGAAAACAGGAGTGCTATCATGCCGCTGCTAAGGTTGAGATAACCGTCCAGCTAAGGGACGAGGACAATGCCAAGAGAAAGAATGCCGGGAAGAGCATAGAGAACCAAGGGCAAGGTGGGTACAAGAAACAGAAGTACCAGCCTCAAGCCCAGAAGAATCAGAACCAAAAAGGAAAAGAAGGAACTGAGAAGGTTGCTAAAGAGCCATTGAAATTGACTTATGCATATGCTGCTAAGCCCCTGTGCTCAAGGGCACCAAAGGGTAAGGAAATTAATATTGAGTGAGTTGAGTGACATTTAGCAAACCGTTAAGAATAAGAGTACTAATATTGTAAGTGATCAGGATCTGAGACAGGTAAGGGAGCCGGTGGTGGCTACCAGTGACGCTACATCGGTCATTGGTGTCACAAGGACCACCCCGGGCTCGATTGTAAGGGGAACAAAGTTTAGTGCAACTATTGTGGGGTATACGGGCACCGAGCATACGAGTGCTTCCAGAACCCCGAGAGTAGAGCCTACAGGCCCGAGATGAAGGGCAAGGGCAAGACCGATCAGGGAGCTGGTTCTGCCGGTCAGAAGAGAGTGCAGCAAGCTGCAGATAAAAACCCACGAGTAGCCCAGAAGTCGGGACCCACACTACACATGGTGGACCGGGACTATGAGCCTGAACCCTCATCGAGGCCAGGTACCGCTATAAACCTTTAAGTGATAAAATTGCCTGCTTACCGCATTATCATGCATGTTTGGTAAATAATTAAGTTAGATGAGAATAAGATAAGAAAAGAACCTTAAGTAAGATATGACCTATTACCACCTTATGAAACTTCAACATTTGCTATCCAATAACTTCAACACCTAACCTGGAAGGCACCAACATCGAAACCCGAGACTTTCCAACCGAACAATGTCAGGTTATCCACCCAGGTATGATTTTATTAAGGGGATACCTGACACCAGAAGCACAAATAGCCATCCTCAGGAGATGCAGTCAACTAGGAGTGAGACCGGGAGGTTTCTATACACCAGAGTACCCAGGGGGAGCAAGGATGAAGTTAAAGATGATGAGCTTAGGCAAGGATTAGAATCCGTATGCCAAGACCTACCAGACCACAAGAATACAAGATGAAGTCTCACCACCGGGGATACCCAAAGAGTTCCATCAAGTTATTACACAAGTCGTGGATCGCTTAACAGTTGGAAGCTGACCCGATTCCAGACATACAAGCAGACATCTACATTGTGAACTTCTACGAGAAAGATGGGTGACTCGGACTACATCAGGACAAGGACGAGACAACGGAGTCTCTCGAAAGGGGGATACCCGTAGTGTCTTGGTCCATTGGAGACGACGCAGAGTTCCTATACGGCGAGCAGAAGCGTGCGTACCGTGCTAATAAGTTAATACTTAAGTCAGGGGATGTATTAGTTCTGGGAGGAGAATCAAGGATGTTATACCATGGGATTAAGAGAATCCAGCTGAATACAGCACCGTCAGCAGTAATCAATGCGACACATATGAGACCAGGGCGGTTAAACCTAACCTTTAGACAATATTAGCCATGTAATGTTTTAAGTATGATGTAAGGAATGAGATATAAGAAAGAAGCACATGTTGCAAACAGGATGGTTATGAATAAAATAACAGTGTTGTTCATATTAATTGTTACGACTCTTGTTATACCATCATTACTCATGAAGCTTGTGAATACAATTAGGTTATGGACTCGGTACGGAAGGTGCACTAAGCATACTTACAGAGGCACAGGCCGACGCCAGCGGTACTATCCTCACTGGCACCTTTCCGATTAATGGGATTGAGGCATCGGTTCTCTTCGACTCAGGGGCCTCGTATACCTTTATCTCGGCATCTTTTGCGATGAGGTTGGGGCTAGACGCTGATGAGCTACCCGACTTTACGGTTACGCTCCAGTCTAAGGAGAAGGTTCGTTGCACTCACTACTACCGAGGAGCCATCGTCAGAATTAAGGGGGAAGACTTTCCAGTCAATTTTATTGAGTTCAGGGAGTTGGATTTGATGTTATCTTCGGGATGAACTGGTTGGAGCGGCACAAGGGTCGTATCATCTGCGCCGAGAATCTGTTGTTGCTTAGGAGTCTGTCTGGGGTAACAATATCATACCGCCAAAGGCCTAGAGAGCCTTCGACTAATACCATCACCGCTATGGCAATGTATAAGAAGTTGAGGAGGAAGGAAGAAGTATATCTCTACTATGTCCAGGACATAGAGAGGGGCCCCGAGTTTGACCCCGACTTACCAGAAGTGTCAGAGTTCCCCGATCTCTTTCCACGGGAACTGCCCATGCCACCCACTCGGGAGGTAGAGTTCACTATCGAGCTGCTACCCGAACCGGACCGATAGCCAAGGCACCATACCGCATGGCTCCGGCAAGAAATGAATGAACTGAAAGATCAGTTGAAAGACTTGCTAGATAAGGGATTCATAAGACCGAGTGTATCACCATGGGGAGCGTCAGTTCTCTTCGTGAAGAAGAAGGATTGTAGTCTCCGCCTCTGCATCGACTACAGAGAGCTGAATGCAGTGACTATGAAGAATAAGTACCCACTACCCCGTATTGATGATCTGTTCGATCAGTTGAAGGGGGCATCCGTGTTTTCCAAGATTGATCTCAGATCGGGGTATCATCAGATAGCCATTAAGGAGGGGGATATTGAGAAGACGGCATTCCGGACACGATACGACCACTATGAGTTTATAGTGATGCAGTTCGGTTTGTCGAACGCACAGGGGAAATTTATGGATCTGATGAACCACTTGTTCCGGGAGCAGCTGGACAAGTTGGTTGTGGTATTCATTGACGACATTCTGATATATTCAAAATCGAAACTTGAGCATGAGGAACATTTGAGAAAGGTGTTAGAGATATTGAGGGAGAACCAGCTATATGCTAAGTTCTCCAAGTGTGAGTTTTGGCTTGACCAGGTCTCTTTCCTGGGTCATGTCATCTCGGATGCTAGGATCTCGGTGGATCCAGCAAAGATTGATGCCGTGCGTTCTTGGCCGAGACCGAAGACAGTTACCGACATTTGGAGCTTTCTTGGTTTGGCAGGTTACTACCTGAGGTTTGTTAAGGATTTCAGCAAGGTCGTGAAGCCGATGACCATTCTGATGAAGAAAGATGCACCATTTGTATGGACGGCCGATTGTGAGAGTTCGTTCCAGAGGTTGAAGGACTCATTGACCACTGCACCGGTCCTGACAATCCAAGACGGTACGGAGGGCTTTGAGGTATATTGTGATGCGCCCGGCAGAAGGCTGGGTTGCGTGCTCATGCAGCATGGCAAGGTGGTGGCTTATGCCTCACGCCAGCTGAAGAGACATGAGGAGAACTACCCCACTCATGATTTAGAATTGGGAGCAGTGATATTTGCCTTGAAGATTTGGCGCCGCTACTTATACGGGGTTAGTTTGATGATCTACACCGATCATAAGAGCTTGAGATACATATTCACTCAAAAGGAGTTGAATCTTCGACAGAGGAGATTGTTAGAGTTTCTAAAGGACTATGACATTGACCTCAAATACAAAGAAGGGAAGGCCAAAGTTGTAGCTAACGCCCTGAGTCGTCAAGCACACTCACTCCATTCGCTAGTTTCTTTCTCCAGCTTGGTTGATGAGGTGCGAGAGGCTCAGAAGGCAGATGAGTACATGAGGAGGTCAGACAGAAGCTGACACAGGGTACCTTTGAGAGTCAAGAATACAACTTCAGACTTCATGATGATGATCTGAGCAGACTTAAGGGCCGGTTATGCATACCACGAGGCAACACAGATTTGAAAGACCGTATACTTAGAGAGTCACATTGTTCTTCAGTTTCCATCCATCCGGGATCCTCTAAGATGTATAAAGACATGAAGAGATACTTCTGGTGGTTGGGGGTGCAGACAGATGTTACCGAGACATGAAGGAACCATGGCTCCAGCTCTTTTATCCTCTTTTGCAGGGGTGAATGGTTGCGTGATGGGGGGGTGGTATATCGTGGAGCTGTTTTTTTTAAAAGATCCTGAATGAAAGGCTCAGCGGGGTTCACTAAGGGATCATTTTCAGGGTCAACAAGACTTTTGGCCTTGTGGAGGTTTTGTTCGATCCTAGGTGCCTCGTCATCCCTATTGCCAGATAATTGTTTCCTCTACGATTCCCAAATTTTGACATGAATGGTAACGCGCTTTTCTTATCAATATTTGGTTCCATGAAGGGAGATCCTCACATGGTGCTTCGAAATTTAAATGCATCAAATGCTCTGGGTTTTGCACGCTCTGTGTTTCTCTCATGCACTCGACTCTCCCGGGAGGTTGGAGTTCCTTTCAAGACCTCTTCGGGGAAAATGATACCAGAGTTCGTCGGCCTTTGATGACTTATGTGACTTTCCTAGAATCAAAGATCGAGATGGGCCTCGACACTAGGGATATGCAAATGCAATTAAGCTAAACCTAATGCAGATGATAATGATAACTTTGTGTGGATGCATTTTTTTGAATTTTTTGAATGAATGCGTTTTTTTTTAGATTTTTGTGACGGTTCAGACATAATATCGTCTCAACTGGTCGAGATTGACAAGGCTTTGAAATTCTTCCCCATCCAAATCTGTTAGTAATACAACACCATGAGGGGTTATCTCTTTGACCAGATAGGGGCCCACCCAGTTCGGTCTAAACTTTCCTCGTGGGTCTGGTAAGTCCTTTCTCAGCTCTTTTTGGACGAGGTCGCCCACTTGGATGTTTTGTACTCTAACCCTTTTGTTCAACGCTCTAGTCATTCTCTTCTGGTAACCCTTGATGTGATATAATGCCTGTAGGCGTTTCTCATCAAGAAGAGCAAGACTGTCATAGCGCTGTTGCAACCAGTCACTTTCAGCAATTTTCAGTTCGTTAGTGACCCGAAGAGTTGGAATTTCAAGCTCGATTGGCAAAACACATTCTGACCCATACACCAAGGAATACGGGGTGGCTCCGGTTGCAGTTCTGACAGTAGTTCGGTAACCCTAGTGAGCGTAGTGTAGCTTTTTTGGCCAATCTCTGTACGTTTCGACCATTTTTGATAGTGCCCTCTTCACGGCTTTGTTGGCGGCTTTGACCGCTCCATTGGTCTGAGGTCTGTATGGAGATGATTTGTGGTAACGGATATTGTATTTTCCATGACCCGGATAGTGTCTCCGTCGAACTAGGGACCGTTATCTGATACGAATTCTGAGGGGACTCCATATTGGCATATGATATCTCGCTCGATGAACTGGGCAACTTGCTTTGATCCGATGTTTGAGAACGACCGTGCCTCTACCCATTTGCTGAAATAGTCTATTGCCACTAGGATGTAGCGATGTCCATTTGAAGCTTTAGGGTGAATTTCTCCAATGATGTCGATTCCCCATATAGAGAACAGCCAAGGAGCCGCCATGGCTGTCAGGGGTAGGGGTGACAGGTGTTGCAAGTTAGCATGTGTCTGACACTTGGCGCACTTTTTCACAAATGCATGACAGTCGGCTTCCATCGTTGTCCAGTAGTACCCTAGTCTGAGGATTTTCCGGGACAGGGAATGTCCTCCAGCATTGGTCCCACATACTCCCTCGTGGACATCTTCAACGATCTTATCAGCCTCTTTTCTGGTCACACATAGGTGTTGAATTCCATTCGGCATTCTCATGTAGACCCTGGTTCCGCACAGCACATATTGATTTGACATTCTCTCAGAGCAATACGGTCCTGCTTAGTGGTCTTCTGACGGGTACTCTCCTATTCTGAGAAATTCTCAATGTCCACGAACCACTATCTTCGGTTTTCTTCTGCTCAATGGCTCCAATTTCGAATGAGGGTACATTAGCCAATATTATCCACAAGGGAAAATAATAAGAGCCGCATCGGTACTTGGATTCTGAGGCCAAGGAAGCCAAAGAGTCAATAAAGATAGTTTGGCTCTGGTTTACGTGCTTGAAAGTTATGTTTTGAAAGCAGGTAATTAGGTGTGAAAGGTAGTCATGGTAGGGGATCAATCGTTCTTCTCTGATCTCCTAAGTCTGGTTGACTTGCGAAATAACGAGATTAGAATCGCCAAAGACCTCTAACTCCCCACTTGCAATTCTAACGCCATTTCAAGTCCCAGGATGCAGGCTTCGTATTCTGCCATGTTAGTGACCGAGTAATTGATTTTTACTGCAGCTGGAAGTAGATCTCCCTTCGGAGGATCAACAAGATCCCAGCCCCTTTACCCTTATTGGTTGACGGCTCCATCAAAGTATAGCCTCCAACAGGTTTTTCGTAACGTCATGATTTGTTCGTCGGGAAATCGTCATTTCCGAAGAACTCGGATGCTACAGGGATTCTGCTAGATGCTCGGCTATGGCACTCCTTTTGATTGACTTCTAAATTTTGAAAGTGATGCCGAACTCAGACAACAATAGGGACCATCTGGATAAGCGTACCGTCAAGAATTGGCTTTTTCAGCAGGGTACTTTATAGGGTTCATGCGCGCGATAGATGAACCTCTTGCCCTAACAAGTAGTGCCTCAGCTTCTTCGTAGCCCAAACCAAGGAAGCACAGAATTTGTGGTGGATGTTAGAGTATCGTGTTTCTACAAACAACCCATTTCTTGCTGATATGGTAAATCGACTTTTCACGCGGTGGGGATCCTTGCTCTTAGGCTAGCATGGCGCCCATGGATGTTTATCGAGCTGTCAGGTAAAGAATCATTGGTTACCCTCCTGGGGCGGTACCAAGACGGCGGGTTTTGCAAATAGGTTTTATCTTCTCAAATGCTTCTTCCACACTGTCATTCCACGGCTTTCGACGCATCTTTCTTCAAACGAAGAAAGATAGGCTCACAGGTCTCGGTTAGCTGCATGATGAATCTTCTGATTGTACTGAACTCTGCCTAAGAAACCCCTGATTTCTTTTCGGTCTTTGGAGGAGACATCTCTTGAATGGCTTTTATCTTATCCGGTCTACCTAGATCCCTCGGGTTGTAATCATGAATATTAGAAGTTTTCCCCCGGTTACACCGATTGTGCATTTTTCGGGGTTCAGCTTCATTTGGTATCTTCGCATCCTCTCAAAGAATTTTCTTAGGTTTACTAAGTGATCCTCCCGTTGGGCAGCTTTAACAATCATATCATCGACATATATCTCCACCTCTTTGTGAATCATGTCATGCAACAACGTAGTGGCGGCCCTTTGATATGTGGCTCCGGCATTTTTCAAGCCAAAGGGCATGTTCACGTAACAAAAGGTTCCCCATGCGTAATAAAAGAGTCTTTTCCTGGTCTTCTACAGCCATTCGCATCTGATTGAACCTGAGAAAACCCTCCATGAATGATAGTAGTGCATGTTGGGCAGTATTATCAACAAGGATATCAATGTGGGGTAAGGGAAAGGTGTCTTTGGGGCTCGCCTCATTTAAGTCCCGAAAGTCAATACACACTCGCACCTTTCCATTTTTCTTTGGGATGGCTACGATGTTGGCTAGCCAATCGGGGTTGGGGTAATTGACGACCCCAAATGAAGCCAACACGTAACAACTTCTCAACTTCCTCTTTCACTTTCAATTGGGCTCGGGTTTCATTCTTTATTCTCAAATGTTGTTCTTAGGTTTGGCATTTGGGTACAACGGTATTCGGGTGTTGGACAATGTCAGGGTCATCCCTGGCCTGTCTGCGTAGCTCCAAGCAAAAACATCGACATATTCAGTTAGTCAGAGAAGTAGGTCCCGTTTTTCTGTTTCACTCAAACCCAAACCAACTTGTAAAGTTTTGGGGTTATCAGGTGTTCCGATATTATTGCAACTACAGTGTCCTCTACAATCTGAGTGTGGATGGAATATTTTCTGTGGGAGGCATATTCTCCTCGTCATTATTCTTCTTCTTCATCCTCATAGTTTTGCATTGAATCAAGTGACAAAAGAGATGAATTTTCTGAATAACTGAACTTTTATAATATCGAAGAGCTGGGTA
This sequence comes from Limonium bicolor, assembly GCA_023374045.1. Taxonomy (NCBI): domain Eukaryota; kingdom Viridiplantae; phylum Streptophyta; class Magnoliopsida; order Caryophyllales; family Plumbaginaceae; genus Limonium; species Limonium bicolor. Next base: position 104,793,263 of record CM041781.1, on the reverse strand, counting down.
ACTCAATGATTGTTAGAAACTTGCCACCATTTTTACATCGGGAAATAAATGGTGGCTCGGCCTCTCTTTCTTCTTCATTGAAATTAAGACAGATATCACTCTCATCATCAGCGCTACGAGAACTACTGCTATCACTACTGCTACTACTATCACTATCGACTAGACTGATTGAGTAAGGCTCCTGGGAAATCAGCTCCTCTCTCTTATGATAGAGGACAAGACACGCTCCATGGCCATCTACCGAGGGTGCGGGGTCCTTGATGACTGGTTTGGTCGTGACACTGCTCTCCGCTGCATCCTCGGGCATTCCTTGGTCACATCCCTTGTCGTCCTGGTCTTCAAGGCATGAGTTGAGGGAGAATAAAGCGGTCCACCAGTTCTCCCACTCCATTGTCTCCTAATTTCCCTGAGCTTGAACTGCTTTCTACTTATCACAACTCACAGATTCATATGGTTCAAGGTTAACTGATAAGAAAGAATATGTGGGAATTCTTACATGTGAATCTGTCAACATCATACCTGTCAATTTCGTAAATCCTAACCCGACTCCTCGACCTCCGATATATGCGGTTAGTGGCTCTGTCGTGCCCTGCAGCTCCTTGCCTAGCCCACTCCCCTGTTTGTAGCCCATCCGAGAGAGGAGTGATGGAAGAAGTTTGACTTACCTGTGAATGCGGCCTTGCCACTGTGAGGCCCCCGAGCGTCAACTCTGGACCCCCCGGTGCCTCTCCCAAAACCTCCACGATTCATCCCCCGTGATTGAACTTTAGCTTCTGATGGTCGACTGAGGGGACTCCTTTAATCTGATTGATGAACTCCCGCCCCAGCAAGAGGTTGAAGGTGGAGGATATGCCTATTACCATTGCTTCGATGGTCAGGGAGACGTCTTCAATCAAGATCGATCAGTGAGAGGGTTCCCAAAACCTTTCTATGGCTGTTGTCATAGGCACTCAACGTCATGTCCACCGGCTTGAAGTCGTTGAGTCCCATATGACGGGCTACTCTGAGCGGGCAGACATTCACCTCGGCCCCATCATCAATAAAAGTCTTGGGGACCTGGAATCCTCCAGCCTTCACAGTTATGTAGTGGGCCTTTCCCGCCTGACGAGGGATCTCATCATTAGTGAATGTTATGGAGAGTTCCGGAGTCCTGAATAGGTAGGCTATGATGTTTTCAACCGACGCCGACCGCTTCTATCCATTCTCAAGTGCCGAGCTACCGCATCTTTGTGCTCTTCTGAAATCGTCAGCAGGGACCAGATTGTGATGGGTATGCTGGTTGTCTTCAGCTTTCTCAATAGTTCTTCTTCTCCCACCAACTTGTTTTATGACTCATTCAGAGTAAGGTCATGGACTTTCTGTTGCAATGCTTCTGGCTCCTCTACGAGCTCAATGGGTTTGAAATGCCTTCCTGAGCGGGTCAAGTGATTGATTCTTTCAAGGTCATCATCATGCTTTTCCTCGTCTACTATCTGAAATGGTACTTTAACAGGAGTTATAGCCGGTGGATTTTCATCTTCGTCTGTGATCATGATGACATTGCACTCGGAGATTCTCCTTCCTCACCTTTCGGCAATCTTCTGCCGACACCATGCTTCTACCACCTTCAATGCTTTCATAGTGTTATAGAGTTCTCGTGCTTCAAAATTCAGTCCCACGAGTAACTGAAGGTTCTTTTCTATATGTCGTCCAACTATTATCAAAGTAATTATGGACACTCTTCCTTGTCCTACCAGACGCTCAACTGTGGTTCGGATTTCATGCGTCATGGCTAGATATTCATGCATCTGTGGTTGATTATCATGCTGAATTTCTGGACGGTAACTCGGAAGGCGTCTAGCTCCGGGGATAGTACAATCGGAGGGGGTGTGCTCTGGCTGACTGACTCAGAAGAATTCCAGATGTCATTGATCCTTATGATTCTGCTAATGTCTGACTCTTCCTCTCCTTCTCCCATCAGACTCAACATATTCACATGTCTGGGGATAGAGTTGTTTTGAGTGTTCGGATTAGTTTTCGGGAATTCCACCTCTCCAGCATCGATCAAGTCCTGGATGGCACGCCGCAAGGCCCGGCAATTATCCGTACTATGTCCCTTGATCATGTGATATTTGATAAGTGAGAAATACATCTATTTTTAGGATTATAATTCTTCCCATTTTCATAACAAATCATGTCGTATTTCTCCCTTATCATATGTTTTTCTTAGATTTATGTTTTGATATGAACTGACACATTTTATGTGTTAAATGCAGTAAAAAGTCTTGGAATCACATAGTTTACTTCACAAGCTTTCCAACGCAACAAACGACGAGTGAAACGGAGTTATAACGAAGAATCTAGAGCCTATCGAATTTTGCAAAGGAAATGTAACACGTCCTTGTTTGGTCCTGGGGAAAAAGGGTAGGGACACAACAGGACAGAAAACAGGAAGATCGTCCGTGGAAATATGGCAAGACACAAAACAACCTGTCCGCCCAAATAAGCCAAGGACAAGACTAGAGAGGGTGTGTGTGCTGTTCGTGGAAAAAGCAAGGACAGAAATAGGATGGAGGGGTTGTGAGACGTCCGGGGAAAAACAGCAAAGGACAAGAAACAGGATGGAGGCTTGGAGACGTCCGGGGAAAAAAGCAAAGAAAAGGGATAAAGAAAAGGCTTGTGAGACGTCCGGCCAAATATCCAAGGACACAAACAAGGGACATAGGCTGGACATATTAACAAGACACGACGGCATTTAATTCATAAAATGTGTCCGCCCCAAATATCCAAGGACACAACCAAGGACATATTAAGTGTCCGCCATTTATACAAGGACACAACCAAGGACACAAACAAGGACGCGTGGTAAATGGCAACCCAGATCCAGAAAATTGACGCGCTGACCGTCTTCCCCATTTTCTCGCGCCTGCAAACATATCTATCTACCTCATCAGCAATATCAAGCCGCCGCCGCACTCCCACACTCCTTAAAATTCCTCATACGTGTTCCAGCTGTCTTCTTCCTCCTCCTTTCTTTATAAAACCTACGCTCCTTCTGCTCAAAAATATAATCCCTTCCAAAATCCAAAGTTCATCGAAGTTCACCAAAGCTCACCATCGTTCACAACAGAATCGACCATCATAGCCTTACGCTGTTATTTTCCAGAAAACCAACGAAGAAGACGATTGCCCATTTGTATTTGTTCGTTTTTCTTCATTCTCTCTGTCTATCTTATTTACGATGTTTGGTTTATAATTATGCTGTGGAGTATAACTTAGCCTCCCGGGTGGGAAGCGAGCCTATTTATATAATTGTGTTATGTAAGATTTCCACTATAATCTATTTAAGCAATATTTTGATTATCGTCCGTAATGCGCTTTAATCTTCTTGTACAATTATTAAAGTGATATTTGTAGTTTCTTGTTAAAATGTGTTGCTGAGACAAGGTTCTAGACAAAGGAAGTCAAAACGGGTTAACACTGGTAGAACGGAACCCTTTAATTATGGTCCAAAACCGTGTATAATTACGGTTGTGGACCGTAATCTACGCGGGCGTCAATAAAGAGGCGACGTCTTTAATTACGGTTTTAAACCGTAATTAAAGGCCCTTTTCCGGCCCGCGTGTCATTGACTTTACATTACGGTTATTGGTAAAACCGTAATGTAAAGTCGACACTTTAGATGATGGTTATTGTTAGAACCGTCATCTAAAGTGTATTTTTTTATTATTATTATTTTTTTTACAAATCTACACAATTGCAACAGAGACAGAATTGTAACAGATAAGCAACAGAGGGCAGAAACTGCACAATTGAACCACCTGAATCAAATACCAACAACACAAATTCATTCTTGCGCAAATTGCAACAGAGATAACATCTAATAAAGCACCAGATCGAAAATCTGTAACATATTCAATTGCATATTCAATCTGTTACACAGTTGCAACAGACATAACAATTGCAAATTCATTCTCTACGCACAATTGCAACAGAAATATTCAATACAACAGCTAGAATCTGTTACAGCAGCAGTAGCTAGCAATTCATTACAAAAAATATAATCTGTTACAGCAGCAGCAACTAACAGAATCAGAGGGCTACAAAGGTAGCAGTGTAACCTATACATGGTAGATACAGCTAGGATGACTCCCAGCAAGAAATAGCATAAAACAGAAGCGTAAAACAGTACAAAACGGTGCAGAAAACTGTAAAAAACAAAATCCATGATAGCAGCATCAGAGCTAGCTAGTCTACCACTCCATTCTCATAAACATGGCTGCCATGCTCTCTCTGACATGTAACAAGTCGGCAGGAGCATAAGTCTTGAATCTGGCATAATGCTCTTTAATCTGCAACAAGAAAAGGAATGGAACACATAATGAGATTAAGATAAAGACACAAAAAATCTGCCGAAAGAATTAAATACAAGACAGCGTTCGTATTACCTTGTCTATATCATTCTTAAAACCTGGGAAGTACCCGCAGAACTCGTACATATACCGCATCACGTAGTACCCGCAACTCTTAGAATCCTTTTGGGTAGGGCACTAAATCACCAAAATTCAGAAATGTAAAACAATTGTACAGAGATAATAGCAGGACGAATGAAATACATGAATTACCAAACCTTGATGTAATCGACGGTCAAATCACCAAACTCTCCCTGGGGGGTTTTTTTGATTAAGTCTTCAGTGTTGAATTCTGTCCACTGCCCTAGTGGATCTAGAACGAGCAGAGTAGCGGTGGCAGCGCAGAATATAAACAAAGCCCAGTGGTGGATACAATGTCAAATACAAAATGAAATGAGAAATGAAGGTAAACAAGTTAGCTAATTAGTATGTAATTTTATATTAGAACTCACGTTTGGTGATACGGCATTAGAAAGAATAATTTATTCTGTTGATCAACAACATTGAAGCAATGAATCTTGTATTCACAAAACCTCCCCGGGTCCCTAGTGACTGAGTCATACGATAAACGCTCCGGGCACACCGCAGTAATGGAGGTCATGTCCTTCTCAGCACATCTCTCAAGCAGACATCTATTATATCACATGTACTATAAAAAGTTAGCCAATGCAACTTCATAGATACTTATTCTATATGTTTTTACAGTATGAGGAAAGAACACTTACTTTAGATAAGCTTGAATAATGTTAATGTTCAGATAATCTCCACACATCATCTCTCTGATGTCCTCAAAGTTGATTGCCGTCATCATATCTTCTTCGTAGTGAAACATCGACTTTGGAAGCGTCATCATGAAGTTGTTAGTTTGAGATGACTTCAACATGATCTTGTCGTAGAGATTCATCTGCTTGGCCCCCAAAACATTAACAAGTTTTTGTGGCAGTGCGAGCTTATTTTTAGGCGCCTCAGAAGTCCTGGTGCGACCCCGGACGGGCGCTGGATTCTTACCTTTCGCACCCCGACTCACTGGATTCTTACCCTTCACACACAAACAGTAAAGCATAAATGTAAAGATAATTACTAATTGATTATTATAGTAACATTAAACATTTATCTAGAACATACCCTTGTACTTCTGACAGGATTCCGGCGCGCAGATCTCTTCTTCTCTGGGCCGGGATACGCGGCGAGGAAGCTCAGGGATCTCAGGATTCGCCGGCGCGCTGGTCTCTTCTAGTCTGGGCCGGGTTACGCGGCGAGGAAGCTCAGGGATCTATAATAGATTAGATTAGACACTTAATGCTAAATAATGCATTTTATTAGATACTAAATGGTTGTCAAACAGTCTTACCTCATCGGTGACAACAATATAACATGCTGGCCAGGGCAATATGTCTCCCTTCGCTTCGATCAGCGTGCATTTGTTGTCAAACGCCATCGGAAGGTATGCATGCTCAAATCCATCAACTATCAGGTCCAAGGTCACACGCGCGTAGAATGGAGGTAGACGTACGAAACTGATGAGCGTGAGTGGACCTGATGGCAACACCGTCCCGTAGGCCGCATCTACAGGGTGCCCTTCTAATGGTATTTGGAGACGACATTTTTTTTGCTCCTTTAATAAACAGAGATAATACGTGAAATAAATAAGTGAGTCCAATCTAATACTATTTAAATAACTTTATTTTAAGAGAAAAATAGTTAAACAAAGTTAACCTGGATGTTGGCAAACGGGTACGGGTCAGCGGCCGGAGCACAACTAGACGAGGAAGACAGTCGAGGAGGATCTAGCTGCTGCTGCTGAGTAGTCGCATGTGCAATCGCATTCAACGCTTCCTGCAGCCTCTCCTCGATAGCCCGGCGCTCAGCAGCCTGTTTCTCGTCATTAGCTTGGCGCTCAGCAGCGAACTTACGCTCTACCATCGCCTCGACTTCAGCAGCACTCATCTGACCCTTCCTAGCAGATGGCGGGAATACGTTCTTCTGACGTACTTCTCCCCCAAATCCTCTAACACGCCCCGGGTGATCCTTCTTCCCAAGCATTTGATTGAGCGCGTCGTCTTGAGAAGGAGGAGCGTGTAAGTCTACTTCTCCTCTCTGTGCCGCTTCGTACTGTCCAATTTTCAAAGAAGTTAACACTAAATTTAAGATCAACAAACACTTGAGTATATAAGTAAATTATTTAACAGCTACTTTCAAATACTTACAATTTGGTTAGCCAGTTGTTCCGTGCAGCATAGGAAATATCCTCTGACCTTCGTGGTCGTTTTCTGGCGTCCCAGTATGTACATCTGCACCCTCCTCGCCTCAGAGACATCCTCGATCGGGCATTCACTTCCATCCTCGTTCCTCCGTGTCAGCAAACCAGCTTCTTTCCATCCCTCGAGGCTGCCCACATATCCCCTTCGTCCCATGGTGTGGGGGTAGAGATTAGCTTCACGGTTTTGCGTGCTTGTTCTTGTACTTGCTGTTAAGAAAGTACAACAGGAAATTAATTAGAAAATCAGGGATAAAGCATTATGAGCATTAATTAAGAAAAGAGTACACACAAACATACCCTGAACTCGGGGGTGGCGTGCCGCTCAACGAACTCCTTCCACTCCTCTTCAGTGATCATGCCATTGTACACAACATACGGCGGAGGCTCACGTGGGGGCACCCTGTTGATCCAATGCTCAACCAAGTAGTGGCGGAATGATTTAGCTTTGCCGGACACCAAAGAAAGAACGGTCTTCTTCACTTCTTCTGGGATCTTGTACCGTTCTTGCACCTTCTTCCAGATGGTCTCCTTACTTCTTCCGGGACTTGTTTCCATGTGTGGTTGATGCAGCAATGTGATCTGGCCAGAGTCCCTAGCATACTAGCGAACTCTGACCTGCTGCCCCCACCATACCTCCCATACTGGTCCCACAGAAGACTAATCTGATCCGGTTTCTGCAGTTTCAACCCACGGGTCGGACCTCTACCTCTGGGTCTCTGAGTAGCACTCGTAGAAGGTGCACTCATGGAAGGGCCAACAGCAGCAGCGGCAGATGTGATGGGGCAACAGCAGCAGCGGCAGATGTAGATGGGACCGGTACCATTTGCTGCTCATTTTCCTCCTCCTCACGACAAAATAAATCGAACTCTTCATCAGCCATGTCCTGATCAGCCATGCCTGCAAGGATTGAAATACAATTTGAATTAAATTAAGCATTTCATAATGGTCATAAACAAGCAATAAATAAAAGAGTGTTAATTTCATATAAATTTTTATAGTAATAACTTACATACACCATTATCTCTCAACCCACATTCCCTCGTTATGGTCTGATCGTATATACTCACGATGACCTGTGACCTCAGCCTCTTCCAATGAAATAGGAACAGTTGGAGGTTCATCTTCTGCATCATACTCATCCTCATCAACCACACCATCCACACCAACTATTCCTCTTCTCCCTTTAAGCACAACAGACCATCTAGGATTACAGGGATCAGTTACATAAAATATCTGCTTAACCTTCGTCCCAACAACGAATGGCTCAACCGTGGGAGTAGCTCTAGACAGATCAACCAGTTTCATACCATGCTCCTCCTCACGGTAGCCATGATTGTTGTTAACCCAGTTACAGCGGAAAACACACATTTCGTAGCTGTTGTAGTCCAATACCCAGATGTCTTGTATAACACCGAAATATGATTGTTGTACTGAGACAGGACTATGACCCACGACACCGATGTCATATAAGTTTTGATAAGCTTCAAGCTCTACACCACTGTTTTGATTCGTTGACTTCTGATCCTGACGTTCTGTGAAAAAGGTGAATCCGTTGACATCGTACCCCTCATAAGAAATTACATCCAGATTTGGTCCAAATGCAACTACTTTAATCAGTTCAGGCACATTCGTGGACTGATCGGACAACACTCTCTCTTTGAACCATCGGACAAATGTCCTATTCTGCTCATTTTGTAGTCTAACGTCACTCATGTTTGGATATTGTGCTCTTAAAACACACAAGTGTTCATCAAAGTATGGTTCAACATCTTTAAGATGACTTAGCACAACTAAATGAGCTTTGTTAAGAGTGTCTATGTCAATTCTTTTCAGTTTCCTTTCAACCGTGCAAACTCCCTTCAATCTGCCCTCGTGTCTAGAACGTGGAAGTCCAATGGTATCGACACCTTCTAGGTAATTGGTGCAGAAGTCTACAACTTCCTCTGTGATAGTGCCCTCTATAATACTACCCTCTGGGTGACGACGGTTCTTCATTTTCTTCTTCAGGACACCCATGTACCTTTCGAACGGATACATGTAGCGAAGGTACAAAGGACCACACATAAGAATCTCTCTTACAAGATGCACGAGGAGATGTATCATTATGTCGAAGAACGATGGAGGAAAATACATCTCCAGCTGGCACATTGTCACAATAAGATCCTTTTGTAATTTAGACAGAGTGTCCACGTCAAGAACCTTAGACGAAATGGATTTGAGGAAGACACTGACGTTTGTGATTATGTGTCTGACAGCATCCGGCAAGATCCCACGTAGTGCAATTGGCAAAAATTCTTGAAGTAGGACATGATAATCATGAGATTTCATTCCTACTAATTTGAAATCTGTCATGGACACTAGGTTTCTTATGTTTGAGGAGTAACCTGATGGCACCTTGATGTTGTAAAGGGTACTGCATAGACTATGTTTCTCTTCTTTAGACAGAGTGTGACAGGCAGGAGGCAAGAATGTGCATTTTCCACATTCTTGCGGGCCAAGCTCTGTGCGTATGCCCAACTCAATTAAATCTTTTCTTCCTTTCAAATGATCCTTTGTCTTTCCTTTTATGTTCAAAAGGATGCTAGTGATACTTTCACCCACGTTCTTCTCGACATGCATCCCATCGATACAATGTCTAACCTCCAGATGCTGCCAGTACTGTAGTTCCCAAAATATTGATTTCTTTTTCCAGACACTTTTTTCACCTCTTTTGGTTGGCGGCCCGAAGTTGTTCACAATATTATCCAACTTTTTGTAAATCTCTGTACCTGTCAAAGGCTGGCGCACCATGCTGTGATCAGTTTTCCCATCGAACTCTTTCGCCATCTTTCGATACTTATGTCCTTTTGGAAGCATTTTTCGGTGCCCATATACACGGTTTTCCCACTATGTTTCAAGCGAATGCTACAAGTGTTTTCACCACAAATCGGACACGCCAACGCCCCCTTGATTGAATAGCCTGAAAGATTACCATAGGCGGGGAAATCATTGATTGTGCAGTACAACATAGCACGTAAATTGAAGTCCTCTTTACTGAATGAGTCGTAAACCGTAGCCCCTTCATTCCACAAGAGTTGTAGATCCTCTATCAAAGGTTGTAGGAATACGTCAATTTTGTTGCCCGGTTGCTTTGGACCAGATATTAACAAAGACAACAAGATGTGTCTTGGTTTCATGCATAACCACGGCGGTAGATTGTAAATAACCAAAAGCACAGGCCAGGTACTATGTATGCTACTCAAAGTACCGTAAGGGTTCATCCCATCTGTGCACAAGCCTAGCCTTAGGTTTCTCGGTTCGTTACCAAACTCAGGAAATTTTACGTCTATGTTCTTCACTGTGGTGCATCAGCGGGATGTCTCAACCTGCCATCCTTTTTCCTGTGAACTGAATGCCACCGAAGATTCTCTGCGTCTTTCTCAATGGAGAACAAACGTCTGAACCTTGGAATGATGGGCAGGTACCACAGTACCTTAGCTGGTGAACCTTTCTTACTACCGCTGATATGAGTTTGTTGTTTCTTATACCGTGACGCTCCACATGCTGAACAGCTTTCAGCAAATTCATCCGATTTCCAAAACAGCATGCAACCATTTGGACAAGCATGAATTTTTTGGTACCCCATACCCATTGGGCACATCATTTTTTTGGCTGAGTACGTAGTCGTTGGTAAAACGTTGTCCACCGGAAGAACGTATTTCAATAGTTCCAGGAGGTCAGTGAAACTTACGTCGCTCCAGCCATGTTTCGCTTTCAAGTTGAATAGCTTGAGGACGACACTCAACTTGCTTAACTTTGTAGGGTCACACCCGGGGTACAACGGTGTTTTGGATGAATCCAACAAATTTTCATGCTTGTCTGGCGTGTTAGAGTAATGTCGTTCCACATCTTCGAGCATAGTCTCAATGTCATCATCCCAGAAATCTGGCTCAACGTTGCTGTAACGTCTTCTGGATCACCAGCAACTGTATCATCTCCAAGTTCTGTTTTTGTGTTTGCCTGACCATTATCCCCTTCGTCAGGTGATAAGTGTCCAAATGAGCATGTTTCATAGGTGTATTTCATATATATTATTAGCACTTTTCTTGCTCATTTCTCCACTTATCTTATTTTCTCTAGTTTATGTGTTATTGGTTGTCTTACAGATTTATCGGTTAAACATGAGAAAAATCAAGCTAGAAGCAAAGAACATGAAGAGACGAACGCATAGCCGCAGATGGTTCGGAAAACGGAGTCCAAACGAATAATCTAGAGCCAGTCAAAGTTGGCATACCCTCGAGACTTCAACACCAGCTTGATCCGGGACTTATGCCCTTGCCTAAGTCCCGGACCACACGTAATTTTAAAACCGAGAGATTTGCCAGCTTGGTCCGGGACTTATGTCCTTGCCCAAGTCCCGGACCACATGTAATTTCAAAACCGAGAGATTTGCCTGCATTATGGTCCGGGACCTAACTCCTGCAAGAAGTCCCGGACCAAATTCAGTGATGTACGCACGCGGACTCCAGGCGGACAAGAGACGCGCCTGTCTTCTTCTTCGCGACGTTCTGCAAATTGATTGCGCTATCCATCTACTCCGCTGCTCCGCCTACCTTAAATTGCTTACGCGTTTCGGCTCTGTCCCCTGCAATAAGTGAAGCAATCAATGCTTCAATCAATGAAGCAATCAACTGCAAATATCTACGGAAGACTACCTCTTCATTTCTTTATAAATACCCATTCCCTGCAACCTTGTACGAGTGCACGGAGAAAACCTGAAAATCACTCACACTCACCTCATCTCATTCTATTCTAGTAAATCACTCCCGTATACCATTTCACTCCATTAACTCTCTAATTCACCCACTTCACTTACAATAACCTACGTACATGTTCCACTCTTCATTCTCCTCATTTCTCCATTCACTAATCACGTCTCCGTGCTATTATTACGTCCAACCTCTGTCTGACTTATTACCAGTTAATATGTCTGGCTAAGGAGGACTTGCTCCGGGCAAGGGTTTAAATTATGGTTTGTTTAATTATGTAATCAATATTTCTACCGGTTAAAATAAATACAGTTTGTTACGCTTAAAGGTTTTCTCTCACCATTTTAATAAATTACATGAATTTATTATAATGCTTTCCTAAGTCTATTTTGATCAGACCAGGTGATAAATAGACAGGTTATTTAAGCCGTAAATCTGGAGAAAGCTTATTATGATTTAATAGGTTAGTATTTTCAGATGCAATTATAATTCCTCGAATTTAACGTCCGTTTACATAGTATTGCTCGAACCTTGATTAGACCGAGCATTTTCTGGTAAATGAGTTCTTAAGGGTCTATGACTTAGTCCTTTGGATAATAACACGAATTTTGCCAAACTAATTTATTAAACCGGTAGAGATAGCAAAATTAAACAGATTGTATAAAACCTGAACTCGGAGTTCCATTTAATTCATCTGCACTCAGTTTTCTAATCTGCTTAATATTTTTCTCTAAAAAAGTCAATTAACTCCCCCCTTTTTGTGACAAGCTTAGAACTATTTTAGCTCGCTATAAGTCCCACGGTTTGACCCCGGCCGCTTCTGTCTTCTATACTACTGCGACCGGGTTATAATTTGCAGCCCGACGGATATTTTGTGTATTAATTTCTTTCTTTAAATAACTACACCTCTTCTAACCACTCACGATAAATCCATTCTGCAAAATGGCGCCGTTGCCGGGGACTTGATTTAATCTAGTCCCTAAGCCCCGGTTAATTCACCTGTTATATTATAATAATCTGTTAATTTAGTAAAAAAAATTTAAAAAAAAACTGTTAATCCAATTTCGGACATATAACCTCGAACATCTGACCTGGACATTGGACATCTAACTTTTGATCTGACTTGGACATCTGACTACTAACTTGTTAATATTATTGTCATTTATTTCTGTCATTTCGTTCCATTGTCATTTCGTTCCATTGTCATTTCGTTCCATTGTCTCTAACTACTAACTTATAATTTCCAGTCATTTCGTTCCATTGTCATTTCGTTCCATTGTCATTTCTTTCCATTGTCCCTAACTACTAACTTTAAATTTCTGTCTACTAATTCCTAACATTTTTATTATTCTAACGTATAACCAGTTCTTTTCTCTGTTTTGAGTGGTGAATGCCTTTTAGCAGGTCAAATAGTCTCCCAGAAAATATAATAGTCACACGGTTGGTTATAATCCAGAGATCGAGAGAACCTTTCTGCGTACCCTAAGGCAGACGAACTCAACAAACCACCACAGTGATAGATTCTGACCCGGAAGCTAACATGGCTGCTACACCAGCAACGGTTCGAAATATCAACAGACCGTCTAACCAAGGACAACAGCCTGCTATCATCCTTCCTCACCGCAGCCCATCCGAATACGATGAGTGGCAGAAGCTGAAGCCATATCATCAGATTCATGTGTGAAGGAGTTGGGCATGTTTGATGGCACCAGTCCAGACGAAGCCCTGTTACATGTTACAAAATTCTTGCAACATGCCAATAGTCTTACTGCAACCGACGCAGTACTTCAATATGCAAGATTGTCGTTATTCCCACACAGCCTGACGGGAAACGCGAGCAAGTGGTATCATAGCCTAACACCGAGTACCATTGGTACCTGGGACGACATGGCCACCAAGTTCTACGACAAATTCCTACCTCCGAGCTAACTTTGGAGATGATTGCTGAAATTTACAATTTCAAGCAACCAGGGTCGGAGAATATTTGTGAAACTTGGGACCGTTTCAAAGGTCTACTACTCACTTGTCCTCACCACGGTCTGACAAAGGAACAAGTATCACAATTGTTTACAAGGGCTTGATCGGTCCGTGCAGAACAATGGTGTTATCTTCGTTAGGGGCTGACGTTCTGAAAAAGCCAGGAGCATAATTTCTGAACAGCATGGAATCTCTTGTGAGGAAATCAGAGACTGGGCCTCCGGTGGATCAAGGAGCGGTACTCCAGGACTATATCATGTTGGGGAGAGTGATAACAAGTTCGACCAATTGATGAAAGCCATGAGCAACTCATGGAAAGCAATGCTCAGCAAGCACAAAAGTGAGCACTCTACAGAAAGTGGTTGAACAGATGGCTATGAATTCCTTCCCTCAGCAAGCTAAGTCGATGATTTCTCGACCACCTACTACCCCTCCAGGCTATGCTCCTCTATCCCAACCATCTCCAACTAATTCTTGTACGCAATGTGGCGGGCCTCACGATTATGAACAATGCCCCCAACTACAAGAATTGAAAGCAGCGGAGGAGGCAAACTACATCACCAACAATTCAGGATACAGACAACCATGGCAACGTAACATGCAATCCAATCTTAGCTACTCAAACACCGGAAATGTCCAGAACCCACATACCCTACAAACATCCCAAAACTACAGACCTCAGTCCAATTTCCAAGGAGGCCAAAGGCAATATCAACAACAGCCTTATGGCAATGAAGCTTCATCGAGTCGATCAACTCAGCCTCCTTCGAATCCTGAGTCTGATATGTCTCAGATGCAGGAAATGTTTAAGGCAATGATGGGTAAATCACGAGATACGCAAGAAGAGGTCGCAGCTCTGCGCAAAGACCAAAAAGCCTTGCAATCTCAGATCCAACAGTTACTAACTCAACAAAGACCTCCTGGCCAACTCCCCACAAACCAATCCAAATCCAAAGGAGTATGCAAAAGCAATCTACGTAGTGGACCAGCCCATCACATTAGCTCAAAGAAAGCAACCCCGAGAGTGAAATGGTCCCTGAAGTGGAGCAGCAGGCCGAGGAAGAGTACCTCGACACGAACCAACTGAAGCTCTATGCCAAATTAGTTGCGATAAACGAAATGATGGAAGGTCCACTAGACCTTACATCACAGCAACCGGAGAGCAAACTGGTTCATGTAGTGGACGATTTACCTGAGGATTTGAGTTACTCAATACCACCACCCCCGTTCGAAAATGAGCAAACGGTATCAAACCTTCTGCTTGAGCTTGAAGACAAGCCATCAGAGGACAACTTCTACCTCAACTTCATGGAGTCTCCTCCCTCTGAAGTCAATTACCGTTATTTTCCCTCCTTCTCTGTGCTATACCCAGACAATGAGGATTGTTACATCCTCAAGAATGAAGAGGAGGAAATGCTCGCTCCCACCAGAACATCCAAACAAAATACCAATATAACCTTCGAGGAACCACCTCCCTCTGAAGTTTGAATTCAACCAAGGCTTCTTCAGAAGACGAGGATTATTACATCCTCAAATTTGAAGAGGAAAAGCCATCCAACTTTGATCTTCATCTGGAGGATCACAGCCTTCCCCTCTTGTGCAACAAAGAAGTAGGGTGGAAACTCGAAGTCAGCTCGCTGAGTGAGAAGGCCACCTTTCCATTTGATCCAGGGTCAGAACTTGAAGATACAAATTTCCCAGAAGTTCTCCCTGAACCACTCAAAGCAGTTAAGGATGTCTTCATCCTTAAATTTGAAGAGAATGATACTCACACTAAGGATCATCCATTGGAAAATTTGGGCCCTTCGACAAAGAAAAATAATGCCCACCCCACCACCCGTTGAAGCTCACTTCCACCTTCATTTTCGTTCCAGAGGAGGAAATTTACATCCTCGACTTTGAGCAAGCACCACCACTACCTTCTTGCACCCATACGGCTCAACAAAAGGGAGAATGTTTACATTCTCCAATTTGAGGAAGCACTACAACCATCACCCGGTTTTCACTACAAGATTAATGCCAGCAATAACCTCCTTCAAAACCAGGTTTTGTGGAGTTTGTCTCTTCCTATTGTCATTGTTGCCATAATATTTTGTTTTGATCCAGGTGGTTCGGTCCTACATATTGCCAATTTCCTGTTCCCGGTCCTGCCATTGTCAACATTCATTTATGATCCAGGATAATAAAGAAATTACGTCTAGCTAGAGACGTTAAACCCGGGCAGCTTGGTGGGAGGCAACCCACTATCTATCTTTTATCTTTCCTTTAATTTAATGTTGTTTTTTTTGTACTATATTTCCCTTTTATTTGTTATAATAAAATGCAGGCTTCACTTGAGTTCTTCTCGCTGTGTAGAATATTCTTTACAGGTTAATTCATGACATTCCACAGCAACACTCAAGTGTGGGGGAGCTCTACACACTCTACGAAATCTGGGGAGTACACTCTTTCCTTTACTAATTGCATGCCCTATTAATTTTATTTCCTCTACGCAATGAGGGCATTGCTTAAGCTTAAGTGTGGGGAAGAGCCTTTTCAGGTCATTTTATGCTTAAATTGTCAATCTCTCTGCTTATCTTCTGCTTACCTTGCATTTGTTCATTCAAAAAATTATGTACCCTGCTAATGTAGGTTGTTCTCTTTAAAAACAAATACTATTATGAATTGTGGATAAATGGTACAAAATTTTAAAATTTTGATTACTTTTGAGGAGCATTTATATGCGGTGTGTGAACAAATAAATCTGCAAATGGTTGGATTTTATTGCTCAGGTTTCTTTCTGTCTTCTCTCTTAGGGATTGCTAAGGGGTGCTTCTCTGTTAAAAAATAATAAGGACTTGCGAGACACCATTGGTAACCAACAAAAGAGAGTTGAGTGTTCTTGAATACAAAGGCGTGATACCTATATTTTCTCATCTCTTATGCAAAAGTGAAACAAATGCATAAATCTATTTTTCTTTTTGTTTTCTTCTCAATGCCCATTCTTGAGAGAAGTTGGCCATGGTAAAAGTTCTCAGAGTAACACAAAAGAAACATTGGAGTACCTTAGATCCAATGCTCAACCAGTAGTGGCGGAATGATTTAGCTTTGCCGGACACCAAAGAAAGAACGGTCTTCTTCACTTCTTCTGGGATCTTGTACCGTTCTTGCACCTTCTTCCAGATGGTCTCCTTACTTCTTCCGGGACTTGTTTCCATGTGTGGTTGATGCAGCAATGTGATCTGGCCAGAGTCCCTAGCATACTAGCGAACTCTGACCTGCTGCCCCCACCATACCTCCCATACTGGTCCCACAGAAGACTAATCTGATCCGGTTTCTGCAGTTTCAACCCACGGGTCGGACCTCTACCTCTGGGTCTCTGAGTAGCACTCGTAGAAGGTGCACTCATGGAAGGGCCAACAGCAGCAGCGGCAGATGTGGATGGGGCAACAGCAGCAGCGGCAGATGTAGATGGGACCGGTACCATTTGCTGCTCATTTTCCTCCTCCTGACGACAAAATAAATCGAACTCTTCATCAGCCATGTCCTGATCAGCCATGCCTGCAAGGATTGAAATACAATTTGAATTAAATTAAGCATTTCATAATGGTCATAAACAAGCAATAAATAAAAGAGTGTTAATTTCATATAAATTTTTATAGTAATAACTTACATACACCATTATCTCTCAACCCACATTCCCTCGTTATGGTCTGATCGTATATACTCACGATGACCTGTGACCTCAGCCTCTTCCAATGAAATAGGAACAGTTGGAGGTTCATCTTCTGCATCATACTCATCCTCATCAACCACACCATCCACACCAACTATTCCTCTTCTCCCTTTAAGCACAACAGACCATCTAGGATTACAGGGATCAGTTACATAAAATATCTGCTTAACTTTCGTCCCAACAACGAATGGCTCAACCGTGGGAGTAGCTCTAGACAGATCAGCCAGTTTCATACCATGCTCCTCCTCACGGTAGCCATGATTGTTGTTAACCTATTTACAGCGGAAAACACACATTTCGTAGCTGTTGTAGTCCAATACCCAGATGTCTTGTATAACACCGAAATATGATTGTTATACTAAGATAGGACTGTGACCCACGACACCGATGTCATATAAGTTTTGATAAGCTTCAAGCTCTACACCAGTGTTTTGATTCGTTGACTTCTGATCCTGACGTTCTATGAAAAAGGTGAATCCGTTGACATCGTACCCCTCATAAGAAATTACATCCAGATTTGGTCCAAATGCAACTACTTTAATCAGTTCAGGCACATTCGTGGACTGATCGGACAACACTCTCTCTTTGAACCATCGGACAAATGTCCTATTCTGCTCATTTTGTAGTCTAACGTCACTCATGTTTGGATATTGTGCTCTTAAAACACACAAGTGTTCATCAAAGTATGGTTCAACATCTTTAAGATGACTTAGCACAACTAAATGAGCTTTGTTAAGAGTGTCTATGTCAATTCTTTTCAGTTTCCTTTAACCGTGCAAACTCCCTTCAATCTGCCCTCGTGTCTAGAACGTGGAAGTCCAATGGTATCGACACCTTCTAGGTAATTGGTGCAGAAGTCTACAACTTCCTCTGTGATAGTGCCCTCTATAATACTACCCTCTGGGTGACGACGGTTCTTCATTTTCTTCTTCAGGACACCCATGTACCTTTCGAACGGATACATGTAGCGAAGGTACAAAGGACCACACATAAGAATCTCTCTTACAAGATGCACGAGGAGATGTATCATTATGTCGAAGAACGATGGAGAAAAATACATCTCCAGCTGGCACATTGTCACAATAAGATCCTTTGTAATTTAGACAGAGTGTCCACGTCAAGAACCTTAGACGAAATGGATTTGAGGAAGACACTGACGTTTGTGATTATGTGTCTGACAGCATCCGGCAAGATCCCACGTAGTGCAATTGGCAAAAATTCTTGAAGTAGGACATGATAATCATGAGATTTCATTCCTACTAATTTGAAATCTGTCATGGACACTAGGTTTCTTATGTTTGAGGAGTAACCTGATGGCACCTTGATGTTGTAAAGGGTACTGCATAGACTATGTTTCTCTTCTTTAGACAGAGTGTGACAGGCAGGAGGCAAGAATGTGCATTTTCCACATTCTTGCGGGCCAAGCTCTGTGCGTATGCCCAACTCAATTAAATCTTTTCTTCCTTTCAAATGATCCTTTGTCTTTCCTTTTATGTTCAAAAGGATGCTAGTGATACTTTCACCCACGTTCTTCTCGACATGCATCCCATCGATACAATGTCTAACCTCCAGATGCTGCCAGTACTGTAGTTCCCAAAATATTGATTTCTTTTTCCAGACACTTTTTTCAGCTCTTTTGGTTGGCGGCCCGAAGTTGTTCACAATATTATCCAACTTTTTGTAAATCTCTGTACCTGTCAAAGGCTGGCGCACCATGCTGTGATCAGTTTTCCCATCGAACTCTTTCGCCATCTTTCGATACTTATGTCCTTTTGGAAGCATTTTTCGGTGCCCATATACACGGTTTTCCCACTATGTTTCAAGCGAATGCTACAAGTGTTTTCACCACAAATCGACACGCCAACGCCCCCTTGATTGAATAGCCTGAAAGATTACCATAGGCGGGGAAATCATTGATTGTGCAGTACAACATAGCACGTAAATTGAAGTCCTCTTTACTGAATGAGTCGTAAACCGTAGCCCCTTCATTCCACAAGAGTTGTAGATCCTCTATCAAAGGTTGTAGGAATACGTCAATTTTGTTGCCCGGTTGCTTTGGACCAGATATTAACAAAGACAACAAGATGTGTCTTGGTTTCATGCATAACCACGGCGGTAGATTGTAAATAACCAAAAGCATAGGCCAGGTACTATGTATGCTACTCAAAGTACCGTAAGGGTTCATCCCATCTGTGCACAAGCCTAGCCTTAGGTTTCTCGGTTCGTTACCAAACTCAGGAAATTTTACGTCTATGTTCTTCACTGTGGTGCATCAGCGGGATGTCTCAACCTGCCATCCTTTTTCCTGTGAACTGAATGCCACCGATGATTCTCTGCGTCTTTCTCAATGGAGAACAAACGTCTGAACCTTGGAATGATGGGCAGGTACCACAGTACCTTAGCTGGTGAACCTTTCTTACTACCGCTGATATGAGTTTGTTGTTTCTTATACCGTGACGCTCCACATGCTGAACAGCTTTCAGCAAATTCATCCGATTTCCAAAACAGCATGCAACCATTTGGACAAGCATGAATTTTTTGGTACCCATACCCATTGGGCACATCATTTTTTTGGCTGAGTACGTAGTCGTTGGTAAAACGTTGTCCACCGGAAGAACGTATTTCAATAGTTCCAGGAGGTCAGTGAAACTTACGTCGCTCCAGCCATGTTTCGCTTTCAAGTTGAATAGCTTGAGGACGACACTCAACTTGCTTAACTTTGTAGGGTCACACCCGGGGTACAACGGTGTTTTGGATGAATCCAACAAATTTTCATGCTTGTCTGGCGTGTTAGAGTAATGTCGTTCCACATCTTCGAGCATAGTCTCAATGTCATCATCCCAGAAATCTGGCTCAACGTTAGCTGTAACGTCTTCTGGATCACCAGCAACTGTATCATCTCCAAGTTCTGTTTTTGTGTTTGCCTGACCATTATCCCCTTCGTCAGGTGATAAGTGTCCAAATGAGCATGTTTCATAGGTGTATTTCATATATATTATTAGCACTTTTCTTGCTCATTTCTCCACTTATCTTATTTTTCTCTAGTTTATGTGTTATTGGTTGTCTTACAGATTTATCGGTTAAACATGAGAAAAAGTCAAGCTAGAAGCAAAGAACATGAAGAGACGAACGCATAGCCGCAGATGGTTCGGAAAACGGAGTCCAAACGAATAATCTAGAGCCAGTCAAAGTTGGCATACCCTCGAGACTTCAACACCAGCTTGATCCGGGACTTATGCCCTTGCCTAAGTCCCGGACCACACGTAATTTTAAAACCGAGAGATTTGCCAGCTTGGTCCGGGACTTCTGTCCATGCCCAAGTCCCGGACCACATGTAATTTCAAAACCGAGAGATTTGCCTGCATTATGGTCCGGGACCTAACTCCTGCAAGAAGTCCCGGACCAAATTCAGTGATGTACGCACGCGGACTCCAGGCGGACAAGAGACGCGCCTGTCTTCTTCTTCGCGACGTTCTGCAAATTGATTGCGCTATCCATCTACTCCGCTGCTCCGCCTACCTTAAATTGCTTACGCGTTTCGGCTCTGTCCCCTGCAATAAGTGAAGCAATCAATGCTTCAATCAATGAAGCAATCAACTGCAAATATCTACGGAAGACTACCTCTTCATTTCTTCTATAAATACCCATTCCCTGCAACCTTGTACGAGTGCACGGAGAAAACCTGAAAATCACTCACACTCACCTCATCTCATTCTATTCTAGTAAATCACTCCCGTATACCATTTCACTCCATTAACTCTCTAATTCACCCACTTCACTTACAATAACCTACGTACATGTTCCACTCTTCATTCTCCTCATTTCTCCATTCACTAATCACGTCTCCGTGCTATTATTACGTCCAACCTCTGTCTGACTTATTACCAGTTAATATGTCTGGCTAAGGAGGACTTGCTCCGGGCAAGGGTTTAAATTATGGTTTGTTTAATTATGTAATCAATATTTCTACCGGTTAAAATAAATACAGTTTGTTACGCTTAAAGGTTTTCTCTCACCATTTTAATAAATTACATGAATTTATTATAATGCTTTCCTAAGTCTATTTTGATCAGACCAGGTGATAAATAGACAGGTTATTTAAGCCGTAAATCTGGAGAAAGCTTATTATGATTTAATAGGTTAGTTTTCAGATGCAATTATAATTCCTCGAATTTAACGTCCGTTTACATAGTATTGCTCGAACCTTGATTAGACCGAGCATTTTCTGGTAAATGAGTTCTTAAGGGTCTATGACTTAGTCCTTAGGATAATAACAGGAATTTTGCCAAACTAATTTATTAAACCGGTAGAGATAGCAAAATTAAACAGATTGTATAAAACCTGAACCCGGAGTTCCATTTAATTCATCTGCACTCAGTTTTCTAATCTGCTTAATATTTTCTCTAAAAAAGTCAATTAACTCCCCCTTTTTGTGACAAGCTTAGGAACTATTTTAGCTCGCTATAAGTCCCACGGTTTGACCCCGGCCGCTTCTGTCTTCTATACTACTGCGACCGGGTTATAATTTGCAGCCCGACGGATATTTTGTGTATTAATTTCTTTCTTTAAATAACTACACCTCTTCTAACCACTCACGATAAATCCATTCTGCAAAATGGCGCCGTTGCCGGGGACTTGATTTAATCTAGTCCCTAAGCCCCGGTTAATTCACCTGTTATATTATAATAATCTGTTAATTTAGTAAAAAAAATTTAAAAAAAAACTGTTAATCCAATTTCGGACATATAACCTCGAACATCTGACCTGGACATTGGACATCTAACTTTTGATCTGACTTGGACATCTGACTACTAACTTGTTAATATTATTGTCATTTATTTCTGTCATTTCGTTCCATTGTCATTTCGTTCCATTGTCATTTCGTTCCATTGTCTCTAACTACTAACTTATAATTTCCAGTCATTTCGTTCCATTGTCATTTCTTTCCATTGTCCCTAACTACTAACTTTAAATTTCTGTCTACTAATTCCTAACATTTTTATTATTCTAACGTATAACCAGTTCTTTTCTCTGTTTTGAGTGGTGAATGCCTTTTACCAGGTCAAATAGTCTCCCAGAAAATATTAATAGTCACACGGTTGGTTATAATCCAGAGATCGAGAGAACCTTTCTGCGTACCCTAAGGCAGAGACGAACTCAACAAAATACCACCACAGTGATAGATTCTGACCCGGAAGCTAACATGGCTGCTACACCAGCAACGGTTCGAAATATCAACAGACCGTCTAACCAAGGACAACAGCCTGCTATCATCCTTCCTCACCGCAGCCCATCCGAATACGATGAGTGGCAGAAGCTGAAGCCATATCATCAGATTCGATGTGTGAAGGAGTTGGGCATGTTTGATGGCACCAGTCCAGACGAAGCCCTGTTACATGTTACAAAATTCTTGCAACATGCCAATAGTCTTACTGCAACCGACGCAGTACTTCAATATGCAAGATTGTCGTTATTCCCACACAGCCTGACGGGAAACGCGAGCAAGTGGTATCATAGCCTAACACCGAGTACCATTGGTACCTGGGACGACATGGCCACCAAGTTCTACGACAAATTCCTACCTCCGAGCTGAACTTTGGAGATGATTGCTGAAATTTACAATTTCAAGCAACCAGGGTCGGAGAATATTTGTGAAACTTGGGACCGTTTCAAAGGTCTACTACTCACTTGTCCTCACCACGGTCTGACAAAGGAACAAGTATCACAATTGTTTTACAAGGGCTTGATCGGTCCGTGCAGAACAATGGTGTTATCTTCGTTAGGGGCTGACGTTCTGAAAAAGCCAGGAGCATAATTTCTGAACAGCATGGAATCTCTCTGTGAGGAAATCAGAGACTGGGCCTCCGGTGGATCAAGGAGCGGTACTCCAGGACTATATCATGTTGGGGAGAGTGATAACAAGTTCGACCAATTGATGAGAAGCCATGAGCAACTCATGGAAAGCAATGCTCAGCAAGCAACAAAAGTGAGCACTCTACAGAAAGTGGTTGAACAGATGGCTATGAATTCCTTCCCTCAGCAAGCTAAGTCGATGATTTCTCGACCACCTACTACCCCTCCAGGCTATGCTCCTCTATCCCAACCATCTCCAACTAATTCTTGTACGCAATGTGGCGGGCCTCACGATTATGAACAATGCCCCCAACTACAAGAATTGAAAGCAGCGGAGGAGGCAAACTACATCACCAACAATTCAGGATACAGACAACCATGGCAACGTAACATGCAATCCAATCTTAGCTACTCAAACACCGGAAATATCCAGAACCCACATACCCTACAAACATCCCAAAACTACAGACCTCAGTCCAATTTCCAAGGAGGCCAAAGGCAATATCAACAACAGCCTTATGGCAATGAAGCTTCATCGAGTCGATCAACTCAGCCTCCTTCGAATCCTGAGTCTGATATGTCTCAGATGCAGGAAATGTTTAAGGCAATGATGGGTAAATCACGAGATACGCAAGAAGAGGTCGCAGCTCTGCGCAAAGACCAAAAAGCCTTGCAATCTCAGATCCAACAGTTACTAACTCAACAAAGACCTCCTGGCCAACTCCCCTCACAAACCAATCCAAATCCAAAGGAGTATGCAAAAGCAATCTACGTAGTGGACCAGCCCATCACATTAGCTCAAAGAAAGCAACAACCCGAGAGTGAAATGGTCCCTGAAGTGGAGCAGCAGGCCGAGGAAGAGTACCTCGACACGAACCAACTGAAGCTCTATGCCAAATTAGTTGCGATAAACGAAATGATGGAAGGTCCACTAGACCTTACATCACAGCAACCGGAGAGCAAACTGGTTCATGTAGTGGACGATTTACCTGAGGATTTGAGTTACTCAATACCACCACCCCCGTTCGAAAATGAGCAAACGGTATCAAACCTTCTGCTTGAGCTTGAAGACAAGCCATCAGAGGACAACTTCTACCTCAACTTCATGGAGTCTCCTCCCTCTGAAGTCAATTACCGTTATTTTCCCTCCTTCTCTGTGCTATACCCAGACAATGAGGATTGTTACATCCTCGAGAATGAAGAGGAGGAAATGCTCGCTCCCACCAGAACATCCAAACAAAATACCAATATAACCTTCGAGGAACCACCTCCCTCTGAAGTTGAATTCAACCAAGGCTCTTTCTCAGAAGACGAGGATTATTACATCCTCAAATTTGAAGAGGAAAAGCCATCCAACTTTGATCTTCATCTGGAGGATCACAGCCTTCCCCTCTTGTGCAACAAAGAAGTAGGGTGGAAACTCGAAGTCAGCTCGCTGAGTGAGAAGGCCACCTTTCCATTTGATCCAGGGTCAGAACTTGAAGATACAAATTTCCCAGAAGTTCTCCCTGAACCACTCAAAGCAGTTAAGGATGTCTTCATCCTTAAATTTGAAGAGATGATACTCACACTAAGGATCATCCATTGGAAAATTTGGGCCCTTCGACAAAGAAAAATAATGCCCACCCCACCCACCCGTTGAAGCTCACTTCCACCTTCATTTCGTTCCAGAGGAGGAAATTTACATCCTCGACTTTGAGCAAGCACCACCACTACCTTCTTGCACCCATACGGCTCAACAACAAAGGGAGAATGTTTACATTCTCCAATTTGAGGAAGCACTACAACCATCACCCGGTTTTCACTACAAGATTAATGCCAGCAAAACCTCCTTCAAAACCAGGTTTTGTGGAGTTTGTTCTTCCTACTGTCATTGTTGCCATAATATTTGTTTTGATCCAGGTGGTTCGGTCCTACATATTGCCAATTTCCTGTTCCCGGTCCTGCCATTGTCAACATTCATTTATGATCTAGGATAATAAAGAAATTACGTCTAGGTAGAGACGTTAAACCCGGGCAGCTTGGTGGGAGGCAACCCACTATCTATCTTTTATCTTTCCTTTAATTTAATGTTGTTTTTTTTTGTACTATATTTCCCTTTTATTTGTTATAATAAAATGCAGGCTTCACTTGAGTTCTTCTCGCTGTGTAGAATATTCTTTACAGGTTAATTCATGACATTCCACAGCAACACTCAAGTGTGGGGGAGCTCTACACACTCTACGAAATCTGGGGAGTACACTCTTTCCTTTACTAATTGCATGCCCTATTAATTTTATTTCCTCTACGCAATGAGGGCATTGCTTAAGCTTAAGTGTGGGGGAAGAGCCTTTTCAGGTCATTTTATGCTTAAATTGTCAATCTCTCTGCTTATCTTCTGCTTACCTTGCATTTGTTCATTCAAAAAATTATGTACCCTGCTAATGTAGGTTGTTCTCTTTAAAAACAAATACTATTATGAATTGTGGGATAAATGGTACAAAATTTTAAAATTTTGATTACTTTTGAGGAGCATTTTATATGCGGTGTGAACAAATAAATCTGCAAATGGTTGGATTTTATTGCTCAGGGTTTCTTTCTGTCTTCTCTCTTAGGGATTGCTAAGGGGTGCTTCTCTGTTAAAAAAATAATAAGGACTTGCGAGACACCATTGGTAACCAACAAAAGAGAGTTGAGTGTTCTTGAATACAAAGGCGTGATACCTATATTTTCTCATCTCTTATGCAAAAGTGAAACAAATGCATAAATCTATTTTTCTTTTTGTTTTCTTCTCAATGCCCATTCTTGAGAGAAGTTGGCCATGGTAAAAGTTCTCAGAGTAACACAAAAGAAACATTGGAGTACCTTAGATCATACCCCGAAACTCTATATTTTATTTTTACCCTGAGCACACCTATGCCACCAGCAGTTGATTTTTCACACTCCTCGAAAAGTTTAAAGATCATGTTTATCCTACCCTTCATAATAATATTTGTTAGTATTGAGCATTTTCTACTTGCTTAGGTACGTGGTTTTGCTTGAGGACAAGCAAAAAGATAAGTGTGGGGGTGTGATAAGTGTCCAAATGAGCATGTTTTATAGGTGTATTTCATATATATTATTAGCACTTTTCTTGCTCATTTCTCCACTTATCTTACTTTTCTCTAGTTTATGTGTTATTGGTTGTCTTACAGATTTATCGGTTAAACATGAGAAAAAGTCAAGCTAGAAGCAAAGAACATGAAGAGACGAACGCATAGCCGCAGACGGTTCGGAAAACGGAGTCCAAACGAATAATCTAGAGCCAGTCAAAGTTGGCATACCCTCGAGACTTCAACACCAGCTTGATCCGGGACTTATGCCCTTGCCTAAGTCCCGGACCACACGTAATTTTAAAACCGAGAGATTTGCCAGCTTGGTCCGGGACTTATGTCCTTGCCCAAGTCCCGGACCACATGTAATTTCAAAACCGAGAGATTTGCCTGCATTATGGTCCGGGACCTAACTCCTGCAAGAAGTCCCGGACCAAATTCAGTGATGTACGCACGCGGACTCCAGGCGGACAAGAGACGCGCCTGTCTTCTTCTTCGGCGTTCTGCAAATTGATTGCGCTATCCATCTACTCCGCTGCTCCGCCTACCTTAAATTGCTCACGCGTTTCGGCTCTGTCCCCTGCAATAAGTGAAGCAATCAATGCTTCAATCAATGAAGCAATCAACTGCAAATATCTACGGAAGACTACCTCTTCATTTCTTCTATAAATACCCATTCCCTGCAACCTTGTACGAGTGCACGGAGAAAACCTGAAAATCACTCACACTCACCTCATCTCATTCTATTCTAGTAAATCACCGTATACCATTTCACTCCATTAACTCTCTAATTCACCCACTTCACTTACAATAACCTACGTACATGTTCCACTCTTCATTCTCCTCATTTCTCCATTCACTAATCACGTCTCCGTGCTATTATTACGTCCAACCTCTGTCTGACTTATTACCAGTTAATATGTCTGGCTAAGGAGGACTTGCTCCGGGCAAGGGTTTAAATTATGGTTTGTTTAATTATGTAATCAATATTTCTACCGGTTAAAATAAATACAGTTTGTTACGCTTAAAGGTTTTCTGTCACCATTTTAATAAATTACATGAATTTATTATAATGCTTTCCTAAGTCTATTTTGATCAGACCAGGTGATAAATAGACAGGTTATTTAAGCCGTAAATCTGGAGAAAGCTTATTATGATTTAATAGGTTAGTATTTTCAGATGCAATTATAATTCCTCGAATTTAACGTCCGTTTACATAGTATTGCTCGAACCTTGATTAGACCGAGCATTTTCTGGTAAATGAGTTCTTTAGGGTCTATGACTTAGTCCTTAGGATAATAACAGGAATTTTGCCAAACTAATTTATTAAACCGGTAAGATAGCAAAATTAAACAGATTGTATAAAACCTGAACCCGGAGTTCCATTTAATTCATCTGCACTCAGTTTTCTAATCTGCTTAATATTTTTCTCTAAAACAAGTCAATTAACTCCCCCCTTTTTGTGACAAGCTTAGGAACTATTTTAGCTCGCTATAAGTCCCACGGTTTGACCCTGGCCGCTTCTGTCTTCTATACTACTGCGACCGGGTTATAATTTGCAGCCCGACGGATATTTTGAGTATTAATTTCTTTCTTTAAATAACTACACCTCTTCTAACCACTCACGATAAATCCATTCTGCATCAGGCTTAATAACATCGAACACACTCTGACCATGCCATCGGATTATGTCTTGGAAATATTTTGTAAAACCGCGGCGGATCAGATGTTCCTTAATTGTTTCAACGCCGCGATATCTCAGATTGTTTTGGCAATCGATATACGGACAAAATATGTATCCCTTGTCTGTAGGTTTCAGATTGTTCGCCGACACCGTGCATAACTTATCAACTCCTTCTAAAAACTTGTCGTCCAAATTTCTGTAAATCCATGAACGTTTCATCTCCTTCTAGCTATTTATATGAAGGCAGCCATTTCATACCGTCACCCGTGGCAGAGTCTTTACACTTTTGTATCTTATCAACCTATATCCATCAATGAGTATTAAATCCCACCGGTGAACGTGTTTTTAATATGTAATTTATTGAAAATTTCGGCAGCATCTCCCTACAGTTCTTTAAATGCACGATATTATGATATTAATCAATAATATATGCATTCGAAGAACAATAAAGAGATACTGCTGAAATAATCAATAAAGTACATATTAAAAGCACATTCACACCCTAGGTGTGTGATTTAACAATCGTGGACAGTCCCGACAGGGACTGCCGAAGATATACCTCTATTAGGTATATCTTGGGCGGATAACTATGTTTGGTAGTTTGTCAAATATTATATGTATATATATAAATCTTACCTCTGGTAGACGATTAGCCGATGCTAAGACGGTTGAGGTCAGAAGCCTAAATAAAGTCATAGTCCTGATGCATAAATGAAAAACGACAACATTAGAATTCATCAAAAAATCAAGGTTAAATGCTAGCTAAACCGCGGAAAAAAATCGATAGCATCTCCCCTATATTTCTAACGTCTCCAAATCAGTTTTATCAAAGTCAAATTCGCACGCACCATCTAGAACTGGTAACATACATAAACTTATCTTCAGTGATGTATTTAGTTTACAGAAACAGAAGTCTAAGTTTTAAAACTGAAACTGAGGTCGATGTTCCTTCCTTCTGTTATTTAATTCAATCTGTTATATTGGCTAGCCCTTCTCAATGTGTTTATGTCTGAGCTATTTGGTTCAATTGTTTTTCACTTCTCTAAACAGCCCCAACATCTTTCTGTTGCCTCTACTGAACAGATTCACACAGAACTCAAACAGAAATAGAAACTGAAAGAAAAGAAACAGACAGACAGAGATGGTGTATGACTTCTCTCTGTTTGTTCACGTGTTTGAATTCTCAAACCTTTCTAAACTGTCGATCCTGTCAATTTGGTGTGTTATAAAGTTTCTAACTCAACTAAACCCAAGGCAACTTTGTTACAGATGCAGAATTAGTCAGAACCTGATCTGATAGGAAACTGAAGCTGAAATCCAAACTGAAATCAAAACAGAAACTGAGTTGTGTTCTTGCTTTCTTCCCTGTCTGTTTTTTTTTTCTTTCAACTGATTATGCTTCTCCTAACTCCTTACCCAGTTACTTAAATATTCCATTAAGCTTTTAAATCCAGACCAAAACTCAAACAACTTGTTACAGTTCTGTTCCATTCATGAAACTGAGATATGCTACAGTTCTGTTCCATTCATTTTTTCAGGAATCGGTAATATACTTGAACTTACTTTCTTTCCTGTGGCAGTTTTAAGTAGTAGCATTTTTAAAACTACACTATTATGTATTAATTGTAATACTAAATGCTAAGAATAAATAAATACAGCAGTTTACAGATTGGTTTGCAAAGTTACCGTAACTAAGCACCGAAGTGGGCAAGTAGTGTAGAAATCAGCCCATGAACTAGGTCGCAATTAACTGTGAATCTGGCACAAATATATAAACAAGGTTAGAACATTTTCCCTTACACTCTCAGGATTCGATACAAACGAGGTTAGAACTTGCAATCAAAATGCATGTATATGAACAAAGTTAGAAATAAACGACAATCAATCGATCGCATACCCAATACGCGATAGAGACATCGACGGTGAGACCAGTGGTAGATGGGTGGTGACCGGCGGCGATGGCCGTTAGCAAGGTGACGGGAGAAAGGAGGCGATTTCAGTGAGGAAGATAGCGCGAAAGAGAAGAAGAGTTACTGTGAGTAGAGTGTGCAGAGTGTAGGTAAATGTTTAAATGGACTTTAGATTACGGTTTACATGTAAACCGTAAACTAAAGTCACACTTTACATGACGGTTCCCAAAAAAACCATAATCTAAAGTGTAACGAAATTAAAAAAAAAGCGCGATAATTATTTGGCATATGTTGGGTTTCAAACATAGGTAACACATTAATATAAAGTTTTTATTAATCTAAAATACACTGGTAAAACGACGTCGTTAACCGTAATCTAAAGTGTAACGAAATTAAAGAAATAGCGCGATAATTATTTGGCATATGTTGGGTTTCAAACATAGGTAACACATTAATATAAAGTTTTTATTAATCTAAAATACACTGGTAAAACGATGTCGTTAACTGTAATTTAGATTACACGCGGAGTCAAAAAAATCAAATAATACGGGAAATATTTGGCGTCAGGTCAAAACGACGTCGTTGACCATCAGTCGGAGGTAGGCGCGCCTTTTTTAGGACGGACTTTAGATGATGGTTATTAGTGAAAACCGTAATATAAAGTCCATTGGACGTAAAGCGCGCGTCAACACGGGACTTTAGATTACGGTTTCACTAATAACCGTCATCTAAAGTCCGTCTAAAAAAGGCGCGCCTACCTCCGATCGATTATTGATTACGGTTAATTCAATCATCGTCGCTAATTAATTCCGGCCTTCCTATTAATCACGGTGTCTGTTAAAGCCGTGATTAAACCACCGTCATTAAGGCTCGCGTTCCACCAGTGTAACGACTAGAAGCGTGTCTCGCCTATAGGTTAATGTCTCCAATAGAAATTGGTAATAAAGCGATTAATTTATAATGACTTGGGCAAGAATTGGGCTTGTTGTTTAAGTTAATCTGGGTTATTATACAAGGACCGGTCAATGAACTAATTAAGATTCCTAAGTTTATTGATAAAGTGTGAAAGTTTATATCAATATAATTAGATAACAGGGTAGCAGAACAACCCAATATGCTTCTTTAAAACAAAAAGATTTCAATTTCATTTCTATTCTGTTTTGATTAATTGTTTGTAGTACTATTCAAATTACGTTTTCAACCTCTTCTTTCTTTCAAAAATGATAAAATCTGTTAACTAGAAATCTCAGTCAATTTACTACACTATCGGTTTTCCACAACGAGGTCCCCAAGAGTACGACAACCCCATAAATCCACTATTTCGGAAAACGATAGGTACACTGCCTAAGTTGTAGAAGTAGTCACATATTTTTTCAACAAGTTTTTGGTTGACACGCGTTGTCGGGGACCTCCGGCACGGTTAATTGATAGTTTTTAATTTTATTGAGTTTTCTTTTTTGCTTTTGCTACTCTTTAATTTTTGTTTCTATTTTTTTTGTTATTTAATTTTTCTACCAATTTAAATATCGTATTAATTACAGTCATTTATTTTTCCAGTCATTTAAAATTCCTGTCATTTATTTTCCATTTATTTAAGTTTCCATTGTCCTTAAAATTTCAGTAATTTAATTTTCTGTCATTTAAATTCTGTCATTTAAATTTTCTGTCATTTAAATTTTTTGTCATTTAAATTCTCTGTCATTTAAATTTCATTTCTTTTAAATTCCAGTTCTTTATTTTAATTGTCATTTAAATTCAGTTCTTTGTGTTACTGTCATTTAAATTCCCTTGTCATTTAAATTCCAGTAATTTAATTCTGTTTAGTTTTTCTTTTATTTCATCTTTTTTGCTTCATTTAATTTTATTTAATTTTACTTACTTATTTCTTTTAGCAATTTTCTTGTATTTCTGTTTTATTTCTTATTTGTTTTTCTATTTAGTTAATTTTTATTTTTATGTTTGTTTTCTATTTTTAGTTCTATTCTACTTGGTATTTTTATTTTTGTTTTTGAGGGATAGTTACTGATTATGGAGAGCGGCTACGATGAGGTGAGAAAATTGTTGATCAATTTGGAATGGACGCATATGCAAGAGGAGATATCCTCATATCAAAGAATGGTCCAGGATTTTCAACCACCTCAACAATCAAACCGAGAGTTGTATTGGTGCGAAGTCGACCAGGCTAATACACAGTACAAAGTAGCTCTGTTGGGATATGACTACTTCAATCAGAACGAACAGCAATCTACACAAAGGCCAGACAAATTTCTCCCGAATCAGACCAAGCCGCTAGAAGAGATTCCTGTGGTGACTCCAAGGAGCAAAGATCGATTCGAGCCAGATATTCATGAAGCTACAAATTCTGATGAGGAGATAAAGAAACTTATCAGGACATTTTTCTTCGACGCCGAGTTGGAGCAAATGTCTGAAAGTTACAATTCTCCTCCATCTCCCTCCCCAGCACAAGAGGAGCAATTAAAATTTGAAGATATTTTGTCTGAGCCAGTCCGCGAGCTAGAAGAGGATTATCCTATTGACATCCTCAACATGAGGAAATTTACATCCTCGAATCTGAGGAAGGAACACCACTACCACCAGTGTCTCATCAACTTCCACCCTGCCTCCATAAGCCTCAACAACAAGGAAAGGATGTTTACATCCTCTAATTTGAGGAAGAAAAGTCATCACCACCTGGTCTTCTATTAGAACTCCGTTACCGGCAGTACCTCCTCAAACACCAGGTTTTGTGGAGTATTTACTTTCGTTTTTTATTTGCCGAGGTGACGTTTTGTTTTGATCCAGGTGGTTTGTTTTTAATTACTGCTAACTTCGTTTTCCTGGCAAAGCTGTTGTCTACCTTTATTTTTGATCCAGGATAACGAAGCGGGAGTCTAGCCAAAGACTATAAATACAGGCAGCTTACTAGGAGGCAACACAATGGTTAAATTTTATTATCCTACTATTTTTGTTTTATGTTTTGTCTTCCATATTATTCCTATATATGTTTTATATAAAAAAAACAACGAAGAAAGGAGGATGTGCTATCAAATGAAGAAGGGATCATATGATTTTATAATATTTTATTTTAATGGTGTTTGTGCTTTAATGCAACTCTTTTCAGCGTTTATTTTTGGGAAGTTGTGAATATGTGCAGGTGAAATTCTTATCATGGTATTTGATGTTCTCCAAGGCTGGACACTTGCTTGAATGCAAGTGTGAGGAACACTACTACCCCCATTGTTCGAACTTAAGTGTGAGGAAGGGAACCTTCCTCAATCTACGACATCAGGGGAGTTTCAGTTTCATTATTTTTAAATGTTTGTGTTCAGTCTATCACGCTTAATGCTTATTTTTATATCAGTCCATGATATGTCCTGAATGAAATTCTTCATGAGTCTGGCATATTTTGAAAGGTCTTTTCTTGATTTTTATTCTCGAACAATGAGGACATTGCTCCTCTTAAGTGTGAGGAAGTAGAGACCTTTCCCTGAAAATATGCCATTTACACTTAATGCCACACTTGTTTTATTTGTCATCTTGCATTGAGAGAATCACTTCTCCGAGTGCTTATAAATATTGAATTCTTGGGTTAATATTTTTGCACAGATTTTGAAGTTGAGCTAGGTGACCACCTCAAGAATCTTTCTGCTTTAGGTTGTTTGTATACATAGTTTTATTTAAAAGAATCTGTTTTCACTAAAATTTGATTGATTAAGTTGATTGTGGAAACTGAATTAGTATCTTGGGATTCTGGAAATGATGTGAAAAGTTTGGAATGAAAGGATAAGGCAAGGTACTCCGCTGATCAAAAATTTTCCAAACAAAAGCAGGCCTCGTCTATCCGGTTATTAAGTCCTAGGGGTGCCTTAACACCTATCTACCTAAGGTCTCGAGATCTGGGATAGTTGGCCCAACACCGTTACAAGGATAGAGAGAAAAGTCTGGGTTATGGAATAACTCTACAAATTCACAATTACTCGTTTGTTTTGTATCTATCTCTTGGAGAAGAATGTTTTTTCATGCGATGAAAATTATTATTAATTGCAGTTGAATTTTTGTTTTTGATCATGAGTACGTGGTGTTGAAAGGTATCGCGGAATAAGGTGTTACTTCACACCCCTTGTCATCCAAAGGTTAAAGGAATGAAATAGTGGAAGATCCTAAGATAATCTATATTCAGATTTTTGTAATCTAACTTATCTATGCTTTCAAAAAAAATCATTTCTTTATCACTGATTGCGGAAGCCTACAACCAAGAGCAGAACTATTCTTTTGATTGTCATTCTGCTTACTTCCTATTTTGCATCTGTTTGATCCTGAGGTTCGATACTACGGCCTTAGAGATAGATTTATTCTTTATTTGCTTGAGCACAAGCAAAAGCTAAGTGTGAGGAAGTTTGATAAGTGAGAAATACATCTATTTTTAGGATTATAATTCTTCCCATTTTCATAACAAGTCATGTCGTATTTCTCTCTTATCATATGTTTTTCTTAGATTTATGTTTTGATATGAACTGATACATTTTAGGTCTCAAATGCAGTAAAAAGTCTTAGAATCACATAGTTTACTTCACAAGCTTTCCAACGCAACAAACGGCGAGTGAAACGGAGTTAAAACGAAGAATCTAGAGCCTATCGAATTTTGCAAAGGAAATGTACACGTCCTTGTTTGCGTCCGGGGAAAAAAGGTAGGACACAAACAAGGACAGAAAACAGGACAAGATCTGCCCGTGGAAATATGGCAGGACGCAAACAACATGTCCGCCCAAATAAGCAAGGACAAGACTTGAGAGGTGTGTGTGTTGTCCGTGGAAAAATGCAAGGACAAGAAATAGGATGGAGGCTTGTGAGACGTCCGGGGAAAAAAGCAAGGACAAGAAACAGGATGGAGGCTTGTGAGACGTCCGGGGAAAAAAGCAAAGAAAAGGGATAATGAAAAGGCTTGTGAGACGTCCGGCCAAATATCCAAGGACACAAACAAGGGCATAGGCTGGACATATTAACAAGACACGACGGCATTTATATTCATAAAATGTGTCCGCCCAAATATCCAAGGACACAACCAAGGACATATTAAGGTGCCCGCCCATTTATACAAGGACACAACCAAGGACGCGTGTAAATGCAACCCAGATCCAGAAACTTGACGCGCTGACCGTCTTCCCCATTTTTCTTCGGCGCCTGCAAACATATCTATCTACCTCATCAGCAATATCAAGCGCCGCCGCACTCCCACACTCCTTAAATTCCTCACACGTGTTCCAGCCTGTCTTCTTCCTCCTCCTTTCTTCTATAAAACCCACGCTCCTTCTGATCAAAAATATAATCCCTTCCAAAATCCAAAGTTCATCGAAGTTCACCAAAGCTCACCATCGTTCACAACAGAATCGACCACCATAGCCTTACGCTATTATTTTCCAGAAAACCAACGAAGAAGACGATTTCCCATTTGTATTTGTTCGTTTTTCTTCGTTCTCTCTGTCTATCTTATTTACGATGTTTGTTTTTATAATTATGCGTGAGTAATAACCTTAGCCTCCCGGGTTGGGAAGCGAGTCTATTTTATATAATTGTGTTATGTAAGCTTTCCACTATAATCTGTTTAAGCAATATTTTTATTCTCGTCTATAATGCGCTTTAATCTTCTTGTACAATTATAAAAGTGATATTTGTAATTTCTTGTTAAAATGCGTTGCTGAGACAAGGTTCTAGACAAAGGAAGTCAAAACTGGTTAACGACTAGAAGCGTGTCTCGCCTATAGGTAAATCTGTCTCCAATAGAAATTGGTAATAAAGCGATTAATTTATAATGACTTGGGCAAGAATTGCAGCTTGTTGTTTAAGTTAATATGGGTTTATTGTACAAGGACCGGTCAATGAACTAATTAAGATTCCGGAGTTTGTTGTTAAAGTGGGAAAGATAATATGAATATAATTAGATAAAATAGGTGAGCAGAACAACCCAGGATGCTTCTTTAAAACAAAAAGATTTACAATTTCTATTTCTATTCTATTTTGATTAATTTTTTGTAGTACTGTTCAAATTACGTTTTCAACCTCTTTTTCTTTCAAAAATGATAAAATCTGTTTACTAGAAATCTTAGTCAATTTACTACACTATCGGTTATCCACAGCGAGGTCCCTAAGAGTACGACAACCCCATAAATCCACTATTCTGCAAAACGATAGGTACACTGCCTAAGTTGCAGAAGTAGTCACATATTTTTCCAACAATATTCACATAGGTTGTTGAGGTCAAGTCCCATCTGAGTGACTCCAGGTTTAGGATTCGGGTGTCTCAGTAGGAATCCGCTCTTCTTTAATTTCTCATAGGCTTTGCCCATCGGCATTCCTAGACTTATGTAATTTCTCTTCGGTTGGGATTGGTAACTGCTCGGTGGTGGAGTTGCAGAATAGTTTGAAGTCGACCCACTAACTTGGGCTTGAAACACTGGTGGTTGGGATTGATTGGTTGACAGGGTAGGAACAAACTTACTGCCCGTGTCTGTCTTAGGCTGCTTGTTCTGGTAATTTGACTGTCACGGAAATGATCCCTGGAAATTTAGACCTTTCAACTTTCCAGCTAGAGTTAGTTCTTCTGCGGCCGTGGCAGCTGCTTTTAGATGTTTGAAATCACAAATCCCCAGGGATTTGAGGTGATCCGAGTAAGGGTTTGCTAGACAATCAATGATGATTCTGATTTGCTTATCTTCACTGGGGCGGTCTAATATCTGGCCCGCCTTCTCTCTCCACCTGGTGATGAATTCCATCATTGTCTCATGATTGCTTGGCCTCATAGTCTCTAGGTCTCTCCGGGTGACCCACAGGTGAGTGTTATAACTATACTGCTCCACAAAAGCTTGGTATACCTCTTCCAACTTTTTCCCTGAGAAGTCCATTCTTGACACCCAAGTTTGGGCAGACCCTTCGAGATAACTGGGGAAGCAGATTATCTTCATTTCATCATATAGCCCATAAATAGTCATGACCCGGTCAAACTGGGCGAGATGGTGCCTAGGGTCCCCTTTCCTGGAGTATTTAGAGATTTCTGGCAGTTTTAGATTCTCGGGCAACTTGGAGTTTGGCTTCAGTTGGAAATGACAAAAACCCAACATCTTGGCTCTCTCCCCGAGCTGCATCTCTGCTAGTAGCTCTTCTTTTAGGGATTTCTTCATTTGACTGAGGTCAAGTGGAAGGTGCTCAGCAGGTGGGGCTTGGTTGTAACCATGAATCAAATGGTTAGACGGTTGTGGTAACAATTGGGTCTGGGGAATTGCTTCCTCAAAACGGACGGCATGTCCTGGGGTGGTGTACTGGTATGGATTAAGTTGGATGGGGTC
Source organism: Limonium bicolor (assembly GCA_023374045.1). Classification (NCBI taxonomy): domain Eukaryota; kingdom Viridiplantae; phylum Streptophyta; class Magnoliopsida; order Caryophyllales; family Plumbaginaceae; genus Limonium; species Limonium bicolor. The sequence goes on along the minus strand of CM041781.1, from coordinate 104,756,314 downwards.
AGGGTGTGGTGAGTTGGGATGAATGAATTCAGATTGTTTGGCTTGATATAGATGGGTTGTTTGGGCAGTGGCTCCAGCGGGTGGGAACGGTGGTAGTCTGGGGAAGGTGGTTGGTACTGTAGGAACCGTGGTTAGGATTGGAGGTGGCATGGGTGCTCCTGAAAGTAGGTCAGCTGTTTGAAACGTTGTGGTCACTGCGTGGATGATGGTACGTTCTTTCCCTGTGATCGGTTGTGGTATGGTGGTATTGAACATAGGGTTTTCATTGCTCCAACATTGGTTGGGGTGTGGGGAGTCCTCAATATAATCCTCATCAGGGTCAGTAAGGTATTGGTCTTTTCCCTTGGCTGACCTCTCTTGGCGCAATTGCTCTTCTAGCCTTTCAACGGTCTATTTCAGCATATTCCCATTCCTTGTTGACTGTTCTAGCATACGGTAGAGAACACTTGGATCAGGAAGACGTAAGCTACTGCCGCTAGCTCCTACAACTGCACTCGCACTCCCATCAATAGTTGTGGTTGCCGGGGCACCTTCTGGGGCGGTGGGATTAATCAGGTTTGGATCCATAGTCTCCGATGAAGTTTCGGTCGCGGTATCACTAGCCAGCCTACCCCTAGAGACCCATTTCCAAAGTCGAGTAATGTTGAAAGACTGGTTTGGGATCGGACTTAAAAACCTTCACAAACTGCTGTCGATGGTGCCGTACTGTGGAATAGCATGAAGATCATTAGTGTGAATGCACATTTTGAAAAAAATTAGAAAGCGAGAGGGTCGTCCCCATTGTTTGTGTAAAATGTTTTGTAAGTGTAGGTTTTCTATGATACTTAATTTGTGAAGAAAAGGTGCACGAGCCTAGTTTTCATTTCCAAAATAAAAGCCATATTTCATTACTTAACCACAATTGCATGTGTCGGGGAAAAAGGGGGTTACATTTAGAACCATGGGGGGAAAATGTCATGTCAGTTAATAGTCATTACATAGCCGAATTCCACATAATAGGGGAGTGGGGAGTTACATCCGAATTCAAAAAAAAGGGGGGGGGGATTACACCCACGTAAACTTAATCAGTAATTACATAACCGCTACATCCGAATTCAAAAGGGATTACATCCAGATAGTAAAGGGAGATGGGGAGTTACATTCGGATTCCAAAAAGTGGTAGCATCTGCTAGTCATAAAACCAATACTAAATAGCGATTGAAACACAGATCAGCCAATGATCTTCTTTCGCTTCAATTCTACTCGCTCCTTCTTCCTCAACAGATTCTTTGTCAGCGCAGGCTGTAAGTTCACAGCAATTGAGAGGGTGGGGTCTTGATTAGTTACCGGTCGATTAAGGGAGTATGGGTACTTCTCTGTACGATCCACCCGTTTCTCCAACCAATCCTTATAAGAATCACTCAAATGAAAGTTTGTGCCCCTCTCGTCAAAGATGGCCCATTTGACTCCTGTGTCATAGGCTCGGGTTATATGATTAATCGTTGTGTCTGTAAAATGGAGATCCTTGAACTTTGACATCTCTGCTCCCGGGATAGTTTGCTCTCGCCCGAACTGTCGCATCACCCTGAGTGGGTAAATAGTGATGAAGTGATCTAGACCGATCAAGACCAAACCGTTATGTTCTGCTGATCTGACAGTACCTCCTTGGACATCCCAATCATTAAGTACCCAAAGAATGTGAGAATGATAACGAATATCTCTAAAGAAGGCCCTCCATCCCTCTTTTGGCTCCTCAACCTTCTTCCTAGTGGTCAGAAAGGTTCCCATGTTTACTGTCTCGAAGTTTGATAAGACCGGCACCCTCAAGTGATCGAAAAACCAAATCTGTAGTAGCAATGCACTTCCTATAAAGAACATCTCACGGACGCCTGCTTCCTTCCAACGATCTAGTCCCCTGACTATTTCAGCTACCACATAAGTCCTGATGCTGAGTCCATCTTCGTAGGCTTTTAACAAATAAATGATCTTGGGGTTCATTCTCAGATCGCTCTACCGGAAGAGATGTAACCCCATGATACAAAGATCCAACACACGTCTCTGGGTCCTTAGTGGACAGTATGGCTTGTAGAAGCGATCAAGGAGGTCTTTTAACCTCAGGCTCATGCCTCCAAAACTTTGTACTTCAGCAATGTCTACTCCAAGAAACTTTGCTGCAAAAGCCAGCGTTTCTGTCCGGTCAACTGGTATACGGGGCATCTTTTGGTGAGGTTTGATTTTCAAAAAAGCATCTGCTTCAGCTGTAGCATAGTCAACTCCTCAACGGCGAATCGGTAGAGGTGGTCTTCTGGATCCCAACGGGTGACCGATTCGTACAATGCCTCATAAACAATGTTTTGCCTGATGCCTAAGTGAGCCAGGCTTAGGAAGAGGGGTTCTCCGATGTCCTTCATTCCTGCACATCGGCTCTTCAGATTGATGGCAAACTCTGCTTCCTGGACACGCTCTTGCTGATAAAGGGTAATGCGGGCTTGCTCTCTTGCTGCTGCTTCTTTCCTTTGTTACTCTAGGGTGTCCCTTTGCCTCTTCCTTTCCCCTGGAACTGGTACTAGGCGGTTCATCATGGTTAATCCCTGCAAAGATGAGGTAAAGGAAAAGAGAAAACAAGGGGAAAGAAAGTGGTGTGTAAGATTAAGGAAGCGCAGTTAGGTAATGTGAATATGGCTGATACTTTAGAAATGAAAACAAAAAGAGGAAATTTTTGGAAAACAGTAAGGGTTTTAGAACATTTTTCTTGAGAAAACCTTTAAAAATGCACTTTCGAAAGAATGGTTTTAGAGAATGATTTCACAAGGTATCGAAAAATTTGTAAGCGACATTGAAAGAAAGATTCCGAATGAGGTTTCAAAAACATGGTTTTTGATCAAAAGGGGTTGAGCACATGTGCAGAGCGTAATATAAATCGCGGCTATGTTTGATGTGGGGCTGTAAGTGTTTAGTGTTGGGATAATCACTTTCCAGGTCAATTATGATTCCGTTTCACCGGGGGAACCATCGTTCCTTCACTGTCATCACTTGGGGTTTTTCTCTACTATGCCCCCTGCAGGGCACGTTATAAAGAAGGCCCCTCATCGAGTGAGTAAGTTCAAAAAGTCAGAATACCCGAAGTGATAAGGAAACATACGCCATGACCAGTGATGATCCGACAACACCCCACTTTTCGGGAAACTCGGGGAAGTACTGCATGGGAACGGGTCTCTCGTCATCTGCATGGTCAGGTGTGTCTAAAGTCCAAATTATTCACTGACTACGTTATACCATGTATGGGTAACCGGTAAATACGGGATCCTCTATGGACGTATAGCGTGACATTGGGCTTTAGAGACACCCGTGGTGTAGGGGAACAATGGAGAACTGAGCCCATGCAATCTTCAGGGTAAGGCAAAGAGGTGGTCAGACAGGCGGCATACAAGAGGGGTGACTACCCATAAGCCCATATTAGACACTGGATAAGGCAGCTGGACACTGAAGGCTCATGGCTCACTATATGCTGGCTTTTGACTCTGATATAGAGGATATTTTTTGGATCATGAGCCTCAAAGCGTTAGTCGGAGACCATACCGCCTCGTGGGTTTGTTCACTAAGAGAGTCACCCAACTCATGGGGAATCAACCGTGGACCGGTTGGGGATCCCGTGACATCATGGATAAAACGGGTGACATAGAGGAATGCATGTCCTAAGCTACCGACCCAATGCACCCCGCAATCATGTAGCAAATAAAGTAGAGGAATTGGAACCAACCTAATTACTAAGAATTTTGTCTTGAGAATAGTGATTCCAAATTGGTTGTTTATCAACCTAAAGGGAAGTTAGCTTCATTCAATCCTAAGTGTCTCTTTCTAAGTGTGAGCTAATTATTAACCCAATTGTTGTCATGTTTGTTGAGGATCTAACATATCCTAGCTGTCCTCGTCAGGCACACACTCTAAGTGTGGAGTGGAATAATCTTAATGGCTTGAAACAAATCTTTGGAAGGTTTTGAAAGAAGTTGGGGAAATCCCGACGATTTTGAATGGAGTTCAGTCTTCCTTGAGTTTGAGAAAAACTTACTCAAGTTTTCCCCAACAGAGTCACCATTCTGTGGAGGGTGATTTTTCGGTATGAGGGGGGTCTATCTAAATATGGTTCTTGACTGAAAAGCTTAGATCCTAAAATGCCATTTTGTGGAAGGTGAAAACCTGTCACCTCGGCATCCCTCAAATGCCTACTCCATCGTCCGTCTTTCGCAGAAAGCATAAGGGGAATGCTAGTGAGCACTACACCCGCTCTCAATGGGCTCCACGCGGAATTATGCCTCTATAAGGCGGAGTTGACTAGAGTCGCCACCAAGTTTGACCTATGATAACTAGGAAGGAAGATCGGGTTCTAAGAACCGTTAATTGACTATGAGATTGTTGCCTATGGATAGGACTTATCTGGTCATTTCAGAGATTCTATGTGGGTTCGCACTGGGTTACACCCCTTAGAAGTGGCAACGACCACGACTTCAGATTGGTGCCCGAGGAAACCTCGGTCTCCAATTGTCGGGATTGTCTTCTTTCAAAACCTTATAGAGAGATTCAATTAAAGCCAAAGGATAGGATTGAGTGTGGACTAAGGAGTAGATGATTTTGAAGAGTTTGAGGAAATAGACTGGTCTCGAAGTATCGGTTCGTGGGATTGGTCAGAATGTTGAGAGGCTTTGATTAATTTCGAGGGGTTTGAGTTTGTCTCGGCTTTTGTAGGGTTTAGGGCATTTTGGTCGTTCTTGTGGCGTTAAGGTATGTTTAGATCATTTGTTAGGAGTTGAAGAGCTTCCCGGGTTTGAGGGGCTCAAATTTCGAAGTGGTTAACTTTTTGAAGCATTTTGCGAAGCCAATGGTGTTAAAGAAGAGTTCAGGTTTTCGAGATGATTGGGGGTAGAAGAGGATATTCGGTTTATAGGTACTCGAATTTGGAAGATGTTTCAGGCCCAGATCCAGAGGCATCAACTCCCAAGCAGCTATCCAACAATAGAATCCAACACCAAGCCAGATCCATGGTAACTCAAACTCCAAGGAGTGAGCTGACCCAAAGCCTACCACAAAGGGGGAACCCCGGACCGTCGGTGGAGCGTTCCAACATGGGCAACGTTGAACACTCGTCTCCTCCCTAATCCAAACCGTCCCTGTCTAGCTATGGTGGTGGTTGTCTTGAGGCACGGGCCTTGCCCTGCCCGGGATAGGTTTTGATAAGGCTGGTCGGGCCTTGTGCCCGACGCCGGTGATGTTAACCTTGACAACTTGCATGCTTGCTTGATTGTGTTCTTGTAAATGCTTGTCTGTGTGCTTGCGTGCTTGTGTGATCAGTGGAATGTTTGTCTTGTGATGTCTATGTGACTTGAAGTTGGTTCAGGGAAGGGTTAAGAAGTGTTTATGTGTCCTGAAGCTCTAATGGAAGGGTTGGATTGGTTTATTCAAAATTGTCTCTCTTAAAGTTTTTTAAAACCGAAAAAATCATTTTGTTGTAAAAAGGGTGGATAATCCCGAGGGATTACCCTATGTACCCCCTTGAACACGACACTTAATTAATGGTAATTAAGTGCCGAGGCTCGAAAAATGGGGCAAAGAATTTATGTCGAAAAATAGGATTTAGAGAGAAACACCATGAATGAGGTTGTAACACCCCATCCCAATCCAAATGTGGTTTCACAACTTAACAACATATATATACATGTCACAGCGGAATTCAATACACTCCAGGACCTTGCCACGGTCTGACTGACAGAACATACCGAACATTAGTACATACAAACCTTAACCAAATACATATCCTTCTTACAATCCCCTCACATCCTATACATCTTACTAACTCAATTTGCCATACGAGTGTACATGCACAACTCGTAGGCCACACTTAACCCGTAACGCTTGTACCCCTTCTTACTCTCGCGATGGCCGCCTCCTGACGTTCACCTGTGTAGTAAAAACAGCCCCCAAAGGGGGTTAGCACGAATGCTGGTGCGATCCTCTCATGGCCCCAAGCTAACGTGGCTACGACGACTAATTGTCGATAGCATGGAGGTAGATTAGATGCACAATCAAAGTTCAAACATAACGAACGACTTAAATGCGTTCCCTTAATTAGAGAGTTAATTATCTAACTCCTTAAATTATATTTCCCCTTAATCTTAGTCCATCCTTATCTCACCTCAATCTTAGTCTTATCCTAATCTTAGAAACAACCATCCGTTAATAAGGAATGGATGTAGCTTATCTTAGCCTTAATAATACAAACCACCCTTTAAGAAGGAATGGTTGCAACTTATCTTAACCTCACCTTAATCTTATCCTTAACTTATTCTCAGTATACAAACCGTTCCTGGAGGGGAATGGTTGTAGCTTAATTTCAAACCTGGGATTTAGGTGATCCCACCGCACCATCTTAATGCCACCCACCCTGGACGGGAGTCCAGCGTAGCTGAGCCGGCAACCGGCCCTAGGCTACAAGTCCGAAGACGAGTCCTTAAGCGGAAGTCGAATCTGCAATAGATACCGACCCCCTTTCCTTAGCATGCATGACCGGAGTCACTCCCGGGTTTCCTCACTCAAGTTCCAGTTAGTAGTAGTCTCAAGACCATGTTTGTTGGTTAACCTCTTTCGGTTTATATCAAACCCATATTAGGGAGTGTTCCTTAGTCTCACTCAATTCCTTACTAAACGTTGGTTAGTAAGTTCTCACGGTATGTCGTGTTAGTTTTCAAACGTCACACAACAATACAATAACCATAATATTCTGGTTGCATGCTTTATCTTGTTTAGTGAGCACACAAAAACAAATAGCACACAAGCCGAGGGACACCTCGTTAGCAAGAAGGTCACAAGAAGAACTGTACCGTTCACCGTTGGTCGTTCGGTTGCTTACTCTTCTTTGGAGTCCAAATTCTCAAACCCTAAAACATTCATTCAATTTTAGGTTGTTAATTACTTTTCCAATAAAACTAACTTACTTAACTCACTTAGTCACTAATGATCCCCATCTAACACCACTTAAGTTCTTATAAACTTAATCTTAAGTGAATCACTTCACCTCATAACTTATACTTATTCACCCACTTAATTATCATTGTTACCCACCAAACATGTCTTAAACAAGCTTATATCATCATTACATATCAATCCCCACCATTGGATATCATTTCCTAACCTTAAACAAAGTTTTTGGTCAAAACAGCACCGCGTCCGAACTTGTGTCCGAGCTTGCCAAGTTCGGACGCAAGTCGAGACTCAAAAGGGTGCAACCAGACGTATGTCCGAACATGTGTCCGAACTTCCCTAAGTTCGGACATGGGTCGAGGAAAAATCAAAGGAAGAATTTCAAGTGTCCGAACATCTAAGTCCGAACGGTTGTTCGGACTCTAGTCGAGACTCAAAAATTCTAATCGCAACAGGGCATGTCCGAGCTTCCAAGTTCGGACGGAAGTTCGGACAGGCCAGAATATTCATCTTCTACACCCTTAAACACTTATCTCCTTTCTTGCAAAAATGCCCATCTCTTCCACAAGTGTCCCATTATGTCTTAATAGCATATAGGCACTTAAACTCACCTTAGAACATCCTTTAAAACCTCCTTAACCATTTTCTCAATCCTTACAAGAATTTCTAACACTTGTTACTTATTTCCTTATTTTTCCCAACATGTAATTTTTGTCTAAAACTCTAACTAGCCAAAGTGTTTCCTTCCCAATCAATATAACTCCTCCTTAACATCATTACATTGCATCTTTGCTTTGTTAAACCTTCCAAGGTCATCTTGCATGTCCATGCACAATTTCTCTTCTTTTCATTTGTTACTCATCACTCCTAAACTCTTGAGCTTACTTATACATTGCTTTCCATTACCTTAACACCTTGACATGGTTCTTCATTTACCCTAACCATGTAACACCCTCCTTAGAAATTTCCACCTCTTTTATGCATCTTATTCACCACCCTCATGATCATACGCTCTTTTACATTCCTAGTCATTTTCCTTGACATTTGACAACATTCTCCCGCACCTTTCTCTTCCATCACCTAAGTCCACTCATTACCATCTAAACTAAACCTCATTAGTCCACTACTAGCATCATTACCTCTTACACAAACTTCCCGAAACTCTCATTGTTTTACTCTCTTGTTCATACCTAAATCATCTCAAAGCATTATACACCTTCTCCTCCAAATTTGCACAAGTGTTACCATTCCTCATACCATGACTTTGGTGTGTTTAATACACTCACCAATCCTCTAATTTCCTCCTAGACATCTAGGTCATCCTAAACCTCAAGAACTCCTTATCTAACTCTTTTACACTCAAATTCCTCATTCAACCATCTAACACATATCAAGTTCTTTCTCATCATATCTCATCACCCAAACCAACTCATTCTCAACAAACTCAATATTTTGCAATAATCTTAAATTGCATAGCACTAAGGCTCTTAAATGACATGGCTCATAGGCCCTTAAACGACTTAAACTTAAACACTGAATTTCCCACATATAAAAGCTTTCAACCTGCAAATACACCCATCAATCTCATAGTAATTATAATGCTCTTAAAATCCACTTTAAACTTATATTACTAACTCATTCTCATTGGCTCCTTAATCACAAGTTCATAAGCTTATTTTAGTTTTTTTTCTTAGGTTACATAACCCATTACCAAATGTAAGCCCTATGCTTCATTGGTACTCATCTAAAACTCATTCCTTAAAACTTAAACCACCATTAGGTAAGCATTTTACCTTGTTTTCTCAAGCTTATCTTAACTTCCTCCTTAGACCTTTTCCCTTGGGAATCTCGGCTACCATCTTAACTTCCCTTGCCAATGTTCTAATCAATACACAATGACTCTCATGAGTGCTAAATAATACACTAACCTTAAGGAGTAAACCCTAGGTTGAAAATGTGTTTTAAGGTACTAAATTAAATGCTTTACCTTGGATTCTCAAAACAAGCTTGGATATGAATCAAGTAGGACCTCCTCTAGCCCTTGGAGAATAGAATCAAGCTAGAACAATGGATAAAACAATGCTCCATGAGAAGGTAGTTTTCGGTCATGGTGAGGAAGTGATGGAAACATGATTTTTCTTACATATTCCTTACCTTAAGAGAATGGAGAAGCCAATGAACTCTCCAAGCTTGAATTTCCTCCATCAGTGGAGTTTTCTCTTGGCACCGAAATGGATCTTTGAAGGATTTGAAAAGATAGAAAGATAGGTCTTGGCCTAACTAAGAGAAATCTATACTTAGTTTTTGATTTGGAGCAAAGATGAACACTTGGTGAGCATTTGAAGGTGGTGCACCCATGGATGGAGCTCTCTCGGTTTTGAAGCAAGAGAAGGGAAGAAGAAACTGTGGGAAGAAGAGAAATGAAGAGAGAGAAGAAGAATAGTAGGCTAATATAAGATATTTGCTTTATAAAAGCAAATAGTAACTCCTTTTACTTATCTCTTCTTTTCTTCCTTATTTGATGAAGTCTATGGTGACTCATCCCTTAGAAAACCGGCCCCCTCTTACATAAGGCTAGTCATGGTCTTTGTTGACCAACTAATTAGCTTATATTGATTAAAACTTAAACTAGTCACTATTTGGCACTATTCACTGATTAGTGCACATATTTCTGAAATTTTTGATTTCCCATTGATTTAGGCTTCCTAATGTGATACTAATTAGTACACATGTTGATTAAAGAGTAATGATGGACATTTAGCCACTCAAAACTCAATTCTAAGACAATTTCTCAAAAATGTGCTTTAAGACTTCTTAAAGCACATTTTGTGTTTTAACTTGTTTTCAAGCTTGGTTTTCTTTGCTAATTAATTTAAAATGTCCATTATCATATTACTAAAGTCTTATAATGGTATTTGGGTGCTAATCAAAGTCACTCCAAGCTTAGAGCACGTTTTTTCCCAAATTGCCCTTAAGGCACTTTCTTGTGTTTTCCTTGGTTTAAATTGTCTACCAATCTTTCTAAGGCATATTCTAGCCTTACTACATCATAATTTGATGTTTACTTAGCATACTTAGGTTTGGGGTATTTCAATCTACCCCCCTTAAAAGAACTTTGTCCCTAAAGTTCCCATGCACCTTATCTTTTTAGAATGCATATCTTACCTCATTCCAAAGATCATACAGATCATACTTATGTATACTTAAACTCATTGAATCCTTAGATCCACCATATGCTTATACTTAAATATCACACAACATGCTTACGCATGTATAGCACTCAAAATTCTCTTTGTTTCTTTTGATGATTAAAACATTCACATAATTTCCAACGTATTCTCCCATGTCACCGGTCCGTAGACAATGGCTCATTCGTCCTCATCACCATGGGCCAGAATACAAAACACTCTGCTCTCCCCATGTCACCGGTCCAAAGACAAAGGCTCGTGCGTCCTCGACTTCATGGGCGAGACTCAGTAAAAAGGTAATCCTTTTTATGAGGTCATGTGAGGAATAATTCCTCTAATTAAAAATACAAGCAACTCCAATTTCGTTTTATACTAACGCCTCTATCCTTAGCGTGATTTAATTGTGACCACTGGTAGGGAGTTTCAGGAATCATCCAACCCTGATGTTATCAGCATCAGTGTAGAACTATCCTTCCACCCCAATTTGTGTTCGGTTTCCCTTGATCCCTAGAAAATCAAGTTCCACCTCCCACGTCATTTTCAAACATCCAAATAATTCACTCATATCCAATTTTCTATCTTTTTTTTGTTCCTCTAATCGTAATCAATACATCTCCAAAGTGTGGACTCAGTCCATCAAACATCCCCAATTCATCTCTTAGTAATTACCTCACGACTTAAATTCCTACTAAGTTCTATAGCCGTCTCATGCCAATTCGCACTGTCTCATATCTCATAGCATTACTATCTTCTTCCTCATATTCATATCAAATAGTATCCAATAGTGTTATCTTATTCTTATCTCACACATAGTCTCATATCGACTTATACCTCATATATTTCTTATTTCTTAAGTCTCCTTAATCCTCTTCCTTAATTCTCTTAACTTGTACTCACAACGGAGTTAACAAGATAGGTACTTAATATGTATGGTATTCACATCTTCTGTGTGCAATAACCATGATTTTATCTCAAAATGTTTATGTAAAACATATTCTCAAATTATTTTGTGCTATGCACACCGTAGTTTATGTACTTAGTACACAAACATACGCTAAGCGGTTTTCGCTCTACCCCCCTTAAAATGGATTACGCCCACGTAATCAACATTATATCATCCTTAAAAATAATTTCAAGATGTCTAATTCTTACCAAGCATTCTAGCTTCCGTGTCATCTATCTTACTTATAATTCGATCAGAAATGACTTAGTCTCTGTATCGAGGATTCTTAACGGTACTTATACCGTTTCCTTAACTTAGTTTGGTCTAATCTCAAAGGTAGTGGTCTGCTAGCTTCCGTTGCACGACTCTGATAGTTTTAGGCTTATTTGCCTCTTTTATCCTTTTACAGTATTGTATATCTTTCTCCTGCGTGCTTATGGTTTAGCACTAAATGTCCCTCAATGGTCACGTGTCATCTTTAGGTATACACGGCCTTGATGAGTTGTAGCTCGTCTATCCAGTCTTCCCTGGAGATCTAATGTTTGTATTCTTAGTGTTTTCTCGAATGTCTAAATCGTTCTTTCCGTTTGACCTTTGGTCTGAGGATAATTCTTAATCTGAAACTACTGTTTAGTGCTTATTGCGCTTTACAGTTTAATCTCTTACATCTTAAGACATGTCCAATGTCTGTAGTTAACAATCCATGCTCTTCGCATTTCATAGTCCTTAATTATTTATTCTCTTATTCCTTTGTGTTGTTGGTTCAACTGGATTCTTCTCTTCGACTGTTGTGGTAGTAACCGCTCTTGACTGATTTTGTGTCGCTGTCCGTGGTACGGAGTCGACTACTTCCCGTGTTCCTTACACCACTCGTCCACATGCATGGTGTACCTTACAGGTACATTACTACTTACCCAACTAACTCATAAATGAGTGTGTCGGGCCTACAAGCCCCTGTGGGGTGCAGTCGTCCCATGTCTCGTTTTAGTAAACTCATAGTGTCCGTCACACGTTTAGCTATTGCTAATTATGAAGTATTCTGTTGTCGATCTCCTCTTTCATCGTTCCATAATAACATTTATTGTTCTTCTTGAAGTTAATCAAGGGAAATCCATTTACTGTGTTCTTGGGTATGGTATGCTCTAGCTCCTTTCTATATCTCGTATTGACTCATTTCTTAGTAGCTTAGGTCTCTTTCCATAGAGCCTCTTATCTTCTTTCTCATATTTATTCTACTAGGAATGCACTTCCAGTTCCTTGAGGAATGGGTAGTGTGCTTCCCGTGTAATCTTACCAAACCAGGTCAAGACTACAGGCATCAATGCACAGTTCGTCTACCATCTTATTTCCTTACTTATGCTGGTCTTAACTCATAAATCTAATTGCCTCAGTGTCACTATTTGACGGCTCATACATAACGGTCGCTTTACCGCGCACCATGAATTAATCCCCTCATATAAATATTGTACTCACGACCACTACTACTGTGGTAGTTGGCCTTTCCTCTGTTGCCCATTGATGATGCAACTCCTTACTCATTTATTCTAATGTCTTACCTTATACTCAATCCCTTCTTGGTGTAAACACACTGGGAGTTCTCTCATTCCGGTGTATGGCGGTTGTCATACCGTGCTGTAAAATAGTTGACTCCTAATACGAAGGTGTTCTGCTCCAATCTCAAATTTGTAAGTAGGCTAATTTCTCTCGCTTTCCTTCATCCTTAGTGATGTTATCTACCATGTAATTTAACTGGTTCCTGAAGAAGTCATCCGCTGAGTCACAAGCTCTTCTAAGCATTGGTCACTTGACGTGCCATGATGTGCACTCTCAATGTGTATCTCTGACGATCGCTAATTCTTACATCTCGGGTGTTGGATATGGGGTCCATCTCTGCAACCATCCTTATTACTCAAGCGTATCTGATATGTTCCAAGGTAATCTTAAAGTTTACATTTTCATTCCCTTATAACAGCGTATTGCGTCTCTAATAAGTGAAAGCCCTTTTTGAGGGGTCTATTCCCACTCTTGGCCTCACAGCAAGGAGAGGTATCCCCATCCTAAAAGGCATGGTTCGTTCTCCGCCCCTGCCAATGTACTATCCTATTATTCTCATTGGTGCTTTTTTCCCTGGCAATATTTTCCACAATCTAAGTTATAGGTTTGGTAACCGTTCATATCTACGAATTGTAGTTCCTTCGTGGCTAAAATAAGCTCTCTTACAACTTACTGCGCCTCGGGCTCTGATGTGGTTAACATCCTTGGCTCGTAGGCTCTTAGTGCTTAATGCCTCAGTCCATTACTTGTACTCTTATTCATTCATAGGTCATCCTTATAGGTTTTTGTTTCTTTGAACATTATTCGCCGTTAGGTTACATACTAAATGTAGTATCGGTTTCATGGTAAGTTGCTGCATCCTGCTTCCTGCTATGGAAGTTTATTCAGGTGGTCTGAGGTTACTTAATGTCTTTGACCATACTGTCATTTTACTAGACTTATGTCTTTTAGTAGTCAAGGTTAGGTTCGTATTAGGCGTTTGCCTTACGGTGTCCAAGCTGGATATCATCCTGTCATCTTATACTTCCATCTCAACGCTTCGTTCAACTTCCGTTGACTACGCCACCCGTTGATGATCAATCATTCTTGGGTGTTAATGAGTTAGACGAACAGTATTAGCTGTCATTCATCAGTTATTTGGCTCGACTATGCCCGCTCTGTGGGGGTAGTCCTCTGAGCTTTCCTTTTCCAGGGTTGTACGTCTTTAATCCTCAGCAGGTTATAGCATACGTTTATTCTCTTTTACCCTTGTTTTCTGGGTTTTCCAACATCTTCATTGAAGAATGCTTATTACTGGTATTCTTAGTGATTAATCTGGGAGTCTTATCCCATCCTTGTTGGAAGTCGTTCAGTCGACTGCCTCTATTGTATCGCTTGATACATTCCATGTATGTTGTTACTTACGTAGTGTTTTTTCTCGAATTATTGAGCGATCTCTTAGGTTCCTCCATGAGATCCGGGTTTGGTGTTCTTACCACACTGTCGGTTGTTGTTGTCGTAGTACGTTGTACTGTTGCTAACATCCATATGGTCTAATATTATGTCCAATTTCCGCTCCCGGCTGACTGGTGTGTCATCTCATCTTATCATGGTCAGGCCGTCGGGCCTTTCCAAGGTCTTATTTTTCTATTCTTATGGATTTACAATCCGGTATTAATATGTGTTACAACTGTAGCGTTCTCCTATCTTGCCATGATGGCTTTCCGTGTAGCTTAACCGTTGTAGCACTTGCTATGGCAAGTGCGCCATGCAGGATGGGCTATTGGTGCAAGGTACATTGGAAGTGATACTTCCTTCTAGTTCCCATATCTTTGGTAGTCCCCGGGATCCCTTCGACGTTCTCTTATTTAGGATAACTAGCCATCCGGCTGTTTCCTGGTTATTTTGACCGTATTGTCACTTATCCGGGCGTTCCTCTTTTTGAGGGAACCCCTTATTATTTTCTTATGTCTTAATCCTCACTCTTGTCTCCACACATTTTGTTGTGGTTACTAAGTAATGATTCTCCTTTAGGCACTACATCGTAGTCCTATTTCGGTATACAATTTGTATGAGTTCCTACCGTCGTCTGCGTTATGTTGGCCAGATTTTGTAACCTTCCTCATTGTATGGGGTTTGGAGTTCCCGTTTCTTAACTGGACTTTCCAGTAACCTTATCCCTTAAGCTTTGTATTATCTCTTTGTCATGCTCATTCGGACCACTATCCGATACTCATGTCGCTTATTCTTTTCTTATCCATTGCACTAGTAGTGCTTTCCTTATCATTGGTATGGCGGGTTATTTCGACTGCGTAGCATGTCGACCATGTTGCCGGTAATTACCGTTCCCTTATTGATAGAATTCCATAGGTAGCGCTGTTTCTCTGTTGCGCTCCATTAAAAACCTCCAAGTTCTCCGTAACTGTGGCAACAACTCGTATTGCTTACTGTTAGCAACTGCCAGATCGGTTTCCCCGAGTAAGAGAAGGCTTTCTTCTATCTGGCGTTTGTTCCACATATTCAGGGTTAGTGATGTGGAGGGCGGGTCTAGATACTATGGATATCCGGTAAACACCGAGAAGTCCTGACTAACGCACCTCTCACTCTATCTCTCAACCCTTAACCCATAACTCAATCTCAACCTCAATATTCTCCTAAGTTCGGTATTTCTTGTCTTCAGAGCGTAACTACGCTCTGATACCACTTTTTGTAACACCCCATCTCAATCCAAATGTGGTTTCACAACTTAACAACATATATATACATGTCACAGCAGAATTCAATACACACCAGGACCTTGCCACGGTCTGACTGACAGAACATACCGAACATTAGTACATACAAACCTTAATCAAATACATATCTTTCTTACAATCCCCTCACATCCTATACATCTTACTAACTCAATTTGCCATACGAGTGTACATGCACAACTCGTAGGCCACACTTAACCCGTAACGCTTGTACCCCTTCTTACTCTCGCGATGGCCGTCTCCTGACATTCACCTGTGTAGTAAAAACAAGCCCCCAAAGAGGGTCAGCACGAATGCTGGTACGATCCTCTCATCGCCCCCAAGCTAACGTGGCTACGACGACTAATTGTCGATAGCATGGAGGTTGATAAGATGCACAACATAATAGAAAGTGCAATAAACAACAAACCAATTATGAACAATCAAAGTTCAAACATAACGAACGACTTAAATGCGTTCCCTTAATTAGAGAGTTAATTATCTAACTCCTTAAATTATATTTCCCCTTAATCTTAGTCCATCCTAATCTCACCTCAATCTTAGTCTTATCTTAATCTTAGAAACAACCATCCTTTAATAAGGAATGGATTTAGCTTATCTTAGTCTTAATAATACAAACCACCCTTTAAAGAGGAATGGTTGCAACTTATCTTAACCTCACCTTAATCTTATCCTTAACTTATTCTCAGTATACAAACCGTTCCTGGAGGGGAATGGTTGTAGCTTAATTTCAAACCTGGGATTTAGGTGATCCCACCGCACCATCTTAACGCCACCTACCCTGGACGGGAGTCCAGCGTAGCTGAGCCGGCAACCGGCCCTAGGCTACAAGTCCGAAGACAAGTCCTTAAGCGGAAGTCGAATTGCTATAGATACCGACCCCCTTTCCTTAGCATGCATGACCGGAGTCAGTCCCGGGTTTCCTCACTCAAGTTCCAGTTAGTAGTAGTCTCAAGACCATGTTTGTTGGTTAACCTCTTTCGGTTTATATCAAACTCATATTAGGGATTGTTCCTTAGTCTCACTCAATTCCTTACTAAACGTTGGTTAGTAAGTTCTCACGGTATGTCGTGTTAGTTTTCAAACGTCACACAACAATACAATAAACATAATATTCCGGTTGCATGCTCTACCTTGTTTAGTGAGCACACAAAAACAAATAGCACACAAGCCGAGGGACACCTCGTTAGCAAGCAGGTCACAAGAAGCACTGTACCATTCACCGTTGGTCGTTCGGTTGCTTACTCTTCTTTGGAGTCCAAATTCTCAAACCCTAAAACATTCATTCAATTTTAGGTTGTTAATTACTTTTCCAATAAAACTAACTTACTTAACTCACTTAGTCACTAATGATCCCCATCTAACACCACTTAAGTTCTTATAAACTTAATCTTAAGTGAATCACTTCTCCTCATAACTTATACTTATTCACCCACTTAATTATCATGTTACCAAACATGTCTTAAACAAGCTTATATCATCATTACATATCAATCCCCACCATTGGATATCATTTCCTAACCTTAAACAAAGTTTTTGGTCGAAACAGCACCGCGTCCGAACTTGTGTCCGAGCCTGCCAAGTTCGGACGCAAGTCGAGACTCAAAAGGGTGCAACCAGACGTGTGTCCGAACATGTGTCCCCGAATTCCTAAGTTCGGACATAGGTCGAGGAAAATCAAAGGAAGAATTTCAAGTGTCCGAACATCTAAGTCCGGACGGTAGTTCGGACTCTAGTCGAGACTCAAAAATTCTAATCGCAACAGGGCATGTCCGAGCTTCCAAGTTCGGACGGAAGTTCGGACAGGCCAGAATGTTCATCTTCTACACCCTTAAACACTTATCTCCTTTCTTGTAAAAATGCTCATCTCTTCCACAAGTGTCCTATTATGTCTTAATACTGTATAGGCACTTAAACTCACCTTAGAACATCCTTTAAAACCTCCTTAACCATTTTCTCAATCCTTACAAGAATTTCTAACACTTGTTACTTATTTCCTTATTTTTCCCAATATGTAATTTTTGTCTAAAAGTATAACTATCCAAAGTGTTTCCTTCCCAATCAATATAACTCCTCCTTAACATCATTACATTCCATCTTTGCTTTGTTAAACCTTCCAAGGTCATCTTGCATGTCCATGCACAATTTCTCTTCTTTTCATTTGTTACTCATCACTCCTAAACTCTTGAGCTTACTTATACATTGCTTTCCTTTACCTTAACATCTTGACATGGTTCTTCATTTACCCTGACCATGTAACACCCTCCTTAGACATTTCCACCTCTTTTATGCATCTTATTCACCACCCTCATGATCATACGCTCTTTTACATTCCTAGTCATTTTCCTTGACATTTGACAACATTCTCCCACACCTTTCTCTTCCATCACCTAAGTCCACTCATTACCATCTAAACTAAACCTCATTAGTCCACTACTAGCATCATCACCTCTTACACAAACTTCCCGAAACTCCCATTGTTTTACTCTCTAGTTCATACCTAAATCATCTCAAAGCATTATACACCTTCTCCTCCAAATTTGCACAAGTGTTACCATTCCTCATACCATGACTTTGGTGTGTTTAATACACTCACCAATCCTCTAATTTCCTCCTAGACAATTCTAGGTCATCCTAAACCTCAAGAACTCCTTATCTAACTCTTTTCCACTCAAATTCTTCATTCAACCATCTAACACATATCAAGTTCTTTCTCATCATATCTCATCACCCAAACCAACTCATTCACAACAAACTCAATATTTTGCAATAATCTTAAATTGCATAGCACTAAGGCTCTTAAATGACATGGCTCTTAGGCCCTTAAAGGACTTAAACTTAAACACTGAATTTCCCACATATAAAGCTTTCAACCTGCAAATACACCCATCAATCTCATAGTAATTATAATGCTCTTAAAATCCACCTTAAACTTATATTACTAACTCATTCTCATTGGCTCCTTAATCACAAGTTCATAAGCTTATTTAAGTTCTTTTTCTTAGGTTACATAACCCATTAGATAATGTAAGCCCTAGGCTACATTGGTACTCATCTAAAACTCATTCCTTAAAACTTAAACCACCATTAGGTAAGCATTTTACCTTGTTTTCTCAAGCTTATCTTAACTTCCTCCTTAGACCTTTTCCCTTGGGAATCTCGGCCACCATCTTAACTTCCCTTGCCAATGTTCTAATCAATACACAATGACTCTCATGAGTGCTAAATAATACACTAACCTTAAGGAGTAAACCCTAGGTTGAAAATGTGTTTTAAGGTATTAAATTGAATGCTTTACCTTGGATTCTCAAAACAAGCTTGGATATAAATCAAGTAGGACCTCCTCTAGCCCTTGGAGAATAGAATCAAGCTAGAACAATGGATAAAACAAGGCTCGATGAGAAGGTAGTTTTCGGTCATGGTGAGGAAGTGATGGAAACATGATTTTTCTTACATATTCCTTACCTTAAGAGAATGGAGAAGCCAATGAACTCTCCAAGCTTGAATTTCCTCCATCAATGGAGTTTTCTCTTGGCACCGAAATGGAGCTTTTAAGGATTTGAAAAGATAGAATGATAGGTCTTGGCCTAACTAAGAGAAATCTATACTTAGTTTTTGATTTGGAGCAAAGATGAACACTTGGTGAGCATTTGAAGGTGGAGCACCCATGGATGGAGCTCTCTCGGTTTTGAAGCAAGAGAAGGGAAGAAGAAACCGTGGGAAGAAGAGAATTGAAGAGAGAGAAGAAGAAAAGTAGGCTAATATAAGATATTTGCTTTATAAAAGCAAATAGTAACTCCTTTTACTTATCTCTTCTTTTCTTCCTTATTTGATGAAGTCTATGGTGACTCATCCCTTAGAAAACTGGCCCCCCCCTCTTAAATAAGGCTAGTCATGGTCTTTGTTGACCAACTAATTAGCTTATATTGATTAAAACTTAAACTAGCCACTATTTGGCACTATTCACTAATTAGTGCACATATTTATGAAATTTTTTATTTCCCATTGATTTAGGCTTCCTAATCTGATAATAATTAGTACACATGTTGATTAAAGAGTAGTGATGGACATTTAGCCACTCAAAACTCAATTCTAAGACAATTTCTCAAAAATGTGCTTTAAGACTTCTTAAAGCACATTTTGTGTTTTAACTTGTTTTCAAGCTTGGTTTTCTTTGCTAATTGATTTAAAATGTCCATTAGCATATTACTAAAGTGTTATAATGGTATTTGGGTGCTAATCAAAGTCACTCCAAGCTTAGAGCACGTTTTTGCCCAAATTGCCCTTAAGGCACTTTCTTGTGTTTTCCTTGGTTTAAATTGTCTACCAATCTTTCTAAGGCATATTCTAGCCTTAATACATCATAATTTGATGTTTACTTAGCATACTTAGGTTTGGGGTATTTCAGAGGTGCTCTGGTCAAATCCTAATAACATCTCTAACTCCCGGGTTTTAAAACGTTAAAAACCGAAAACATTGAAATCGAGTGGAAGTAAGTTAGACGATTCTGAAATCCCGGCTGCAACTAGGAAGGCAGTTACATCCCTAGCACCCCGCCTTGTAAGAATCTAGGCTGCAATTAGAGGAGGTTTGTCACCCTAATGCCCCGCCTAAAGAGATCCAGACTGCGACAAGGGAGATTACGACCCTAGTGCCCCGCAACGTATTTTTATTTTGGAAGGGAGACAAGTGACATCTAACTAGGAAGAAAACATTTTGAAGGTGTTAGACATTCACTGTTCCCCGAAAACGGTTTATTTTTTTAGATTTAAAACTGAGTTGGAAAACTTTTGAAGTTGTTCGGAATCCTCGGTGAAGAAACACTGATTTTGAGAAATGTTTTTAGGAGAAAACTTTCTTTGTATGTGAGAAGAACTTTCTGCATTGGAGAAGAGTTTTCTGTGATGTGAGAAGAGTTTTCCTTTGAAATTCCACAAAATGGTTTCTTTGAAATCTGAAAATCTTGATGAAACTTGGATAAAATGATGGTTTGAAATTCTTTTTTGGATTTTGGAGTTTGAAAGGAATTTACAAGTTGAGTGTGGATTGGATGAAATGTGTTTGTGTAACACCCCATCCACAACGTCGCACCTTATAACCATCTACAGCGGAAACATAAACTATCACATTACTTAATCCGTTGGTGTTACACGCCGTTAACCAGCCACGTGGCTAACAAGGCTAATACATACACATTATATCGGTCTGATGGACTAGATCCCCGAGCAACTACACCATACAATCCTGATTCCATTTCCAACAATTATTTACATATACATCCCCCACTGTACCGAGTATTCATTAACCAATGCCGATAACAAATTCGGTCTTACTACACCTAAAATACATACACCCATTAAAAAAAAGCTACCCATGTATAACAACCACCCGTCCTACTCTCGAACGGCTTCCAGCTCCTTGTACCTGAAATAGAAAAGGAAGAAAGGGTGGCCCCCAAGGGGCTCAGCACCTTTGCTGGTATGGTAATCCCGCAGCCCGCATGCTACCGGGCCACGCACAACTAATTGTCGTCTTAGCATGCAGTTGATTATATTTAAATCACACATGTAAACCATAATCACACAACACATTGCATACTCCCAACTATAGGGCTCAATAATACCAACACATCCACACATCCACACATAACAAACCATCCATTATTACCTTCAACCTTAAAGTGGCTCTCCTCTAAACGGAGATACTTCCTTAATAGACGACACTTACCCAGTAATCGGGTTATTCTTAGACACCTTTTATTTAAACTATGTTTCATATCCATGACCACATATTCCATAATTTACAACCTATAGCACCGCATCGCTATAGCGATTGCAGTACAACACAACACATAACATAACGGGTACGGTCCACTTAGGAACCGTCCCTACCATAATTAGTTTACTGTAGAGCCTAGAGAATATTGTCAAACTCATGATAAGCTCGTTACATACCTTGTTACCGTCCTGTTATATGGAACGGTTAACTTAAACCCCAAGGTGTGTCGGATATAGTCATCCAAGCACACCGAACCACCATTGTATGCCCCAGTAAACCGACGTGAGTCAGTAATATAGCTTTGGTTAAGCTAAAGGGAAGGTTGGAAACCCAATGAGTAAACAACCTAACATACACCAAGAGAGTCGAACCGGGTATGACATCGACTCCCGTCCATCACACGCGTGGCCGGAACATGACCGGTCTCCTCACCCCCCCATTAGTACACACAACCTTATAATTTAGTAATTAGAGCTCCTTTATGGAACCTATCACATCCACACACCATACGGTATCAACCGAGTTAAACACGCAAGGGAGGTTCACACACTTGCAGACAATAACCATACACAACTAACTCACGCATAGCCGTGGTTAGCACGTTCCCAAGGTTTGGGTCGTTAAATCCGTATACCGATAACTCATGTGTCCCTAGATTTAGTTAGCTAAGGTTTAACGCTTATTGAGGTTAAACGGTATCGGGACCAATTGCGCCACATAAATGAATTACTATAAACTCATTCCATGTTTTATCTTACAAGGTGGCAAACACTCAGAAAAACACATTGGCATTCAAGCCGGTGTAATCCGGTAGGACACAGGTTGCAAGAAAACCATACCTGTCTCCGGAGTCCACTCCACCATGTCCACTTACGTTCCTCGAACAATTCTCGAACAACTGGTACATTAAAGTTGTTTTCATTAACATTGGGGTAACATGTTTGTGTAACGTCGAATGACCGTAGTTATCCCCGTTAACTAGTTAAATGACTTAACATTTTTAACTTGTTTTACTCTCACATTTTATTCCAACTTCCCACCCACCAAATTGTCATTATAACTCACCAAACATGTCCTTAATAACCTTACAACATCATTATCCATCAATCCCCATCATTAGACACCATTTTCCAACCTTAAACAACAATTTTAGAGTGGTCCGGGACTTGGTCCTTACCTTAAGTCCCGGACCAGCACTTACTTAAAATCTTCGGCGTATTTCATAGGGTGGTCCGGGACCTTGTACTCACCCCAAGTCCCGGACCAAAACCAGTGGTGCACTCTCGGCCTATTTTCATGCATAGTCCGGGACTTGAACCATAACCTAGGTCCCGGACCAAACCTACAGAATTGTTAAAATTGCATTTTTCAAGTGTTGTTGCCTTAGTTCTCCACCTCCATTTATTGTATAAACTTACCAAATGATCTTAGGTATATTCTAATGCCAAAATATCATCTTAAACATCCCTAGTTTCATGTTCAACTTGTTACTCAATTTCCTTATATATTCACCAACATTACCTAAACCTTAAACCAATTTCTCCAAGACTTGAACACATCCTAAGAACACCCATTAGATTTCTAAAACTTCCAAGATAATGCCTAAGTCCTTGTAGCACCTTAGAACACGTTAATGCATGTTTTCTTCCTTAGCAAAACATTTACCCATTCCTTACATTTCCTAGTTCA
Organism: Limonium bicolor; assembly: GCA_023374045.1. Taxonomy (NCBI): domain Eukaryota; kingdom Viridiplantae; phylum Streptophyta; class Magnoliopsida; order Caryophyllales; family Plumbaginaceae; genus Limonium; species Limonium bicolor. The sequence continues at coordinate 104,733,479 of CM041781.1, read as the reverse complement.
CCAAAGTTCACTTAAACACTTAAGACTCCTTATTCATTTTACAAATTTTCGCCATAGGTTCTCTTAGCATCATCATTCCAAAACTCATAGTTTCACCCTTAAACATTCAAGATCACCTAAATCCATCAAGAACACCATCACACACAAACCTTCACCAAATTACACCACAACACAATATAGTGCATAACTTAAATTGCTTGGCACTTAGGCCCTTAAATAACATAAACCTTAAACACTGAATTTCCACAAGTATATATTGCCTTTGACCTGCAAATACACCCAACAAAACATATTCCCTTAATAATCTCTTTGAGAGCATTTCACTAGCTCATTTACCATTGGCTCCTTAGGTATTTTATTAAGCAAATCAAGCTCATTTTCCTAAGGCATTTAAAACACTTTGAGATAGTATTTTTACCTCTTTTTCCACACAAACTTCTTCCTTGTTTCCTTGCTTAAAAATCGGCCAAGCTTAGTTGCTTGTCAACTTCTAAACATTATACAACAATATAATGAGTATACAAGCTTTAAGCTCATCTCATTGTAAACCCTAGTACATATATTATCTTAAGGTATTAAAATGATTGTTTTACCTTGGAATGGAAAGAGAGCTTGAATATATATCAAGAGAGGACTCCACCAAGCCCTTGGAAGATTCAAATGAAGCTAGAACAAGCAAGGTAAAGACACCATGGTAAGGTAAATTTTCGGACAACACAAAACATGAAGGAAACTTCATTTTTCTTTGAGTTTCCTTACCTTGAAGCAAAGGAGAACAATAATATGTAGAAAGGTGAGCTCAAGCTCTCCCCATGGAAATTCCTCTTGGCACCGAAAAGGAGTTCTTGGAACTTTGAAAGGATAGAATTGAAGAGCTTGATGAGAGGAAGAGATTGGTAGTCTCAGAATTTAATTTGGCCAAGTGAGCAAGGAGATCCAAGTGGTCAAAGATGGAAAATAGTGGTGGTGTTGGTGTTGCTGTATAAACCGTGAATGAGAGCAAGAAGGGAGGAAGGAGAAGAGTGGAACCGTGTGAAATGAAGAAGGAAAGGAGAAGATGAGGATAAGTCTTGCTTTTACAAGATATTAGTATTAATAAGTAACTTTCTCCTTTTTACCTTCTTGCCCTTCCCCCTTAATTAATTCTTTTACATGTTGGTGACTCACCATGCTAAAAACCGGCCCCCATCATTTATTTAGAGATAGTTTGCTCTTTATTGACCCATTTAATTACTTGTAACAACATATGTTACAAACTAGCTTATTAAAGTTACTATTCACTAAAACAAGGCACTTAGATGTGAAATTTGTGATTTCCTATTGATATAGGCTTCCAAGTGTGTTACAAATTAGTACACATATTTATTAAAGAGTAATGATGGACATCTAGCCAGTCAAAACTCATTTACAAGACAATTTCCCAAAAATGTGCTTTAAGACTCCTTAAAGCACATTTTGTGTTTTAACTTGTTTTCAAGCTTGGTTTTCTTTAGTAATTGATTTAATATGTTCATTAACATATTTCCAAGGTCTAGAAATGACCTTTGGGTTTTATACAAGGTTAACCAAGTCTAGAGCAATTATTTGCTTAAATTGACCTTAAGGTGTTTCCTTGTATTTTGCTTGGCTTAATTGTTCACTGATGTTGTTAAGGCACTTTTTAGCCTTTGAATACCATAGTTTAACATTTAACCAACATATGAAGGTTTGGGGTATTTCAGTTTGAGTTTGAGTTGGATTGAGCTGGACGGGATAGGTTTGAATTGAATTGGAATACGGTGTGGATTGAAGTCAAGTTTGAATTGGATTGAAGTTCGGGTTGGGTCAAAGTTGGGTCAAGGTCAACGTTTTTTTTTTGTCAAGGTCAGCATTTTTTATTGGTCAAGGTCAACAATTTTTGGTCAAGGTCAAACGTTTGGTGTGGTCAAGGTCGAAGTCAAGGTTCAGGTGGTCAAAAGGTCAAAGTCAAGGTTCAGGTTAAAGTTTAGGTGGTCAAAGGGTCAAGGCTTGGGTTGGGATGATTATTTTCTGTGGACCTGGGTCTATTTTGTGAATTTAGATTAGGTTGAAGTTGGATAAATTTCATGGGTGAGTTTTTTGGGATTTGGTGATGATTGATTTGGGTTGATTTTGCGGGCTTATGGGCGTGGTGGGTTTGGAATTGGACAGGGTCGGATTTGGGCCGAGTCGAATTTGGGCCGGATTTTGGAGTTAGGCCGGGTCATGTGGTATTGAGTTTGGGCCTTTTTGGGCTCAGTGTGGTTTGTTCCGTGGGTTGGGGACTCGGGTTTGGGCCGTGGGTTGGACATGGGTTTGGGCCGTGGTTTAGACTCGTTTTTGGCCGTGGGTTTGGACTTGTTTTGGGCCGTGGGTTTGGACTCGGGCTTTGGGCTTTGGGATTGTGGGTAGTGGGCTTTTGGGTTTGGATTATGGGCAATGGGTTTAGACTCGGGTTTAGGCCGTGGGTTTGGACATGGGTTTGGGCCGTAGGTTGGATGATGTGGTATTGGGCCTTGGGCTTCGGTTTTTGGGCCTTGTTGGGCCTCGGTTTTGGGTTGTAATGGTGAGATTTTTAGACTAGACTTGTGAGTTGGGGCTTGACTTTCTTTTGGACCGGATTAAGAGGTTTAGACTTGGTCAATGGACTTTTTGAAAGCATGGGCCGGATTGGCCCCTGGGGGTGGGCCAGCAACAGTTTTTACTAAGTTAAAACAAAGAGGAGGCTTGGACTTTTTTTTAGAAAAGAAAAATGCAGAAAACAGAGAGGCAATCCTGATTTTTGCTTTCTCTTTGATTGAAATGAGGATCAAAGAGGAGGTTTTTGGATCTGGACAGAAGGAAATAATAAGGTTTATTAACCAATTGATCTTGATTATGGGTGTGTCGAGGGTAAAGGAGGATTCCACCCACATAAAACGAATGAGAGACCCGTTAGGCATGGGGTGGTTTCACATCCTAAACCCTCCTAAACTAGCCTTAAGGTCTTGTTTTTAAAGCTTTTGTTCTTATACACATATAAAGGTGGTTTGAGTGTTTTCTGAAGTTATAGGAGACTATTGCCCCACGAAACGAATGAGAGACCCGTTAGGTGTGGAGCGATAATACATCCAAAACTTTTCTGTCAGTTTAAAAGGTCCTAAGGGTGATAACTAAGGCTTAAATAAACTAATCAAAGTCAGACAGTGAATTGAAATTTCAGAAGAAGGAAATCAAACATAAAGCATGGATATATACAAAATGACCAAGGCATGAGTGAAATACAGATCACAATTGAGAAATAAAAAAAAGCATGAAGATATCGGATCATGAGCATTGCAACAGATTATGCGCACGGTTTGCTGGTGGAATCAGAGAAAACCCTTTTCTTAAACAAGATTTAAACAGTATCTAGATAAGCACACTGAAGAGGTAATCAAATCAAAATTCGCTCAAGACTTTTATCGGACTCTTAACATGAAACCAATTACTTTTTTCTTTCTTTTTTTTTACTGCACAACAGAAAAGGAGATTTTAAGCTGGATTGTTACCCTACTGTTGAATTACCTAACTATACAAGCATGCTTTAACCAAACACTAGCCTTCTAATGAAATATCTACCGATAGCGAGAAAGCATGGGTTTATCATGAAGCAGATAAACTAAACCCCTAATAGTTTTCTATTTTGAAGTTGGTGAATAAATTCATCCTCTGAAATACTACTTGAACTAAAAGGTGTGACAAATTGATACTTATTCGACCAATTATCAGGCAAACAACAGGAGGCTCTAACCCTAGAATCTCCCATGAATTCTCTTCCACTCTTCTAGAACTGTGAACCAAAATCGCGGGACTTAAATTCGGTGGAAAAGATTTCAAGCAACAGATAAGTTGCAGTAGTAGGAGTCGTGAATCAGGACCAAAGAATGAAGTCAAGCAAATATCCAGATACTGACCGCAGTTTTCTTACAGACTAAATATTCCCGAAGCAAAACAGACATTCAAACTATAGGCACCAACATTAGGAGATAGACAACAGATAGCGAGGGTTAGAACTTAATACCGAAATGGAGTGTGCAAGGTTTCCTGCAAATGTACCAAGACAAACCAGAGAACCAAACATTAGTCCCACAGATAAATGAGAAGGAATAAAAATTAACCCACAACAAACACATTTACCGTGCTCTATATCGAACCAAAATATCATGAAAGCAGACTAGAAGGTAACTGGAGATGGACCAGTCCACTCGACATTCGAATCTGAGTGTGGTGGGGATAAAAATAAAGGAATCGTGACTAGAAGGGGGACCAATCCATTGATATTGCAGGGGCATATTCATAGGGTTAACATTATACATATTACCCGATCTGTTCGTGGACTAGAATGTCCATACCAGGTTGTATAAGTTTGCGGGAAAACGAAAGCAAGATGCAGAGGCGAAAAACTTCGGCTTAAACGCCATTTCAATCTGTTTCGAAGACCCTGAGCACATCATGGGTCAGGAATCAACCAAATCGGGGCAACATCTTAAAAGAATCGAAAGGCAACTCGCAGAGAAAATAGGGCTAACATGCCTTCTGGTATCAATATCTGTAATGCGGTTTATAAGTGAAATGTAACATAATAAGTAACGGAAAGAGAAAGAAATGTAGACAATGCTACGAATGCAAAGCCGATCAGTACTATCACCGAATACTAGTCCGATGAAACCGAGATCTAGCCCTCACCTCTTCGAGTTCATCGGGCGGATCTTGCAAAAATAACGATTGAAATAGAAAGGGGAGAGGGAGGAGTAGGAGTAGTTAAGCCTGATTGCCGCCCCCGAAAAATGGGGATTCACTTATGTTTTTGAAGGCCGAAACGATGGTGACAGGACTGTGGCTTCGTAAGCTTTACGATGAAATGGGGAAAGGGAGGGATGACTTCGATGTTGAAATGAAGGTGGTGATGGTTCTCGGTGAAGATTTTCGAGAAATGATGTGAGACTGGGCGTTGATGGTGATGGTGGTGAAGATGATTTCCGACAAGGAAGGTGATGAAGGGTGGTGTTGGTGGTGATTTTTGGCGAAGATGAAGAAGGTGGTGGTTCGACTAGGTTTGGTTTTGAATATCAAAACAACGAAGAATACCAGAAATCAGACATAGAGAATGAAGGTTCTGGGGATTGATGTCTACTGGGTAAAAACGTGTGAGTACTATAGGTTTTGAGAATGTTTTATAAGGTTGGAATAGGGTTTCTAAAGGGGAATGTCTGATGGCTTGTGGGCTACTTACTACATGGGTGTTATTTGGGTAAAGAGACAAATTGGACCCAAACACAATTGGGCCTTATTTGATCTGGTTGACTAAAAGGAAAAACGAAGAGCAAAAAACTTGCTACTACCGGGGTTCGAACTCGGGTTGCCCAATAACACTCATCATACCTTACCCGGCTGGACTAAGACGGAACTCAATATATGGGCATAGAAGACTAATAATATTCTTCGAAATGAGTTGAAATGAAAAAGAAAACGTCATTCCTGCTTGCGCCAAGAATCGAACCCAAGTTGGTGGATTATCAAGTGTGCATGCTGGCCAGTTACGCTGGATCAACTTTCAATATATCTGCGGGAGAAATAATACAAGATCTCTCATTTCGACTGGATAACTCTCGCAAAAAGCTGTGAATCCAAAAGAAAGTATATACAATAAAAATGAGATGATTAATCTAATGACATGAAAGTATGGAATACAATTAAAAATAAGATTCAAAACGTAACGAGATATAAAATAAAAGAATAGCATATGTACATGAAATAACGAAAATTAATGCTCGTAATGAAGATAAAACACTCAACGTAAATAGAAAGTAATGGCAGTAAAAGGACACACAAATAATAAAAATAGTGACGATAAAATGGAGAAAGTCAAAAGGAAATAACAAATAATAATAAAGTATAAATCGATCGAACACGTAAAATAATACAAGGTAATAGCAAAACCGTGAAATGTTTTAAAACAAAAGCAATAAAATATATATACAAAATGAAGCAGGTTAAAACGGATTACGATAAAAGGCTCGTGCTCCCTTTCCCATAGGAATGTGAGATTTAAAGCCGGGAAAAGGAAATTCCTTTGGTTGAAAACGGGGATGACCGCCTTGCTTCTAGAAGCATGTTTGTTTTTGTACTTTTTTGTTTCAATATAAAATGGGTGAGAATTTTTGGTGTCTACAATGAGGTTTTGTGTAAGCTGTTACACTTGTGGTAAGTTTAAGATATGTGTCATACTTGTGTATGGTATTTGTGGCAGACCTTTGAGTCTTGTGGTGTGTGAATGTGAATATAAGATGTGGTATTACGATTAAGGAAATTTGAGTACCGTGAATGATTAAGTATATATGTGAACTTTGGGGACAAAGTTCTTTTAAGGGGGGTAGATTGAAATACCCCAAACCTAGATATGGCGATTAGATGATAAACTAAGATATAAGAGGGCTAGATAAAGCCTTAGAAATATTAAGAAACAATTTTAACCGAAGAAAACACAAGGAAACACCATAAGAGCAATTTTGGCAAAAACATACTCTGAGCTTGGAGTAACTTGGGTTAGCACCCAAATATCAGTCTTAGACCTTAGTAACATCCTAATGGTCATATTAAATCAGTTACCAAAGAAAACTAAGCTCAAAAACAAGTTAAAACACAAATTGTGCTTTAAGGACCCTTAAAGCACCTTTTTGAAAAATTGTCTTAGAAAGGGGTTTTATGTGGCTAAATGCCCATGATTACTTCTTAATTAACTTTTGTACTACCTAGTATCACATTAGGAAGTCTAAATCAAGGGGAAATCAAAAATTTCACAAATATGTGCACTAGTTTGTGAATAGTAACCAAATAGTGCCTAGTTTAGTCTTTAGTCAACTGAGTCTAATTAAATGGTCAAACAAGACCATGACTAGCCTTAATTAAATAAGGGGGCCGGTTTCTAAGGGGATGAGTCATCACATGAGTAAGTTAGTTTATGAAATAAGAAGGAAAAAGTAAGTAGTTACTATTTGCTTTTAGAAACAAATATCTTTTATTTACTTACCTCTCTCCTCCTTTCTTCATTCTTCTTCTTCCTCACCGATTTCTCATGCTCTATTTCTTCTCCATTCACGTAGAAGACAGCCCCATGCTAGCTTCATCTTCACTTCCTTGCCAAACACTCATTTTAGAACCAAAATCAAAACCAAGCACATATTCTTCTTAGTTAGCTCAAGCACTTTCTTTCTATCCTTTCAAATCTCCAAGAGCTTAAATTTGGTTCCAATCCAAACCAAAATTAGAGGAGGAAACACAAGCTTGAGGAGTCCATTAGCTTCTCCATTCTCTTAAGGTAAAGAAAATGTAAGAAAAACTAGGTTTCCACCATTCTTCTCCATTACCGAAAATTTATACTCATGGGGCTTCATTTTTATGCCTTGTTCTAGCTTGTTGTCTATTCTCCAAGGCCTAGATTAGGTTCTTATTGATTCACATCCAAGCCTACCTTAAGACTTCAAGGTAAAATACTCATTTTAATACCTTAAAACACATTTTTGACCTAGGGTTTGCTCCTTAAGGTTAGTGTTTTATCTAGTACTCATTAGAGTAATTGGATATAGATTAGAACATTGGAAAGGAGGAATATATTGGTGACTGAGATTGTTCAAGGAAAATCTAAGGAGAAAAGTTTGTGGAGTTTGTAAAAGAACAAGGTAAATTGCTTACCTTAAGGTGTTATTGTTTAAGGGAATGGGATTTAGATATAAGATAGCTTAGCTTAGAGTTTACATTAGGAAAGGGCTATAAAACCTAGGAGAAACAATGATTATATTTGAGAACTTGTGACTAAAGAGCAAATGGGAAATGAGATAGTTAGACAATTAAAAGGTGAATTACAAGAGCATTTATATTTCTATGGGAGCCTTGTTTTGTGTATTTGCAGGTCAAAGGCTAATATATGTGGAAATTCAGTGGTTAAGCTTTGTGTCATTTAAGGGCCTATGTGCCAAGCAATTTGAGTTTATGCACTATATTGTGATGTAGTGTAGTTTTGGTGTAAATTGAGTGTTAAGAATGTGTGAAAAGAATTTGGGTGTTCAAGATTGTTAAATGGTAAGAACCAAGTGTTTGGATGTAGAAATATACTAAAGAAGCCATGTCAAAATTTGGTGAGAAAATAAGGAGTTTAAGGTGTGTAAATGAAGTTTGATGACCTAGAAGATACTAGGAATTCTTAAGGCTTAAACTGATGAAAGTAAGTGAACTAGAGTGTTCATGAGTGTTTAAAGGACTTAGGAGTTTTCTTGAAGGAATTAGAGTTTAAATGAGTGAGTTTGATGTTCTAGGGTTATCGTGGGAGCTTGATTAAGTCTTGTGCAAGTTTTGATGAACAAAGGAAGAACAATGCCTTGTGAAAATCTAAGTGTAAGCTTGAGGGAGTTTAGAAGTTTGTGTAAAGGAAATGGGAATGAATAATAAAGCTTTAGGAGTGGTGATAATGCTTATGGAGAAACACTTTGGTTAGTTGAGTTTTTAGGCAAGTTTACATGTTAGTAGTGTAGGAAACTAAGTATAAGGGTTAGGAATTTTTGTAAGAACTTGAGTGAATGATCAAGGAATTAGGTATGAGATGGTGGATGGATTAGGAGGATTTTAAAGTTCTAAAATGATGTTAAAACATGCTAGGATACATATGGAAAGGTTAGGAAAAGATTGGGCAAGATTTGAGGTTCAAAAGAAGTCAAAAATTGCATTTCTGTACAAGTCTAGCCTTGGTCCGGGTTTGTAACCAAGTACATAAACCCGGACCACATCAAAAACTGTCCAGAGAGTAATGCCGTGACTTGGTCCGGGTTTACATCTAAGTACACAAACCCGGACCAGTCACAAAACTGTCCAGAGACTTATTCGATGTATTGGTCCGGGTTTACATCCTTAGACACAAACCCGGACCTATCAAAAAAAGCTACAGGATGTTGAAAAATGGGGTTTTAAGGTTGGGACTTGTTTGGTAATGATACTATAAGATTGTTAGGACATAATTAATGACATATAATGGTCATTAGGGGCCTAAACAAGCTTAAGAAATAATGAGAAGTAAGTGGCTTTTGAGGTTAAGGTTAAACTATAAGGACTTAGTGATTTTTAATGGGTAAACACTAGTGGTTAAGTAAGTTAAGTAAGTTGGAATGAGTTAAGTAACTAATAACCTAAATTGAATGAATGTTTTAGGACTTGTGAATTGGGACCCTGAAGGAGATTAAACAAACAATCACCGTCGGTGAACGGTACAGTCTTTCTTGTGTCCTGCTTGCTAACGAGGTGTCCCTCGGCTTGTGTGCTATCTATTTATTTGCTATGACTAAGACAGGATTAAGCATGCAACCGGTTTTTATTGCTCTCGTTGTGTGTGTGTTCTCTTTGCACTAACCCGCGAGACTTGAGGTTAGCTACTAACTAAGCTTAGTACCTATTGGATTAAGGAGATGGATTGTATATTGGTAACAGTTGGTTAATACCCGTTAAGGTTTAACTAACACTGTAACACCCCCCAACTACAATAATACACTAAATAACCATTTGCAGCGGAAAACATAACTCATCACATTACTTAACTCAATGGTGTTACACGCCGTTAACCACCCACGTGGCTAACAAGGCTAATACATATACATTGTATCGGTCTGATGGACTTGATTCCCGAGCAACTACACATTACTATCCCTTTCCATTAACAACAACCAACATACATAAACATTCCAATTGTACCGAGTATTTACCAACTGATGCCGATAACAATTTCGGTCATACTACACCTACGATACATAAACAATTTAAATGGCTACCCATGTACAAACGACTACCCCGTCCAACTCTCGAATGGCTTCCAGCTCCTTGTACCTGAAATAGGAAAGAGAAGAAAGGGTGGCCCCCAAGGGGCTCAGCACCTTTGCTGGTATGGTAATCCCACAGCCCGCATGCTATCGGGTCACGCACAACTATTTGTCGTATTAGCGTGCGGTTGATTACATTTAAATCATGCATGTACACCAATAACACCAAACACATTACAATCCACAACAGTGGTCACAACAAATACAGACAACACATCTACAACTAATAAATCACTCTTTGTGTTCTTTGACCCCTAGAGTGTTTCTCCTTTAATGGAACTATTTCCTTAATAGACGACACTTACCCACTAGTCAGGTTATCCATAAACGTCCCTTTTATAAACTGGGATTCATATCCATGATCCACATACTTCACATTTAAACAACATATAACATCACATTGCAATAAGCATTGCAGTACATCAATAAACATAACATAACGGGTACAGATCTCTTTAGGAACCTCCCCAAACATAGTTAGTTCACTGGGAGAGCCTAGAGAATGCTGCCAAACCCATGCTAAGCTCGTTTACATAACTCGTTACCGTCTTGTTAGACAAATGGATAACTTAACACATAGATGGATCAGATATAGTGATCCGAACACACCGTACATAATCCCCAATAGACGTGAGTCAAGAGCCTTGGTTAAGCTCAGGGGTGATTGAAGACCAATGAAGGAAGACAACCAACAGAGAGGAAGCTGAAGAAACAGTATACAACAACTCCAAAACAACGCGCAACCGGAACTACCGGATTCCTCACCCCCCCATATATATAAATATTCACAGATAAAGACTCCGCTGTGGAACCTATCACATCACACAATACAATATTACAACTGAGTTAATCACACAAAGGAGGGTCATACATTTACAACAAACATCGCACACAACATCACACAACTAACTCACGCATAGCCGTGGTTAGAACGTTCCTTAGGTTGGAAACGTTATTACCGGATACCGTTCTCTTACGTTTACCTAATAATGGTTAACTAGCCTTCCATGCGCATTCGAGGTTACAGGTATCGGTACACAAACAAACAACAACAATAATGACTGTAAACTCGTTTCATGATTTATCTTATAACGTGGCAAACATACAGAAAAACACATTGGCATACAAGCCGGTGTAATCCGGTAGGACACAGGTTGCAAGAAAACCATACCTTGGTCCTTGCTGCGAACGTGACCCGCCAAGCGTAGTCCCTAAACATAATTAATAATGTCAGTTAATTAACTTACTTAACTTTAAAGTTTACTAAGTATTTTACACGATTATTTGACATGTTTTAATGTCCAAACTTATCCTTGATTTCCTTCATTATACCCCTAGGGTTAATTACATAAGTCATATTCATTTCTGTTTTTTTTTTTTACAAGTTTTTGGTCCGACCGACCTCACCGACCGACCTTACACAAGGTCGGTCCATTCCATAACATATTACCGTTTGAAAGTTTTACCCCGACCGACCTTGCAAGTCCGGTCCCCAAGGTCGGTCCATTCCCGAGAGTTTTCCCCATTGAAAATTTAGGCCCGACCAACCTTGTCAAGGTCGGTCCCAAGTTCGGTCGATTCCAGGGACTCAATTCGTACCCAAAATACAAGCCCAGCCGACCTTGCAAGTCCGGTCCCCAAGGTCAGTCCATTCCAGAAACTCTTTCCGATAGTGTAAACTGAGCTCGACCGACCTTGCAGGTCCGGTCCTTAAGGTCGGTCAGCTCCAGACCTTTGTTTCTAAATTCCCATTTGACTCCAAACTTCACCTCATGTATCCTAGTATGTTCTAACCTCATTTGGGCACCTCAAACACACCTTAAGACTTCATTAAACTCCTTAAATCACCCATTAAAGATCTTCCTCAAGCATTACACAATTCTTTTAAATACTAACACTTGTAGTGTTTTTCCTTAGGTTTCTAAGTGGTGTTTTATACCTATGACTATCACTATCCCAAAATGTTTCCTTACCACCATTATCACTACTCCAAAGGCATTATTTTTCCTTTGATCACCAAAACTTGCACAAGACTTAGCACTTCACACACATAACCTTGGTGTGTTTAAAACACCCATTGATCTCTAAGTCCTCCAAGACAATGCCCATGGCATCTTAACACCTAAAACATCATGATTCACTTTCTTTCACCATCTTAACACTTAACAATTTCCTATTACCTTCTAGGTCATAAAATCTCATTAGAACACATAAACTCCTTTGTTTATCAACTAAATTTTGCCATAGCTTCTCTTGTATATTCTTACACCAAACACATATAGTTTTCACCATTAAACATCCAAGAACACTTAAATCCATCAAGACATTCTCATACACAAAACTTCACCCCATTACACTACATCAAAATATAGTGCATAATTTAACATGCTTGGCACTTAGGCCCTTAAATAACATGGCTCTTAGGCCCTTAAATAACATAAACCTTAAACACTGAATTTCCCACATAATAATGCCTTCAACCTGCAAATACACACAACAATGCTCCCATGTCCTTTTAGTCCACCTTGTGGATAGTTTTCTATCTCATTTCCCATTGGCTCTTTAGGTTAATTATTAAGCAAATATAGCTCAATTTCCTAGTACATAAAACTACATTAAGAGAGGTCATTTACCTCTTTGTTTTCCAAGCTTTCCCACAAGATTTCTCTTGTTCTTTCTTGGTTGAAAATCGGCAAGGAGCTTTTATCACTTGTCAATCTTCTAACCAATACACGTATAAGGGTAATGAGCATTAAGTTTAATACTTAAACTCATAATTAAACCCTAGGTTACATAAGTGTCCTTAAAACACTAAAATTGATGTTTACCTTTGGAATTTGAAAGGGAACTTGAATAGGTAGCAAGGTAGGACTCCTCCTAGTCCTTTGAAGATTGAATTAAGCTAAGAAGAGAGCAAGACAAGGAACCATTAAGGGGTGAATTTTTGGCTATACACAAAAATGAAGGAAACTTGGATTTTCTTTGATTTTCCTTACCTTGAATGAGAGAAGAAGAGAAGAAGAAGTAAAAGAGCTCTCAAACAGAACTTTCCCCTTCAATGGAGTTTCTTCATGGCATCAAACATGAGGTTTTGAAATTTTGAAAAGAGAGGATGAAAGGCCTTGACTCAACTAAGACAAATATGTGCTTAGTTTTTGATTTGGAGCAATATTGAACATTGGTGAGCAATTGAAGTTGTAGAAGAGATGTGCTGTAGCAAGAACGAGATTGGTTGGGAGAATGGAGGAAGAACACGGTGGGAACAAGAGGAAATGAAGAAAAGAGGTGAGAGGTATGCGTGTGTTAAGATATTTTGACTTATAAAGGTAAATAGTAACTTTACTTTATTTCTTTTTCTTTTCTTTAGTTGGCTGGCTTGGTATGGTGACTCACACTCTAAAAACCGTGCCCCCTTAATTCTACAAGATATTTATGGTCTTTGTTGACCATTTAACTATTCAAAGTTGACTTAAGTCAAAACTAGCACTATTTGAGCACTATTCACAAATTAAGGCACATAATTGTGAAATTTTTGATTTCCAATTGATTTAGACTTCCTAATGTGATACTAAGTAGTACACATGGTGATTAAAGAGTAATTATGGACATTTAGCCACTCAAAACCCATTTATAAGACAATTTTTCAAAAAATGTGCTTTAAGCTCCTTAAAGCACATTTTGTGTTTTAACTTGTTTTCAAGCTTGGTTTTCTTTATTAATTGATTTAATATGTTCATTAACATATAAATAAGGTCTTGGTAAGCTTATTAGGTCTTAACCAAACTTATCCCAAGCTTAGAGCACATTTTCGCCCATACTGGCTTTAAGGTATTTATTTGTGTTCTGTTTGGTTTAATTGTCTACCAAAGTTTCCTAAGGACTTAATTAGCCTTATTAAGTCATAATTGAATGTTTTAAAGTCTTGGTAGGCTCTTTGGGTCCTAACCAAGTTCACTCCAAGCTTAGAGCATGTTTTTGCTCAAACTGTGTCATAGTGCTTATTGTGTTTACTATGGATTAAATTGTTCACTAATGTTTCTAAGGCACTTTTTAGCCTTTAAATATCATAGTTTAACATTTAAACAACATATCAAGTTTTGTGGTATTTCAATCCACCCCCCTTAAAAGAATTTCGTCCTCGAAGTTCACACTCCTCACGCATCATGTGGATTAGAACACGGGGATTACTTGCAAAATAAAACTTCCACAACCATACATACTTTCACATAACACCCTTGGACTCACGATCCGGGTAACATATACACATCCATACATAACATAACATACTTACATGATAACCTCGGACTCAATGGTCCGGGTATCTTAACAACATTCACACTTACATAACAACCCTCAGACTCCCGGTCTGGGTAACTTAACAACATTCCGAACTCTACCACATTAGGACTCAAGGTCAAAATAATATTTATTACACATACCGCACAACATGTCTTAGCATGTATAGCAACCAAAAATATCTTTTATATTCACTGTGATCCCGCAGATTCCCTGGGAGATCAAAACAATCACTTAATCTTTAACATATGTACTTCCCATTTCACCGGTCCGAAGACAAGGGCTCATACGTCCTCGGCTCGTGAGCATGTACTACAAAAATATTCTTTGTGAGGTTAAGTAAGAGAACTTTCATTATGTAAAGTATCCATCGACGTTTTATAAATACCGATTCAAAATCCTTTTGAAAACACATACAACTCCAAGTCCAACTTATGCTCTTTGCTTCTTTTCCTAGCGTGGTTATTTGTGTCCACTTAAGGGAGCTTCAAGAATCATCCAACCCTGATGTGATCAGCATCAGTGTCGAACTATCATTCCACCGCAATTTGTGTTTGGCTTCCCTTAATCACATGCAAATCAAGTTCCACCTCCCACTTCATTTTCAAGCATCAGATAATACACTCATTTCCAAGTTTCTGTCTTTCTTCTTTGTCAATCTAGTCATAATCATTACATCTCCAAAGGATAGAACTCCGTCCATCAGTTATCTCCATTCACTTAAATTCAGTTACCTAGGGAATCGTATTCTCACTAGGTTCTATGTCGGTTTCATACCCTTTCATGAATCACTATATTACATATATACATATAGTTTATCAAAATACAACACACGGTTTTACATCTAGCATTATACAGACACATACTGTTGGGGTTAAAGCTCCCCGAGAGTTTCTCTACTCCAAATACTTGTACTAACACACAAAACTAACTAAGTAGTCACACTTATCACAATGGTATTTCGCATCTCCTGTGCAAAATTACCAAAATTAAACCATGAATGAATGCGTATGTTTATGTAACGCACGCACCAATCACCCTAAAAAATTATTTTGTGCTATGCACAACATAGTTCACGTACACTTGTACGGTAAAGCACACAAAGCGGTTTTGCGCTCTACCCCCCTTAAAAGGGATTACGCCCACGTAATCAACCACTGAATATTGGTTTAAAATGTTCTACCGTCGTGAAGTGTTTTAATCTTCCACGCGGTCTGTTATACAATGTGTTCTAGTTAGAGGATCTTAACCATATTGGCGGTTTAGTCCCTAAACCAAGAATTCTCATTGGAGTTTATTTTAACTCTTAACTGGTTTCGGTTCTGGCCTGTGAGGCTTCTTAGGCATTAATAATTAGCCATTTATTCGTATTCACTATACACATTCGGTATTTGAAACATGGGTTCACTGGCCTCTGCTGCGCAACTCTGATAACTTTAGAGCTTAGCTTGTCCCATTCGTTATTCTTACTGTATTGTATATCTTCCATTTATCACCTTTATCTTGGTAATAATGGTTTCTCAACCGACGCGTGGTATCTCTTGCCGTGAGCGAATTCGGTGAGTTACAAACTTTTTATCCACTTCTCTGACAATTACTGTGTATACAGCTATGTATTTCACAATGATTGACTTAATTTCTTCTGATTTACTGTCGGTTGAGGTTGAGCTACTACCTAATGTGTAGTGCTCTCTCGGTTATTTCCCACACTTGAGGTATATTGCATACCGGTTTTTGGTATTCAGTGCTATTGCAGTCACTTATTGCTAATCACACGTCCACATTTGGTTCTGTACAAATATTCTTTCATTGGTACGACCTCGCATTTCCTACAGATTTACGGCTTAATTAACCTATTTGTTTATCACCGATCAGATTAAAACAGATTTAGTAAAGCTTTTTAATAAATCGATGAAATTTATTAAAAGGTGAGAGATAAACTTTAATCGTAACAAACTGTATTTATTTTAACCGGTAGAAATATAGATTACATAATTAAACAAATTACGGCTAAACCTTCGCCCGGAGTAAATCCTTTTAGCCCAACATAATTAAAAAGACAGAATAAGAAGTAAAAGAAATCATCTGGGAAAGATAATTAATTCAGCTCCACTATCTCGACTGCTAATATTTGGGCAGAGGTTGGACAGAACAATGGTATGGAAATGGAATGTTTTTATGAAATGAGGTGTTGTATGGAATTTATGTGGATAATATGTGGATGAGATGTATGATTTTTGGAGAGTTTTATGGTATTTTTATGGAGGAAAAATGGCATAAGTTTGGGGTGGAATGAGATATGGATTAATGGAGGGTTGTAGGTGTATTTATAGAGAAATATAGGTAAAAGGGGGAGTTTAGGCGGTGGTATTTCCGTGTGAAGAGATAATGTATTTATCTCTTCACACTGCTGCCGACCTGCTCTGTACACTGGCAAGATCGACATGTCCGGACCACCGTCCGGACCAGACTGGTCCGGACATGTCGATTTTTCTCTATGGCGCGCTGGCATGTGTTGGTCCGGACCAGGTGATCCGGACACTGGTCCGGACCAAAGGTCAATTGCCTCTAAAATGTTCATTTTAGCTCCGATTTGATCCCCATCTGCGCCTATGCGTTAGTCTCTTCGTGTACTTTGCTCCTAGCTTGGTTTTCCTCATGTTTAACCAATAAATTTGTGAGATAATCAATAAAATATAACTAGAGGAAAACTAACCAAAGTGGAGAAATGAGCAAGAAAAGTGCTAATATAATATATGAAATACACCTATAAAACATGCTCATTTGGACACTTATCACACCCCCACACTTATCTTTTTGCTTGTCCTCAAGCAAAACCATGTACCCAAGTAAGTTGGGAATGCTCAATACTAACAAATATTATTATGAAGGGTATGATAAGGAGGTGAACAGTTCAAGATCTTTAACTTTTTGAGGAGTGTGATCCATCAACTGTTGGTGGCATAGGTGTGCTCAAGGTAAAATAAAATTAGAGTTTCGGGGTATGATCCAAGGTGCTTCAATGCTTCTTTGTTTAGGTGACTCTGAGAACTTCTACCATGGCCAACTTCTCTCAAGAATGGGCATTGAGGAGAAAACAAAAGGAAAAATAGATTTATGCATTTGTTTCACTTTTGCATAAGGGATGAGAAGATAAAATGTAGGCATCACGCCTTTGTTTTTAAGAAGACTCAACTCTCTTTTGTTGGTTACCAATGGTGTCTCGCAAGTCTCTTATTATTATTTTTTTTTGTATTTATTTTTTAACAGACAAGCACCCCTTAGCAATCCCTAAGAGAGAAAACAGAAAGAAACCCTGAGCAATAAAAATCCAAACATTGCAGATCATTTGGTCACGCCGCATAAAAATGCTCCTCAAAAGTAATCAAATTTTTGTACCCCTTTATCCCACAATTCATAACAGTATTTGTTTTTAAAGAGAACAACCTACATTAGCAGGGTCCATAATTTTAATTTTTGAACACATGCAAGATAAGTAGAGAGATTTAAACATTTTAAGCACAAAATGCCCCGAAAAGGGCTCTTCCCCCACACTTAAGCTTAAACAATGCCCTCATTGCGTAGATGAAATTAAATTAACAGGGCATGCAATTAATAAAGGAAAGAGTGTACTCCCCAATTTTCGTAGAGTGTATAGAGCTCCCCCACACTTGAGTGCAGCTGTGGAATGACATGAAATGTACGTGTAAAGAATATTCTACACAGCCAGAAGAACTCAAGTAAAACCTGCATTTTATTATAACATATAAAAGTGAAAGATAGTACAAAAAGAAAACAGTATTAAATTAAAGGAAAGACAAAAGATAGATAGTGGGTTGCCTCCCACCAAGCTGCCCGGGTTTAACGTCTCTAGCTAGACGCATTTGACCAATTTTAGGTTGGAGAAGAGTTTGAGGGCGAGGTATCTGAACAGCTGGCGTTAGGAAGTTTGCACACTTTCTTAAACTTATGACGTGGAGGTGTCGTCTTCTATTCCTTTGGGCTGGAGTCTTCCACGTATTCCTGCACAAAAGAAATTGCTAACAAAGCATTATTATTTTCAAGAATACCAGCATACCTTTTTAGACGGGATCCATTGACTTTGAAGCATTCTCCTTTCTTATTCTGGAGTTCGTAAACACCAAAAGGAGTAGTTTCAACTACTTGGAATGGGCCAGTCCAGTGAGATTTGAGTTTTCCAGGAAATATTTTCAATCTGGAATATAAAGCAGCACCCAGTCTGTCACACCCCCAAAACCGGCCTAGTTCTAAGGTATAGACACGCCGCGTGCTAATAAAAGACTAGGAGCACGCAAGGCTTCCCAAAAATTCAGATTACAAATATAGGTCAATAACTATAAATGAATAGTCCAAACCGAATACTAATAAAGTCCAACATACATAGGCCGAAAAAAACTAAGTATCTAAACATAAGGTCGGATAAATAAGACCATAAGAAAAAGTTCAAAATAGCATATGACTAAAGCTGAACTGGAATGGACAAATAAAATCAAAGGACCTCCAGCTGGTTAATCCTTAATCTGCAAAAATGTTGTAGTGGAAAGGGGTGAGCAACCACACGCTCAGTAAGCAACAAACGTCAACAAAATGAGCAACGCTCAAAACATTTTTACTGAACATAATTATACATATATATATATTAAAATAATAATAACACAAGTACTGAAACCGGAATTCAAATCACACTGAATCAGAGCAGAATCTTATGCAAATCAGAACATATTGGAAACAGAGTTTTTAAGGGACCCTAGTTCAGAGCATACAGAATAGGTCTGAAGACCTCAGAAAACAGAATGGGCCAGAAGACCCCAGATAACAGAATGAGCCCGTCGGCTCCAGATAACAGAACGAGGAATGCCCGTGATACAGATACAGAAGGACGTCCTACATAGCGCGCTACGGGATAACTCGACCCAGTCATCCACGGCTCAGAAAGCAATAAACTAGGTGCCAAAAATCATTTGTCAAACATAATGCGCTTAGGCTTATCTGATCAGTTGTAGACAATACACTTTGTAAAAAAAAAACGTAAATGGACAGTATACATAAAATCTAAGTACGCACAAATCATATTCTATGAATCTATAGAAATTACCGACAAGGGTAATAGCCAAACGCCCTTAAAAATAATAGATTGTATGAAAAGTAACATCAAAAATACAAAACATAACTACGGTATATAAATATATAAGTGGATCAGTAGTAAAAACACCATCTCATGAGAACGAAAAGAAAATAAATATTGATTGTAAATACATATACGTAAAGGTATAACCATTACGTAGTTTACACAAAATAATATATAGAGTTTATACAAAATAATATATTGCCGATAGGAAAAAGATTACGGAAATAATCCCACGATTCATTCCTTTCATATCTCAGCATGATTATCATCAAATTCTATAAAGTTAAAAAGCTAGTGCTGCATATTATTAATGTTATAGGCCCAGAATATGTCACAGAAAAACAAAACGTATACATAGCTTTCAAAACCCACGGCAAACATTTACGCATCACCAACCAAAATATATTTAGTGTATCTATAAATAGTTAATGTCGGCCTGCGTTAGTCGATAATACCAAAATAATTTTTATAAGGTCAATGTGCATCCAAATTGAATCAGTTTTTCACCTACGTGACAATCCAAGGTCACTGTTAAATCCTCCTAAATTGATGTTAGGATCCTTCTTGAGTCCTGAATCAACTGGATATTTGAGACTGTGAGAATAATTCTATAAATATAACGGATGTCAAAACCGACAAACTATCCATCCGAAATCCAACCTTAACGACACTGATTAACTAAATAAATTCATACCGGTAGATCCCGACTGCTGAACCGATAACAAGAACACCACGTTAATATAACTTCTGAACCGATGACAATTTCCCGACAACTGAGAGAACACAACAATAACTTAAGAACATCAGGGATATAAACTACCGCACGTTACTGGCCTTGACTGAATCTTGCGAATATAATTACACCACCGCATGAATAACCTCATTGATGAGATTATAAACCATTGTCGACAACTGTCGCATATGAAATAAATTGCACACTATTGAACAACTTTGCCAATGATGATTTCAACGATGGTTACCTTTTCGATAGTAGAGGGGACTGTGTTTTCCTTTGATAGCAATCGGTGGAGAAGTTGTAATTGACTACGAAGATGACAGCAGCGCAGCGCTCGGAAAGAAGGAAAGTTTGCGGCTAACTAGGGTTTATTCTCCTTTTATAGAAAATCCTGAATATAATAATGGGCCACTAAATTAATTAACTCGCTAATTTCCTCCACAAAATATACTGAACTTTATCACATAATTATATATATATGTATATAATCTTTTTTTTTACGGTACATTACATCCTTTCCCTCTTAAAAGAATTTCGTCCTCGAAATTCAACGTACCTTAACTTTCGACGAGGTGGGGGTACCTAGCCCTCATTTCCTCCTCTTGTTCCCACGTGGCTTCACGCTCTGAATGATTAGCCCATAAAACTTTCACTACCGGAAAAGATCTCCTTCTGAGCTTTTGCACATCATGTGCTAATATCCTGAGTGGTACTTCCTCAAAAGATAAGTCATGACGTAGCTGCAACGGCTCATACTGAGTCACATGTGACGAATCAGCAACATACTTTCGGAGCATTGACACATGGAAAACATTATGCACTGCCCGATAGAACTGGCGGCAAGGCCAAGCGATAAGCTACTTCACCAATTCTTTCAAGAACCTCAAAAGGGCCTATAAACCGTGGGCTTAACTTCCCACTCTTTCTGAACCTCATAACTCCTCTTACTGGAGATACCTTCAAGAACACATGGTCGCCAATCTGAAACTCCAAAGGCCTTCTTCTAATGTCCGCGTAGCTCTTCTGTCTGCCCTGAGCTACTCGAAGACGCTCCTGAATTATCTGAATCTTTTAACTGCATCCTGAACTACCTCGGGTCCCAAAAGCTTCCGCTCCTTAAGATCATCCCAGCAGATAGAAGATCAACACTTTCTCCCATAAAGAGCCTCAAAAGGTGCCATACCAATACTAGATTAATAGCTATTATTGTAGGAGAACTCAATCAAAGTCAAATGATCATCCCAATTACCCTTGAAATCTAACACGCAAACCCAGAGCATATCCTCTAAAATCTGATTAGTTCTTTCTGTCTGTCCGTCTGTCTGAGGATGATATGCAGAACTAAAGGCAAGCTTAGTTCCCAACGCCTTATGCAAGCTATCCCAAATGCGGGATACAAATCTAGGATCTCTATCTGATATGATAGTTGCAGGAACTCCATGCAACCGAACTATCTCGTCAATATAAAGCTTAGCCAATCGCTCTAGGCTGAAAGTGTTCTTAATGGTAAGAAGTGGGCACTCTTAGTGAGACGGTCCACAATCACCCACACTGCATTATTACCCATCAAAGTCCGAGGAAGTCCAACTATGAAATCCATACCAATGCTCTCCCACTTCCATTCAGGAATCGGCAATGGTTGAAGAAGTCCCGCAGGTCTCTGATGTTCAACTTTAACCTGCTGGCAAGTCTGACATCTCGCAACAAACTCAAAAATCTCCTTCTTTCATATTATTCCACCAAAATGTCTCCCTAAGATCTCGATACATCTTTTACCCCTCCAGGGTGCACTGAATAAGGGGTTCTATGCGCCTCTTGCATAATTTCTAACTTAAGAGCTGAATCATTTGGCACAGATCATCCTATCCCTGAACCTCAAACATCATCATCAGAAATTATGAAATCAGTCTCTTTCCCAGCCGAAATTCTCTCCCTGACCTTACTAAGATATTCATCATCCTTCTGAGTATCCTTGATCTTCTCAAATAAAGTGGGCTGAATCTGAAGTGCTGCCAAAACACTAGAACTTCCTGACTTTGTGACATCAATACCCATCATCTACAATTCTTTTAAAGACATATGAGATCCAGAAAAAAAAACATGCTACTGTGGATGCTCCTTTACGGCTGAGAGCATCTGCCACTACATTAGCCTTTCCCAGATGGTATAAAATCTCGAAGTCATAATCATTAAGCAATTCTAACCACCTTCTCTGTCTCATATTCAATTCTTTCTGGGTGAACAAATATTTAAGGCTTTTATGGTCTGTATATATCTTACATGAAGCTCCAAAAGATGATGCCTCCAGATTTTCAGAGCGAACACAACTGCAGCCAACTCCAAGTCGTGGGTCGAGTAATTATTCTCATACGGCTTAAGTTGTCGCGAACCATAGGCAACAACTTTCCGTGCTGCATCAAAACACAACCTAAACCTTATGTGAAGCGTCACAATATACCTCCAAACCATCAGTCCCGGAAGGTAAGGTAAGAATAGGGGCAGTAGTCAATCGTCTTTTGAGCTCCTGAAACACTTTTCGCATGCTTCACTCCACTCATATTTAACATCCTTCCGAATAAGACGAGTCAGCGGAGTAACCAACTTAGAGAATCCTTCAACAAATTTCCTGTAATTGCTAGCCAAGCCCAGAAAACTACATATCTCAACGTTTGTAGGTGTAGCCCACTCAGTAATAGCCTTGATCTTTTCGGATCAACAGAGATTCCATCCTTCGATACTACATGACCAAGGAAGACTACTTGATCCAACCAGAATGCACATTTCTTCAGCTTGGCATAAAGCTCGCGCTCCTTCAAAGTCTGAAGTACAATCCTCAAGTGCTCTTCGTGCTCCTCAATACTGTTAGAGTAAACCAAAATATCATCAATAAAAACCACAACAATCGATCCAGATAAGGCTTAAAAGCCCGATTCATCATATCCATGAAAACAGAGGGAGCATTTGTTAGCCCCAAGGGCATTACTAGAAATTCGTAATGCCCATAACGCGTCCTGAAAGCTGACTTAGGAACATCATCTGCTTTGATCCTCAATTGATGATAGCCCGAGCGAAGATCAATCTTTGAAAATACACAAGCTCCAGCTAACTGATCAAATAAGTCATCAATACGAGGAAGAGGATACTTATTCTTGATAGTCACCTTGTGAGCTCCCAGTAGTCTATGCATAATCTCAAAGTTCCATCTTTCTTCTTAACGAACAACACAGGTGCGCCTCAAGGGGAAACACTGGGGCGGATAAAACCATTGTCCAGCAACTCTTGTAGTTTAACTTTCAATTCCTTCAGCTCAGCTGGACTCATGCGGTAAGGAGCTTTAGAAATTGGTTGCGTCCCTGGTGCAGTCTCAATTGTAAACTCAACTTCCCTGACTGGGGGGAGTCCAGGAACATCATCACGAAATACCTCAGGAAATTCACTGACTACCGGTATATCTTCAAGCTTTACCTCTTCTTTGACTTCCGGAATGAAACACAAATAGCCTTGACATCCCTTCTTCAGATACTGAAAAGCCTGCATTGCCGATATGACTGGAGGAGAACAGGGAACATCATTCCCCACGAATACTAGACGAGGCTTATCCGGCTCCTCAAAAATCACCTTCTTGGCTGAACAGTCTGTGGATGCATGATGAGAAGACAACCAGTCCATCCCCAAGATCACATCAAAACAACTCATCCTCAGGGGAATGAGATCAACTAGCATAACTCTATCTTTCACTACAAGGGGACAACCTCTAGACACCAAACTCAACACCACAGGAGAGGTCCTTTCTAAAGGACTAGTCACACATAAATCCACATCAAGAGGCTCACAAGACAGCTTAAGTTCATCCACCAAATCAGAGGAAATAAAAGACTGCGAAGCCCCGAATCAAATAAACAAAAGACAGGTCGAGATAGTACTTCAAGAATACCTGAAACGACCTTCTCTGCATCTCGATCATACTCCCCTGACAAAGCAAACACCCGGGCCTGAGCTTGGGGCTTCTTCTGATCCATCCTCCCCTTGGATCCAGACACTGAGCTATCACCTTTACCACCAAATTACCTCGGTTCTTATCATACTACGGGCACTCTACAATACGATGCTCCAGAGACCCACACTTAAAACATGCTCCAGTTTTCTTGTAACACTCCCTACCCGGATGGGAATTGCCACACGTATCACACTTCGGGCCTGAAGCAAAGGTCTTACGGTCTCCAAAATTTTGCTTCTTCTGTGAGGGGGTATAGTCCTTCTTGCCAGAGTCACCCGGTCTGTGCTTCCTCTTCTGATCCTTGACCACTGACTGCTTAAACTTCAACTTGCTCTCAACCACAAGAGCTACGTCGGCTACATCTCTAAATGTCTTTTGCCGGAAGGGGGCTACTGCAGCTCTAATATCTGATCTGAGGCCGCTCTCAAACTTTCGCGCCTTCTGGTTCTCGTCTGGCTCTGGAACAAATTTAAACAAAGAGATGAACTTGCGCACGTACTCCTCTACCGACATGTCTCTCCCCTGTCTGAGCCTCCCGTACTCCACGATCTTCTGGTCGCGGTACACATCAGGATAAAACTGTTTATTGAAGCGCTCAATAAATTGCTCCCATGACCAAGGATGAGGGAATTGATTTTCCACGGTCTTCCACCATTCTTTAGCCTCAGCTTGGAACATGAATGTAGCAAAATCAACTTTTTGGTCCTCGCTACATCCCATCACCTTCAAAAGATCCTCGATTGCAATAATCCATGACTTGCCTCCTGTGGGTCGCCACTTCCATCGAAAGAAGGGGGTTTCAATTTCATGAATCCTGCAAAGCTTTAACATTGCTGCCACCACTAGAAGCTCCCACTGCCGCTCCAATGTTCCCCACATTTTGCAACACCTGAGTCACCACTTGTTGCACAATAGCGGTGATATCCCCATGTGAAGCTTCGCCTTGAGAGGAATTTCTGACTTCTCTGCGTGGTGGCATTCTGAGAAACAAAATCCTTTAACCATTAGCCACTTCTCTTGTAAACAATCATCGGAACACAGTTAAGCAGACATAACCCGGTTTTTCTCCCAATAAAACCTAACCTGGCTCTGATACCACTAAATGTCACAACCCCAACCCCAAAACCGGCCTAGTTCTAAGGTATAGACACGTCGCGTGCTAATAAAAGACTAGGAGCACGCAAGGCTTCCCAAAAATTCAGATTACAAATATTGGTCAATAACTATAAATGAATAGTCCAAACCGAATACTAATAAAGCCCTACATACATAGGCCGAAAAAAACTAAGTATCTAAACATAAGGTCGGATAAATAAGACCATAAGAAAAAGTTCAAAATAGCATATGACTAAAGCTGAACTGGAACAAGTAAAAGCAAAGGACCTCCAGCTGGTTAATCCTTAATCTGCAAAAATGTTATAGTGGAAAGGGGTGAGCAACCACACGCTCAGTAAGCAACAAACGTCAACAAAATGAGCAACGCTCAAAACATTTTTACTGAACATAATTATACATATATATATATCAAAATAATAATAACACAAGTACTGAAACTGGAATTCAAATCACACTGAAACAGAGCAGAATCTTATGCAAATCAGAACATATCGGAAACAGAGTTTTTAAGGGACCCTAGTTCAGAGCATACAAAATAGGTCTGAAGACCTCAGAAAACAATGGGCCAGAAGACCCTAGATAACAGAATGAGCCTGTCGGCTCCAGATAACAGAACGGAGAATGCCCGTGATACAGATACAAAAGGACGTCCTACATAGCGCGCTACGGGATAACACGACCCAGTCATCCACGGCTCAGAAAGCAATAAACTAGGTCCCAAAAATCATTTGTCAAACATAGTGCACTTAGGCTTATCTGATCAGTTGTAGACAATACACTTTGTAAAAAAAACGTAAATGGACAGTATACATAAATCTAAGTACGCACAAATCATATTCTATGAATCTACAGAAATTACCGACAAGGGTAATAGCCAAACGCCCTTAAAAATATAGATTGTATGAAAAGTAACATCAAAAATACAAAACATAACTACGGTATATAAATATATAAGTGGATCAGTAGTAAAACACACCATCTCATGAGAACGAAAAGAAAATAAATATTGATTGTAAATACATATACGTAAAGGTATAACCATTACGTAGTTTACACAAAATAATATATAGAGTTTATACAAAATATATATTGCCGATAGGAAAAAGATTACGGAAATAATCCCGCGATTCATTCCTTTTCATATCTCAGCATGATTATCATCAAATTCTATAAAGTTAAAAAGCTAGTGCTGCATATTATTAATGTTATAGGCCAGAATATGTCATAGAAAAACAAAACGTATACATAGCTTTCAAAACCCACGGCAAACATTTACGCATCACCAACCAAATATATTTAGTGTATCTATAAATAGTTAATGTCGGCCTGCGTTAGTCGATAATACCAAAATCTTTTTATAAGGTGGTATCCAAATTGAATCAGTTTATCACCTACCTGACAATCCGAGGTCACTGTTAAATCCTCCTAAATTGATGTTAGGATCCTTCCTGAGTCCTGAATCAACTGGATATTTGAGACTGTGAGAATAATTCTGTAAATATAACGGATGTCAAAACTGATAAACTATCCATCCGAAATCCAACTTTAACGGCACTGATTAACTAAATAAATTCATACCGGTAGATCCCGACTGTTGAACCGATAACAAGAAGACCACGTTAATATAATTTCTGAACCGATGACAATTTCCCGACAATTGAGAGAATACAACAATAACTTAAGAACATCAGGGATATAAACTACCGCACGTTACTGGCCTTGACTGAATCTTGCGAATAATACACCACCACCGCATGAATAACCTCATTGATGAGATTATAACATTGCCGACAACTGTCGCGTATGAAATAAATTGCACACTATTGAACAACTTTGCCAATGATGATTTCAACGATGGTTACCTTTTCGATAGTAGAGGGGACTGTGTTTTCCTTTGATAGCAATCGGTGGAGAAGTAGTAATTGACTACGAAGATGACAGCAGCGCAGTGCTCGGAAAGAAGGGATAGTTTGCGGCTAACTAGGGTTTATTCTCCTTTTATAGAAAATCCTGAATATAATAATGGGCCACTAAATTAATTAACTTGCTAATTCCTCCACAAAATATACTGAACTTTATCTCATAATTATATATATATTAGACATATATATATAATCTTTTTTTTACGGTACATTACACAGTCGCCAACTTTAAAGTCGCGTTTGTGGATCATTTGGTCATGGTGTTTCTTGGTGCGCTCCTTGTATATTGTCGCATTGTGGTATGCCTGATCTCTTAACTCCTCGAGTTCAGAAAGTTGAAGCTTACGCTTTTCTCCTGTAGCTTCTATATCGAAGTTTAGGGCCTTGAGTGCCAATATGCCTTATGTTCAGCTCTACAGGCAGGTGGCATGATTTCCCATAGACGAGCTTAAAAGGAGACATCCCGATGGGAGTCTTGAATGCGGTGCGGTAAGCCAAAGCGCATCATCTAACTTTAATGCCCAATCCTTTCGTGATGAGTTAACCGTTTTCTGGGGAATCCATTTTAACTCAGGGTTCGAAACTTCTGCCTGGCCGTTTGTCTGGGTGATAAGGTGGAGCTACCTTGTGACGTACCCCGTATTTACCCAAAGCGCTTCAAATGAACGGTTGCAGAAGTGGGATCCTCCATCACTGATAATAATTCTAGGCACGCCAAAACGGGTAAAGATGTGCTTTTTAAGGAATTTGGTTACGGTCTTTGAATCAGCATGATGACAGGGTATGGCTTCTACCCATTTTGACACGTAATCCACTGCCACTAAAACATATTGGTGGCCCTGTGAGGAAGGGAAAGGTCCCATAAAATCAATGGCCCAACAATCAAAGAGTTCCACTTCTAGTATTCCCTGTTGTGGCATTTAATGTCTCCTAGTGTGTTACCCATTCTCTGACAATTATCACATTGGGTGCAGACTTGGTAAACATCCTTGTGAAGAGTCGGCCAATAAAATCCCGAGGCCAGGATCTTGTAGCGGTCCTTGTGGGTCCATGGTGACCACCGGCTTCCCGTGAGTGACAAAAATGTATGACGTTGTGAACCTCATCTTCAGGGAGACACCGGCGAATCAACCCATCCGCACAGACTCGGAACAAATATGGATCTTCCTAGAAATAATGTTTTGAATCAGAAATAATTTCTTCTTCTGGGAGTAAGATAGATCATATGGTATTGTTCCAGAGACTAGATAATTGGCCAGGTCCGCATACCATGGCTCTTGTACCTTGGTGATAGAAAAGACAGTCTCATCGGGGAAGAATTCGTTAATAGGCACACTATCCGTAGGAGTTACTAACCGGGAGAGATGTCAGCGACGACATTTAATTTTCCGCTCTTGTCTTTGACTTCTATGTCAAACTCCTGCAGTAGAAGAATCTAGCGCAACAAGCGAGGCTTGGCTTCTTGTTTTGCAAATAGGTATTTGAGAGCAGAGTGGTCTGTGTGCACTATGCCTTTGCTTCCCCATAAGTACGACCTGAACTTATCAAGGGAGAATACTATAGCTAGAAGCTCTTTTTCAGTGGTAGTATAGTTCTTCTGGGCATCGTTTAGTGTCCTGCTGGCATAAGCAATCACTCTTAGAATCTTCTTTTTTTTTCTGGCATAGAGCTGCCCCCACTGCATAGTCACTTGCATCACACATGATCCAAACGGGAGAGACCAGTCGGGTGATATGACAACAGGTGCAGATGCTAGTTTTGTGTTATTGTATTGAAAGCAGCTGAACACTTATCATCAAAATGAAACGGGGCATCTTTCTGTAGCAGGTCGGTCAATGGTTTAGTGATTTGGGAGAAGTCTTGTATAAATCGTCGATAGAATCCTGCATGCCCGAGAAACGCTCGAATATCTTAACAGAGGTTGGTGCCGGTAATTTCTCTATAACCTCTACCTTGGCCTTATCCACCTCTATTCCTAGCCGATACTTTATGTCCAAGGACAATCCCGTCCTTGACCATAAAGTGACCATTTTTCACTAGTTCAAAAGAACAAGATTTGTATCCTCACACCGTCCTAGGATCAAATCAAGTTGTGCCAAGCATTTATCAAAACTAGAGCCATAGACAGAGAAGTCATCCATGAATACCTCTATGCTCTGTTTGATGAAATCAGCGAATATAGCTTGCATGCATCGCTGAAAGGTAGCAGGGGCATTACATAGTCCGAAGGGCATTCGTCTGTACGCAAAGGTGCTGTATGGACAAGTGAAAGTGGTCTTGTCCAGGTCCTCTGGTGCGATTGGTATTTGGAAGTACCCTGAGAACCCATCTAAAAAAAGTAGTAGTAGTACTCTTGCCCTGCTAGTCTCTCTAACATCTGATCAATAAAGGGGAGAGGGAAGTGATCTTTCCTAGTTGCCAAGTTTAAGCGCCTATAGTCGATACACATGTGCCAACCAGTGATTTTCTCTGAGGGATAGCCTCTCCCTTATCAATAGATGATGTTTGCGTCTAGGAGTTTCAGAACCTCCTTTTTAACTACCTCCTTTAGGTTAGGGTTTAGCCGACGTTGGGGTTGCCTGATAGACTTGTAGTTTTCCTCCATGTAAATGTGATGCGTGCAGTAGGAGGGATCAATCCTTCCTTTTATATCAGCAATAGTCCACCCGATCACTGTTTTGTGCTTCTTCAATATCTCAAAGTAACCTCGTTTCCTCCCCGGAATTCAAGAGGAAGAAGAAAGGATAATGACAGGCAAATGTCATTTTAAGCTAAAAAGGCATACTTGAGTTTAGAAGGTAGCTCCTTAAGCTCGAGCTCTGGTGGCTGTTCTATTGATGGAATTGATTTTTGAGGTATCCTGTCAAGTCTTTCGATTGGTGGTCGGTAGGCTTGAAAACTTGCCTTTCCTTTTTCTACGTACGCCAGCATGGCGTTAACTTCTAGATCCTCCACCTTTTCTTCTAGAGAAGTACATAATACTTGCTCTAGCGGTTCAGTTTCAGCTTACGGGATGGAAGATAGGGGATACATGTCCTCATCTGTAGAAAAATCGCCTTCCTCCTCCTCCATCTGTTAATCCCACTGTCTTAGTGTGAGGAGAAAAGTTAGAACTTTTCTTCATCATTTTCTGCATATCGAATTCGATCGTTTCATCCTCGTATCTCAAAGTGATCTTTCCATCGTGGACATCAATTATGGCTTTGGCAGTACTTAGAAACGGTCGACCTAGAATCAGGGGAACCTCAACATCGTCATCCATTTCTAGAATGACGAAGTCAGCTGGAAAGATAAAGCGAGACACTCCAACTACCAGATCTCGGACTATTCCCATTGGCTTGATCTCTGATTTGTCAGCTAGTTGGAGTTTGAAAGGAACCGGTTGCATCTCCCCTCCTTTTACTTTCAAGAAGGTGGCGTAGGGCATGATATTAATACTGGCTCCCAGGTCGCATAAACCGCTTCCACAGTCCAATCCACCTATAAAAACAGGGATAACGGGATTTCCCGGATCTGTTTGTTTGGGAGGGAGTGCTCGAAGAAGGGCAGCAGAGCATTCCTCCGTGAGGTGCACAGTTTCTTTTCCAGGTTCTTCTTTTTCTTTGTTAAGAGATCCTTGAGAAATTTTGCGTAGTTAGGCATCTCTTGCAAAGCATCGATTAGAGGTATGTCGAGAGTCAGTTTCTTGAAAATGCTCAAGAATTTGGAAAACTGCTCATCTAGGTGTTTTTTTTCATCCTGTTGGGGAACGGGAGTTCACTGTTTTAGGAGATGAAGATGGAATGTCGATAGTTATTTGGGATGGAGATGGAGTAGCAGGAATAGGAACTTGGATTTCTGAGAGGAGGTGAGGAGGATTGGCTGTGTGTCTGCATCATTGATGCTGGCCTCTTCTTGGTTTTCTTTTCTTTTCTAGTAGCAAGTTCTCTTCCACTCCTTAGGGAGATTACACTCAAGTTCGCTGATTGGGATGTGCCATCTTCTATAAGGATTGAATTTGCTTGCTCTCTTGGATTGGGATTAGTCTGTGAGGGAATTGGCCAGGAGGTCGTTGGGTGTGAGTAACTGTTGAATCTGAGATTGCAAGGCTTTTTGGTCTTTGCGCAGGGCTGTGACCTCCTCTTGTGTGTCTCGGGACTTACCCATTATTACCTTAAACATCTCTTGCATTTGAGACATTTCAGATTCAGGATTCGAAGGAGGTTGAGTTGGTCGACTCAAAGAAGCATCATTACCATAAGGCTGTTGCTGATACTGCCTCTGGCCTCCTTGAAAATTGGACTGAGGTCTGTAATTTTGAGATGGTTGTAGTGTATGTGGGTTTTGGATATTGTCGGTGTTTGAGTAGCGAAGATTGGGTTGCATGTTACGTTGCCAAGGTTGCCTGTACCCTAAATTGTTGGTGAGATAGTTTGCTTCCTCTGCTGCTTTTAATTCTTGTAGTTGGGGCCATTGTTCATATTCATGAGGCCCACCACATGTGTACAAGAGATAGCTGGAGATGATTGGGACAGAGGAGCATAGCCTGGAGAGATTGTAGATGATCGGGAAATCATCGACTTAGCTTGCCGAGGGTAGGAGTTCATAGCCATCTGCTCAACCACTTTCTGCAGAGTACTTACTTTTGTTGCCTGTTGAGCATGCTCTCCATGAGTTGCTCATGGCTTTTCATCAGCAGGTCAAACTTGTTATCACTTTCCCCAACATGGTATAAACCTGGAGTACCGCTCCTTAATCCACGGAGGCCCAGTCTCTGATTTCTTCACAGAGAGATTCCATGCTATTCAGAAACTGTTCTCCTGGATTTTTCAGAATGTCAGCCCCTAACGAGGACAGTACCATTGTTCTGCATGGACCGATCAAGCCTTGTAAAACAATTGTGATACTTGTTCTTTCGTCAGACCATGGTGAGGACAAGTAAGTAGTAGTCCTTTGAAACGGTCCCAAGTTCGCAACTGGTCTCCGACACGGGCTGCCTTGAAATTTATGATTTAGCAATCATTTAACATTCGGCTTGGGGGCAGGAAGGAATTTGTCGTAGAACTTGGTGGCTATTTTTTCATCCCAAGTACCGATGGTACTTGGTGTCAAGCGATGATATACATTTGCTCGCACTTCCCGTCAGGCTGTGAGGGAATAATGACAGTCTTGCGTACTGGAGTACTGCGTCGGTCGCAGTTAGACTGTTGGCATGCTGCAAGAACTTGGTAACATGTAACAAAGCTTCGTCAGGATTGGTGCCATCAAACATGCCCAACTCCTTTACACATCGGATTTGATGATACGGCATCAACTTCTACCACTCATCGTATTCGGATGGGGTAAGGTGAGGAAGGATGATGGCAGGCTGTTGTCCTAGATTAGACAGCCTGTTGAAATTTCGAACTGTCGCTGGTGTAGATGCCATATCAGCTTCCGGGTTAGATTCTATCTCTGTGGTAGTAATGTTTTGTTGAGTTCGTCTCTGCCTTAGAGTGCGCAGAAAGGTTCTCTCGATCTCTGGGATGTAACCAACCGTGTGAGTATTAATATTTTCTGGGAGGCTGTTTGACCTGGTAAAAGGCATTCACCACTCAAAACAGAAAAAAGAAACTCGTGATGTGTTAAAATAAATTAAAATGGACAGAAATTATAAGTTAGTAGTTAGATTACAGAAATTATAAGTTAGTAGTTAGTAGACTGAATTTAAATGACAGAAATTATATGTTAGTAGTTAGAGACAGAAAATTAAATGACAGAAATTTTAAGTTAGTAGTTAATTTACTGAAATTTAAAGGACAATGGAAATTAAATGACTGAAAAATAAATGACAATAAAATAAAGAGTTAGAAGTCAGATGTCCGAAGTCAGATGTCCAAAGTCAGATGTCCAAAATAATAGTAACAGATTATTATAATATAACAGGTGAATTATCCGGGGCTTAGGGACTAGAATAAATCAAGTCCCCGGCAACGGCGCCATTTAGCAGACTGTATATTATGAGTGGTTGGAACTGGTGTAATTAAAATAATTAAGAAAGAAATTAATACTCAAAATATCCGTCGGGCTGCAAATAAAACCCGGTCACAGTAGTATAGTAAGACAGAAGCGGCCGGGGTCAAATAGTACCTAAACTTGTCACGAGAGGGGGGAATTAATTGACTTGTTTTTGTAAAATAAAACAACAGATAAGATTAACTGAGTTGAAGATAAATTAGACGGAACTCCGGGTTCAGGTTTATATAATCTGATTAATTATGCTATCTCTACCGGTTTATTATAATAGTTTGGCAAAATTCCTGTTATTATCCTAAGGACTAATCATAGACTCATAAGAACTCGATTACCAGAAAATGCAAGGTCCGATGAAAACTCAAGCAAGCACTAGTAAATGGAAATTAAGTGCGAGGAATTATATTCTTGCAAATGAGTACTAACTTATCCGATGAAAATAAGTTTCCTATAGATTTACGGTTCTTAATAACCTATTGTTTATCACCGATCAGATTAAAACAGATTTAGTAAAGCTTTTTAATAAATCGATGAAATTTATTAAAAAGGTGAGAGATAAACTTTAATCGTAACAAACTGTATTTATTTTAACCGGTAGAAATATAGATTACATAATTAAACAAATTACGGCTAAACCTTCGCCCGGAGAGTAAATCCTCTTAGCCCAACATAATTAAAAAGACTGAATAAGAAGTAAAAGAAATCATGTGGGAAAGATAATTAATTCAGCTCCACTATCTCGACTGCTAATATTTGGGCAGAGGTTGGACAGAACAACGGTATGGAAATGGAATGTTTTTATGAAATGAGGTGTTGTATGGAATTTATGTGGATAATATGTGGATGAGATTTTTGATTTTTTGGAGAGTTATGGTATTTTTATGGCGGAAAAATGGCATAAGTTTGGGGTGGAATGAGATATGGATTAATGGAGGGTTGTAGGTGTATTTATAGAGAAATATAGGTAAAAGGGGGAGTTTAGGCGGTGGTATTTCCGTGTGAAGAGATAATGTATTTATCTCACACACTGCTGCCGACCTGCTCTGTACGCTGGCAAGATCGACATGTTCGGACCACCGTCCGGACCAGACTGGTCCGGACATGTCGATTTTTCTTCTATGGCGCGCTGGCATGTGTTGGTCCGGACCAGGTGATCCGGACACTGGTCCGGACCAAAGGTCAATTGCCACTAAAATGTTCGTTTTAGCTCCGATTTGATCCCCGTCTGTGCCTATGCGTTCGTCTCTTCGTGTACTTTGCTCCTAGCTTGGTTTTCCTCATGTTTAACCAATAAATTTGTGAGATAATCAATAAAACATAACTAGAGGAAAACTAACCAAAGTGGAGAAATGAGCAAGAAAAGTGCTAATATAATATGTGAAATACACCTATAAAACATGCTCATTTGGACACTTATCACGGAGTCGCCATTCTGTGAGCCTCGATTTTCGAACCCTATCCTATGTTGATTCAAGTTGATTAGGATCTGGTCGGGTTCTAGGTCCACTTATAACCTAAGCTTAATAACTATGTCATAAAACAATAATTACTAAGTCCTAAGTTAGCTCACTGGAACCTAATTAGAGTTGCCACCTAATTTTAACCTAGATTAAATTAGCAAAGGAGAGTTCGGGTTCGGGGGCTTGGTATTTGATTTATTTAGGGTTCAATTACTTTCATTACCCCTCAATGTCGCTTTCCTCTACTTAGTTTATTTACGGCTTATTACGATTCGTTTAACCTAAGTGCGCGAACTTCAGATTTCTTTTATTTTTTAACATTTTTTGACAGAAAATTAAAGTGAAAATTGAAATTTCCTAAACTAGGGTTTTGGAGGCAGAATTAAGTCAAATTTTGTTTCCGCCCGTGGCCACGGACCTAATGTACGAGGCCACGACCCTAGTTAATCTAATTATGCAGAAAAATCAAATTTGCAAGAAATCAAAATTTGAAAACATCCGGTGTAACACCCCAACCGCTAATCCTTCCATTATCCTCTAATCGTCTCCATAATTACTCTACACGCAGCGGATACTTACATACTCCCGGCGGGTGATACAACGCCGTTTGCCAGCCCAAGACTAACAAGGCTACAATTACTTACTGTAACGGTCTGAAGACTAGGATATTCCGAGCAGCATAAATACTTGCATTACATTCCCAATACTTGCTTACATTCTTGATTACCGAGTATTCAAATATATACGAATTACATTCCAACTCCACAAGTCTATTAAACAATTATGAGTTTATACATTCTCTCATTCTTACTAAATTCACAAGTCCATTTCTCCAAAAAGGGTGTACCACATGGTACACTGGCTACTCAAAAAGGCGTCAAGCCATTTACTACTTGGTACACCTTTCTCATCCTACTAACTACTCCAAAAAGAAATTGTCTTGGTCCTAACTCGACCATCAATTCTCCCGAGTACCTACAAAAATAAAAACAGTGCCCCAAGTGGCTCAGCAAAATGCTGCATATGAAATTCGCATACCCCGCGTGCTAACGGGGGTACGCCGACTACTTGGTCGAATACATGCGGTTCTTTTTATTCATACATACATACATGCTTTGATAAGATACAATAAATTCACACCATATAACATACATACATTCCATTCAATACATACAAGGAAGATAATACAAGTCAACCATTCTTACCTACCGAATACGGAGATACACTTCTCCAATACATACGCAATACTTGTTAGCTTCTTTACTAACCCGGGTTAATCGGGAGTACTTTACTTTTACTCAGGATCAATGGCTTACACTAGCCATGATCTTTACTCATACAATTACTTTTCTTACTTACTTACTCAAGTCAAGTCGGTATGACCTCCAGGCAGGGACTACGATATCCCACCACCGGTGAAATACCCCGAACTTAATTATGGTGATTAAATTATTCTAATATGGTATGTAAGGGCCTCATAGTGCCTAAGTAATTTTGGTAAGGAAAATAAATCCAAAAGAAATGAGAAAACACTTAAAAAGCGAAAAACGCTAAAATAAGCGTTATGTAACCATAGGAGGTATGAGACCTCAGTTATAGTATTATGTGGATTCCTAAGGCTTATTCATGCCTAATTAGTATACCGGAATGATTCCCGAAGAAAACGGATCCAAATAATGTGGTTAAACGCTAATAAAGCTTTAGCGCATGTTTTTCGAGAAAACCCGAAAATGTGACTTTGAGTGGTCAAATGAACCCGTAAAAATTATAGTTCATTAAATAACTATAAATAAACATTAATGGAAGCTTAAGAGCCATTAAAATTAATGAAACGAGAAAATTCTGGAGAACGGGCCCGGTTAGTGAATAGTGTTAAAACCGGGTAAATTAACGAGCGTTTTATGTAAAAGACGAAAAATGCTCCAGCATGTGTATACAGTGGGGGCTGGTTTTGGGTAATTAAATCAGCCTCCCCTCTCTATTAGTTAAATGATAAAAGGAAAATAAAGAAGAGTTGAAAAGTCAACAAAGTAAAAAGTAAAATAAAGTACAAACTCATCTTGTATACTCTCTCTCCTATTCTCTCTTATGTCTCACGTACTCCCTCCTCTATTTATGAACTCATCTTCTTCCTCCCAGCCATACAATGGCGATTTCACAAAGCCCACACCAGCCCTCTCTTCTCCCACTTTCACGCCGTAAACAAGGTTGAAATACAAAAATAATTACACCACTAGATTCCCCTCATCTTAGAGCACATTCCCATCCTTTCAAAATTCGAAAATCACCACTTTCATCTCCATGGGTGAAGCTCATTGAAGGCTTGAATAACACCATTGTTATCTCCTTCAACTCCTTTGTTGGTTAAGGTAAGAAAGTAGTTCAAAAACCCTCATTTTCTAGCCTCTCTTTGACTACCGAAATTTTTAGAGTTTAATCCCCATTACTACCCTTGTTCCAGCCAGTTTTGGCTTCCATTTAGGAACTGGAATCTTGTTGCTCTATTAGCCAAACACTTCAACTAGAGATTGGAAGGTAACTCCTCATTTTGAGCTTCAAACATTCTCTTGAAATTCCAGGGTTTAATTCAAGAGTTAGAGATTGATTAGTATTGTTGTGTATCCTTGGGTAATGGCTATAGCTTGGCCAATTTTGAAACTGTAAAAAAGAAGAAAGGATGGAGCATGAGTCAAGGAGGAAGGGAAAGGAAGTAAAAAGGGAACTTGGAAGCTTAAGGTAAATGGCTTGCCTTAAGGACTATCTTAATTGCTTTTGAACTTTGGGATGGGAAACTTAATTAAATGAATGAAACCAAAACCTTGTTAGGAATGTACTTGGTTGAAGTACGAGATAATTGTGAAGTGGTTGTGATTCATAGGCCATGGAGCCAAGTGATTTGAGTATGTATTGGTATTGTTGTTCGAAGAGATTTTGATGAGATTTGAATGAGTATTGTGTGCTGTTAGAACCCACTAAGGGTTTGGTTAGTATTGAATGAAATTGGATGATGAGATGAGTTTTGAACAATGCTAGAAAAGCAACGGAGTTATGGCAAAATTTCGGTAGGAATCGAAGGTGTTTTAAGTGTATATTGAGTAAAGAATGACCTAGGCTTAAATAGGTGTTTATAGGATGGAGTTGGGTTGATTAATAACCTTGGAAAGGTGTTTGGAGAACTAGAATGAAGTGTGTAAAAATCTGTAGCAAAACAGTATTTTAGTGTGTAGAAATTCTAGGAAGAAGTTAGTCTGCATAACCTTGGAAAGGAAAGGATGGACTTGGGTATAGGTAGTGCATTTATCTAGGAATGAATTGGAATGGTCAAAATGGGTGAGAACAAGAGGTAGGCTGTCAAGAGAAAGTTTAGAAATGCACTAGAGTGCATAAGTGCAAAAATGAGTATTGAAGTTTGTAGAAATTGAGCAACGATTTGAGTAAAGAATTTGAGTAATGATTTGTGGAGGTTTAGAGCATGTTTTGAGGTGTTTAAACATGTAGAAAACTTGTGGAAAGATTAGGGAATGATTAGGAAACAATTGGGGTGAATTTGGAGTTCAAAATGAGAAGAAAAGCACTTTGAAAATGGGGTCTGTTGTGGACCGCCCCTAGGGACCGCCCCTGTGGGGAGGTCCAGTCGAATTTTGCAGGACGGGTGTAGTTTCTGTTGTGGACCTCCCTAGTGGGGCGGTCCAGACCAGAGAGAAAAACAATTGTTTTTAGGCTTCTAATGATGGGGGATTGAATGGTATTGGTTTTAGAGGATGTTTAGCAGTTGTTTGGTGGTATGTAAAGGTCCTAAGAAGTGTAAACAAGTGTGGGAAATGAGTGAGAAGTAAGAACATAATTTGACATAAGTAAAACTATGTACAACAGGACAACGGGGTAAGTACGGGAGTAGTAATTATTAATGTACCGAATAAACATAGTATTAATAACAATGTTGAAACATTATCAGTGGAACAAGTGTGAACCAAGGAACAAGGGAACACACGGTAAAGCTAACCCCGGTGAAAGGTACGATTTTCTCATGCCCCGTATGCTAACCGAGTTACATTGATTTGTGTGCTGTATGCCGGTTAATCTAGACTAAAGCATGAAAACGGTTTATTGCCTTTCATTATATGTCTTGTTGTATGTTGTGTGAGCTAACCCCTCTTGATTGATAGTGCGGCTTAACTTAGTGTGTAGACCGACTCATAAATGAGTCTCGTTGTTTAGTGACTCATAGTAGGAGTCCGGTTGTGAATTAACGAAAATGTAGAAACGCGCGAACACTAACGAACCAAGAAACGATAACACAAACCAATGAACTCACTAGAATGTGAGAGTGTATGGGATTAGTAACCTCCCGATAACGGTAAGAGAACCGAAATGAACAATCCACAAAACAATAAGTAGTGGAAGTATATATAAGTAACCTCTAATAGAGATATTGATGGTAGAGCAAGACATGAACCATGAGAGTAGTAAAGAATGATGAGGGATCTCCAAACCCCTTAGCAACTAGTCGACCCAGTATGAGAGGACCCGACTGATGTATGTAATGTCCCGAACATGAGAGTATTCGATACGTTGGGGAAACCCTTAAATCTGAGAATACTAGACGGTGGTAATTCCCTAAGCTAGTGGAGGTTATCGAGAGAGTTACTTCTAGGCTAATCCATGAGATTGTAAGATACTTCAAGAGAGAAGTGATGGGAATTTGAGTAGTCCAGTAAAAACGGACATTTGTGTATTTGAGGAGCTAAGTGTATAGCCCTTTGTATTTGTAGGCCCGGTGGCGAGTCTTGTGTGTGACTCCGCCCGGAGGCCAAAAGTAATGTATATTGAGTATTATGTATGTATGGGTAAAGTAATGAGTATTGAGTAAGGAGTAAGTATGAGTATGTAATGAGTATCAAGCAATGAGTAAGTACGAGTAAGGAGAAGAGTATGGGTACTGAGTATGTGAGAGCAAGTGATAAGTACTGAGTAAGAGTAAGTATTGGTAGTAGTGAGTACTGAGTAAAGCATAAGTAAATAATGAGTAAGGTATTGAGCGCAGTGTGAGTAAAACAACGAGTAAGTAAGATTAAGCTTGGTGTAAACTTTGTGAACCCGAGCAAGGAGAAAGAGAGCATCCGATGAAACCAGGTGAACAAATAAATAAATGAACGGTTGACTGACAAATTGTCTTCCTTGGTAGGTAACGAACCTTGTATATGTATGTAAGTATTGTTGATTGTATTGTTGTAGTATTAGTATGTATGTATGCATGTAAAGCGAACTCCATGTATATCCGAACCAAAATAGTCGGCGTACCGCGGTTAGCACGCGGTATATGCAAATTTCATATGCAGCAATTTTGCTGAGCCCCTAGGGGAATCGTTTTTATTTTTACATGTATTCGAAGCTGACCACCGTTCGAGAGAGTAGGACGGGGTTGCTATGTAAGCATGGGTAGTTGAGAAATAGGGATTGTATTTGTAATGTATTGCGAATTTGAAGTCCAAACTGTATCGGTAATTTAAGGATTGTAGTAGACTCGGTATAGTATTGTATTGGAGTTGTATTTGAATTATGGTTGAGTATGCAATGGGAAGTAATGTATTGTGTGGAGTACTCGGTATGTTCATATTCATCAGACCGATAGTATGTAGTAGTGTAACTGGCCTTGTTAGTCAGGTGGGTGACTAACGGCATTGTACACCCGCCGCTGTGTATGTAATATCCGCTGTGAAGGTAAGCATTTGTACAGTAATGACGGGATTAGTGGTAGGGGTGTTACAACCGGGCTTTAGGGTGGCTCACTAATCCAGGATGCTACCCATCTAAGGGATTTGGTCCATGGAAAAGATTAAGGCCAGGATTCGGATCCAACCTCTTGTGTCTCCTTATCCTCACGCGTGGCCGAAACTATTTCGGACTTCTACTCATTCCATTTTACCAATTTCACATTGGTAGAAATGTTAGCTAGTTAGGAATTTGTTAGAAGTAGTCTTCCCATACAATGGGTTAATACACTACACATCAAGGCCACACATACACCTCATTCACATTCATACATTTCATGAATCATACAAACTATAGGTTCAAGTCAAAACAACAAGAACAATATAATACAAGCACAAGTAAGTGCATTTAAATCCAATTCTTGCATTTATCTTATTTAGGTGATCACATAAACACACAAATCAGAGTAGCCAAGGTAGCATACGGGGCATGAGAAAATCATACCGTTCACTGTCGTACTCGAACTCCGACTTTCCTTCGGTGTTCAACTATTCGAGTCCTATACATACATGGAGTTATATGGTTAATGATGTATTATTGACCTAACTCATTCCTTCATTAATACTTTCAATGTACACTTACTAGTTCTTACAATTCATACTTGATAATGATAATCATTCTGTTCTCATTATTGCTTAAACTTGCTTACCTACTCATGCGCATACTTTCTTACCATTATTACTCCATTAATGGTGTACTACTATATATATACATATATATATATACATATGATTACTATTATTTTTTTTGTATGACTCGACCGACCTTACCCAGGGTCGGCCCCAAGGTCAGTCAAAGTCAGTGTGTTACGTTCCTGGAAAATTCAGACCCGACTCACCTTGCAAGGTAGGTCCCAAGGTCGGTCCAAGTCAGTAGGTTTCTGGTTTTGAAAATTCATGACTCGACCGACCTTGCAAGGGAGGTCCCAAGGTCGGTTGAAGTCAGTGACTTCTGGGTTTACATTTTTACGACTCGACCGACCATGCCAAGTTCAGTCCTAAGGTCGGTCGAAGTCAGTGTGTTACGTTCCGGGAAAATTTAGACCCGACCAACCTTGCAAGGTAGGTCCCAAGGTCGGTCCAAGTCAGTGGGTTTCTGGTTTTGAAAATTCATGACTCGACCGACCTTGCAGGAGGTCCCAAGGTCGGTTGAAGTTAGTGACTTCTGGGTTTACATTTTTACGACTCGACCGACCTTGCCAAGTTCAGTCCTAAGGTCGGTCGAAGTCAGTAGACTTCCGTTCTTGAAAATCTGGGCTCGACCGACCTTACCAAGGGCGGTCCCAAGGTTGGTCCAGCCAGTATTCTCATTTTACTTTGTTTTTCCGCTTCATTCTTCACCCATTACTTCCCAAATCTTTCCCAAAGCATTCCCAACATGTTTAACACTGATTTTGATGCTCTAAACACCCTTAAACCATACTAAACTCATTACTTATTTCTAAGTTAACTACACAATTTTTCTCACTTTCATTTCAGCACTTATGCAAGTTTTCTTTCTTCAATGATACAGATTTTTGTTCTAACTTTTACTATCCAATACTCCCTTTACTAATGCCACTTATAGCATTCAAAATGCATTATCTTCCACCTAAGTTCTTCCCACGACTTAGGTCCTTTTCAAATCTGTTTTCAAAATGATAAACAATCCACAACAAACACCAAAA
Organism: Limonium bicolor; assembly: GCA_023374045.1. Lineage (NCBI taxonomy): Eukaryota > Viridiplantae > Streptophyta > Magnoliopsida > Caryophyllales > Plumbaginaceae > Limonium > Limonium bicolor. The sequence goes on along the minus strand of CM041781.1, from coordinate 104,691,496 downwards.
CACACCTAGTTACTACCTAGGTTATTCCCTCTTCTTAAACATATAAGTCTCCTAATTTCTAGACAAATTTTGACAGAGGTTCCCCTATAACTTTCACTTTTCCCACACACAATTTCAGCTCACAATTCATTTACAATCACCACATCATTCTACACACTACAACACATTAATTCCTGCACTAACACATTTATTCCCCAAGGTTTTCCCAAGCTTTTAATCATCTTTCAAAAGTTCCCAAAGCATTTTAATTCTATTCCTCATTATACTATAACACACTACTACTCAAAACAATGTACATTACTCATTTCAAGCACTTAAAAACTGTTACATTAAGGCATACGAAACTAGCTAAAGGTAAGAGCAATTACCTTGTGTTTCTAGTTTTTCCTTTCTTTATTCCTTTCTTTTTTCCTTTCTTTTTTCCTTCTTTCTTCTTTATTTCTTATTCTTGGCTCGAGAATTCAGAAATGCTACAGCCCACCAATACACAACAACTTCCACTTAAAACTAGCTCTTATTAATCTAGTGTTTACATACATGTTTAAAGCTTAAAGAAGGTATTACCTTGGAACTCCTAGGTGGAGTTTTTGAGCATTAAAACAGCAAGCTCCAGCACCTCTTGAAGGGGCTAAAAATCGGCTGGAGCAAGGAATACAAGGAGGTTCAAAAATCTGGAAAATTTCCAAGTTGAAGAAGAGAGCTAGAAAGGAGGAACTTTGGGTTCCTTTTTACCTTAGAATGATAAGAAGATGAAGGTGCTTCCAATGGTGGTCTTCAAGCTTAAAGATGAGGTACACCCATGGAGATGAAGTGTGAGCTTTTCTAATTTTGAAAAGGTAGGAATGTTGCCCAAGGAGAGAGGATTCCAATGGTGTAGTTTTTATAGCATTTGGAGATGGTTTGAGTTTTCAAAAATGGAGGAGAATGGAGGAGCTGAGTGGGAGGCTTAAAATTGCCATGGACATGCTGGGGGAAGGAGAGAATTCAAAAGGAGGGGGAAAATACGTGAGTGAAGAGTGGGTTGTGAGGAGAGAGAGTTTACTTTTTGCTTTTTCTTTATTTGTTTGTCCTTTTGTGAATAAGGAAGAAATAAATAAGGGGGGATTAGTCAACCGACCACACCCCATACACACACACTTTCAGTTTTTAACTTGCAAATGAGACAGAGCAGTTTGCTCTTATTACAGTTTACACCCCACAACTTCTAGTTTTTACATTACTTACTAACCGGAACCCGTTTTCCAGAATTTTGTCGTTTAATTAATTTTATTGGTTTTGGACCTTCACTAATGTCTAAATATAGATATTTGATTGAATAAAATTATTACTGGTTTATTTAACTAGCTTAAAGTCGCGTTTTCCTGGTTTCCTCGAAAAACACTTTAAGGTTTGTTTGTCTGTTTAATCCGTTTTAAGGATCCGTTTTTTCGGGATTTTTTCCCTCAGGTTTATTTAGATTTAATTAAGCCTCTAAAATCATTATGAGCCTAATTACACTATTTTTAATTTCAAGGTACTTCAATCTACCCCCCTTAAGGAACTTTGCCCTCAAAGTTTCTCAAGGTTTACGGTTTACTATTTCTACTCATTTGGCAACCAATTGCCACAATGCACTTTACTACCACCACAAGGTGTTCATAATTTCTACACTAAAAGCACACACAATCCAAATACAATACACCAAACAATTCACACATTCCACAATACCATTTCACAATACATTCCACATTACCATTCGTGTCATATACCGTACAACACAATTACATTACTCATTTTACAAACATACTGAATACTACCAGCACTACATTATGCCAAAAAACATACTACAATACATACATACTATGCAATGCTATCCCGATGCAATGCAAAAGCAAAATGGCTCTACCCCCCATAAAAAGGGGTACGCCCCGTACCCTCCGTACTCTATGGATACTAGACAATTTAGTCTACGAATAACTGCATGTACTTCGCCTTCATGGTGTCCTCTAGTTCCCAAGTCGCTTCCTCGACATCGTGGTTAGACCACAAGACATTGACCATTCGTACAGATTTATGGCCAGTGTCTTTAGTCTTTGTATCAAGGATTCGCAATGGAGTCTCGACGTATCTCATCGTCGGCTCTAGGGATAGTTGTTCGGGTTCTAATACACGAGAAGGATCGGTTATGTATCTCTTGAGTTGTGATACATGAAAGACATCATGAACACGCCCCAATTATTTATGTAATGCTAACCTATAAGCCACAACTCCAATCCTCTCAGTAATCGTGTACAGGCATATTTCGGGCTTAGCTTGACCTACTGGCCAAATCGGAATACGACCTTCATAGGTGAAACGCGCAGAAATACTTGATCGCCCACGGAGAACTCAAGGCCGCATCGTCGCACATCCGCATAGGATTTCTGTCTATCTTAGGCAGCTTTCATGTTCGCTTGGATTTGCTGAACTTCAGCTTGTACTTGTTCTAGATACTCCAGTCCTATGATGACTTCTTTGCTTGACTCATCCCAAGACAACGGGGTACGACAGGGTCTACCATACAAAGCTTGGAATGGTGACATCTTAATCGAAGCGTGATAGCTATTATTACACGAGAATTCGATAAGATGAAGCTTATCAATCCAACTCCCCTGGAAGTCTAAGGCATATGCTCTAAGCATGTCCTCAAGTGTCTGGATGGTCCTCTCTATCTGACTGTCGGTCTATGGATGGAAGGCGGTGCTCAGCTTCAACTCAATACCCGGCACTTCCCATGTCGCTCTTCAGTATCTTGAAAGAAATCTTGTATCGCGGTCAGATACAATGGTTTTCAGGACTTCGTGGTGTCGGATGATCTCCTTGTCGAATAGCTCAGGGAGCTTCGCTACCTTCCAAGTGTCCTTCATCCGTATGAATCGGGCAACCTTGGTGAGGCGATCGACTACTACCCAGATCATGTTGAGTCCTCCCCTGGCAGGTGGGAGTCCAACAACAAAATCCATGGAGATATCATGGAATTTCCACCCTAGAACTGGCATAGATTGCACCATTCCTCCCGGTCTTTGGTGCTCAAATTTCACCTTCTGGCATGCGAGACACCTCAGAACATACTCAGTCACATATGATTTCATTCCCGACCAAAAGAAATACCTCTTCATGTCTTTGTACATCATGGGGGCTCCTGGATGGGCGGTCAATGTAGAACAGTGTGACTCTCACAGAATGCGATCCCTTAGCTCAGCATTGCTTAGGGGGACGCATAATCAGACATTCAATCGGATCAGACCATCTTCATGCAGTTTGATGTCGTACTTTTGGTTCTCGAAGGTACCCTCTATGATTTTCTGTTTGATCTCTGTAAAGTAAGGGTCGCTCAACTAAGTGTTTCGCACCTCGTCAACCAAGCTAGAAGAAGTGAGTAGCAAATGGAGCGTGTGCCCGACGGCTCAGGGCATCGGTTACATTGTTTGCCTTCCCTTCTTTATACTGAAGGTTGATGTCATAATCAGATAAGAATTCCATCCACCTTTTTTGTCTCAAATTCAGTTCTTTCTGTGTGAAGAAGTACTGCAGGCTCTTATGATCAGAATAGATGGTGATGCTTACCCCATATAGATAATGTCGCCATATCTTCAATGTGAAGACAATGGGTCCAAGCTCTAAATCGTGCGTAGGGTAATTCTCCTCATGTTTCTTCAGCTGACGGGAGGCGTAAGCTACTACCTTGCCATGCTGCATGAGTACGCATCCCATGCCCTTACCAGACACATCACAATATACCTCAAATACCTCTATGCCCTCTAGAAGAGTGAGAATGGGCGCTGAGGTCAACGAGTCCTTCAAGCTTAAAAAGGATTTCTCACAGTCATCGGTCCATATAAACGGTGCATCCTTCTTCATCAATGTAGTCATGGGCTTTGCGACTTTAGAAATGTCCTTCACGAATCTCTGGTAATAACCGGCTAGACCAAGAAAGCTACGAATGTCGGTAACAGTCTTAGGTCTAGGCCATGATCGTACGGCTTTGATTTTGGATGGATCGACTGAAATACCCGCGCTCGAGATGACATGACCGAGGAAAGATACTTGATCTAGCCAGAACTCGCATTTGGAGAACTTCGCATACAGCTGGTTCTCGCGCAGTGTCTCAAGTAATTTTCTCAGATGGTTTTCATGTTCTTCTACTGACTTCGAATACACAAGGATGTCGTCAATGAAGACTACTACTGAAGTATCCAACTGATCACTGAATAACCGATTCATTAAGTCCATGAACTTTGCTGGTGCGTTTGACAAACCGAATGGCATCACTGTGAATTTGTAGTGGCCATATCTCATACGGAATGATGTTTTCTCAATGTCTTGCTCTTTGATAGCAATCTGATGATACCCGTATCGGAGGTCAATCTTAGAAAAGACCGAAGCTCCTTTTAACAGATTGAACAGGTCGCCGAGGGGTGGTAATGGATAGTTGTTCTTTACAGTGACCACGTTCAATTCGCGGTAGTCGATGCAAAGTCGGAGGCTACTGTCCTTCTTCTTCACAAAGATGACCGGTGCTCCCCAGGGTGATACGCTCGGGCGTATAAACCCTTTATCGAGCAAATCACGTAATTGTTCTTTGAGTTCTATCATTTTGGCCGGTGCCGTACGGTATGGTGCCCTAGCAATGGGACCAGTACCCGGTACAAGATCAATCTCGAACTCAACTGCTCTCTATGGTGGCATACCAGGCAGCTCTTTTGGGAATACATCTGGGAATTGTGATACAACTGATACATCGGTACTGAATTCTGGATCTCTCTTATGATCTTGCACATAGCATAAGTATACATCGTGCCCTTTTCTGAGCTCCCAGTACATAGCCATAGCGGAGATGACTATAGTCGAAGGCTCTGTCGGCCTCTGGCGGTATGAGACAGTAACCCCAGATGGACTCTTGAGTAGCAGTCTACGCTCGGCGTAGAGGATTTGCCCCTTGTGCCGCTCCAACCAGTTCATCCTGACTATTAAGTCGAATCTCAACCCATTGAATTCAATGAAGGAGACAGGAAACTCTTCGCCTTTGATTCGAATTGTGGCGGTTCGGTAATACTTGGTGCATTTTACTCGCTCCTTCGACGAGAGAGTAACCAGGAAGTTTGGTAACTGATCTGTGTCTAGCTCCAACCTCTTGGCAAATGATGGTGATACAAAGGTATGAGAGGCGCCATAGTCGAACAGTACGGAGGCATCAACGCCATTTACTGGGAAGCTTCCCGTTAGAATGGTGCCGCTCTTATCGGCTTGTGCTTCGGTGAGGACACTCAGGTTACCTTCGGTACTGAGTCCACAACCTAATGATTCATAAGATTTATAAGAATTGGTGGTATAACGCATGTGGAATTTAATAACCAACACTGCTTTTATTGAATAAACCAACCATCATACATACTATGTCTCTAATACACGTTATTAATGTGTTACATGCTACTACAAGACTAATACTTCCTAAAGGTAAGGTTCAGGTGTCTTGGTTTCATGTGTGTGGCATTGATTATTACCGATGGTGCCGTATTCAACTTGATCTTCTTGATACCGTGATACAGCAACCATGATTTTCCACCCATGATCAAGACATCTCCTAATTTCAATACCACTTTCTCCGCGAGGTCCACACGCTTCTTCTCGCTATACAAGAATACCGCGTCATCACCAATGGACCAAGACACTACGGGCACTCCTTGTTCAAGGGATTCCGTCATCTCGTCCTTATCTTGGTGTAAGCCAAGTCGTCCTTCTTTCACATAGAAGTTGACGATACATAAGTCTGCTTCAAGTGCAGGGATTGGGTCATCTTCACATTGCTGTGCGATTTCTACAGCTTGTGTAACAAACGTTTAAAATTCGGTGGGTATTGATGGATGTATTGCTCCGTCTTCTACTCGCGATTTCTGGTATGTCTTGGAATAAGGATTGCAGTCCTTTCCCAAGCACATCATATTCAGCTTCATTGTTGCCCCACCGGGGAATTCGGGTGTATAAAATCCTCCTGGACCCGCTCGTAGTTCGTTGCATCATCGGATGATGGACATTTGCGCTTCCGGTGTCAGGTATCCTTTTAATAAGATCATACCTGGGAGGATGACATACATTACACTGCTCGTTGGTGAAGTGGTGAGTGGTGAGTGGTGATGTCGGCTTCTTCATGAAGTGGGTTTGTAGGTATTGGGTAATAGATATTGAATCTCTCTAAGGTTGTAAATTTCATCTAATGTGAGTTCTAGTCTCAACTAGTTCGTTTCATGCTCGAATTCATACTACAATTGCTTACGCATTCATGCATTCACTCATACAGGTAATTCAATAATTTAGACATGCTCTTCAAGGATTAAAGGTAGTAATCAGTACCTAGGACGGACTTAGTACCGGTCCCGTCGCGATCAATAATGTGCAAGGCCGGCTGCCTCTACAGTGCACCCTTTTGAGCACCTCGGGACCCCTGTCCCTGTGAGGTCTGCTGGGTCTGAACATCGCCAGACGCAACCTCCTTGCCTTCATGCTGCTTGTAGCCCTGGTAGTTGCCCTTGGACTTCGAGTTCTCCGGGCATACATCACACGGTTGCAAACAGGGTAATTGACCTACTAAAAACAATGAAATTTAACCTAGGAAATAATAAATCAAAGTCCTGTCGGGTTGCAATAATCCCGGTCACTAAAGCATAGGAAATTAAGTAGCCAGGTATCGAATCCACGGGACTTGGAGAAATAAACCTAATCCTAAGAAAACTAGAAATTCAGGGGGTTGTTAATTGTTTTTGAGATTGAATTGAAATAACATAAATCAATAATTTAAATGAACAATTAATGAAAGCTAATGATAAGTTTGATCAAATGAATGGAACTCCGGGTTTGGGTTGTTCTTTACTGGATATAGTTAGCAATTTCTACAATTTTCCTATGAGATTCGGATTGGCCAATTCTTTTTGCTCTCTTCAATGCTAAATCCTAGTTCATTAAAGAGCTCACCTATAAGAACATGTCAGCTCTAATCCAATATCTGACAAAACACATATAGGCGGAATAAGCGTGAAGAATTATTAGCAATTGCAAAAAGAACTCATCTATCCGACTAGTTCTCTACAAATTTTTAGATTAATTCGAACTTCTTGTTAATCACCTGTTCTGATCATAACAAGACTTGTAAAACAACTCTAAAAACTCAAGATATTAATAGAGAAGGTGAATGATTAACATTAATATGAAAGTAATCCAATACAATCTCATATTCAAATTGTAGAAATACTAGCCAATTCGTATCCATTACGAACAATCTTCCCCCAGAGCAATCCTTACTAGCCAGACATATCGAAGAAACAAATAAATACAATTGGGAAGAAATTCATCAAGAGAAAGAAGAACTCCCAAATTCGTTTGTAATCCAGATTCAAAGACTGCTAGCGCAAGATTGAAGACAACGGTTGACTCACTTCTGATTATTCTCCTCAACGGCAATGATGATTGGTGTGATTGAATGGAATTGAGGACGTTGGTGTTGATGATGAAGAGCTTGAGATGAAGAGCGTTGTTTCCCGTCCAGAAGAGTCGTGATGTAATGAGATCCCCTTCCTTCACTGATTAGGTTACTTTTATAAGCATTTTTTCCATCTTTCTCTTCAAAACGAGGCACTTCTGCTGACAAATTAGTCGCGTCCGAACATTGGTCCGAACGTTAAAGTTCAGACACTTCGTTTTAGAGCACTAATCCGGCTTCAATTTCAAAAGTCTCGACATGTGTCCGAACTTCAATGTTTGGACACAAGTTCAGACATGTAGGCGTGGAGCGGAGTTTCGACTTCTTCGTTGTGAGACTCGAACAGCGTCCAAACTTTTATGTTCAGACAGAAGTTCAGACACTCCCTCAGATGTAGCACTAGAACTCTCGACTTGTGTCCGAACATGGATGTTCGAACACAAGCTCAAACACACCTTCAAAACATTCCAAAATCCTTGTTTTGACTCCAATTTGATCCCCGTTTGTTTCATCATCACCCTCATGAGTTAATCTACTGTTTTCTTGGCTCTTCTCTGCATTTGACATACAAAAAGGTATCAATTCTTATCACACAACAAACCAAAGGAAAACGTAAGATAAGTGTGGAATATTATCAATGCGAGTATGAAATTAAGCATTAGAGACCACTAAAACCATTCATATTTCACACTTATCAAACCTCCTCACACTTAACCTTTGCTTGTCCTCAAGCAAAACAGAAGTAAGATATCTCAAAATGCCTTACTACCAAACCTTGGGATTGAACAAGATAAAAGGGATTTAAGCCTTAATAACAACCCAAGAATCAATCTGCTCTTAACTATACGTTTTTTAAACAGTGAAACAAGCTTTGAAACAAAAATTATGAAGAAGTCAGATCACAAAGTCAAAACATAGAGTAACTCTGAACCTTTCAACCGTTTCTCTTCTCAAACCCATGGATGACAAGGGGTGTGAAGTACTGCCATATTCCGCACTACCTTTCAACACCACGCACTCATGATCTAATTAAGGGATTTACAATAAACATAAAACTTTGAAGAGCTTTCTCTTTTTTTCCTTGCATATATTAAATTGTTCACACAATTAATTCATCCCCCTAGACTTTTCTCTCATCCTTGTAACGGTGTTGGGTCTTTTATCCTAGATCAGATGATCTTAGGTAAATGGGTGATGAAGCACCCCAAAGACTTAATAACCGGATGGAAGAGGCCTGTTTTGGTTCAGAAAATATATCAGATCAGAGGAGTACCTTGCCTTTATCCTTCCATTCCAAACATTCTCATCATTCCCAAGGTTCAAAGTTAAACCAGTTCTTACTCCATAATCAGCTTATCCACGGATATTTAATAAAACTCAATAATTTCTAAAAAGCAAGAACACACAGCTTTGAGCAAACCAATCCTTAAAGTCATCACCAGACTCGACTGCACAATGAAAATTCACCAAAGTATTCAACACGTAAAAGAACTCCAAGGAACTTACCCCCATATCGCCCAAGAACAATCAAAAACTAATGTGGGATGCAAAATAAATGGCTAACACATTTAGAAAGATCTCCTCTTTCTCACACTTAAAGAGGAGCAATGTCCTCATTGTTCATAAAATTAACACAAGAAAAAGATCTTACGAAATGGGTCAGCCTCACAAGGGCGGAATTATAAATTTAACAGAGATGTAATGCGTTAACGCACAGGCTGAACACAAACGAAAAAGAAAGAAAACTAAAACTCCCCTGATTTTTCTTTTGATTGATTGAGGAAGAGGTTCTTCCTCACACTTAATGTCTTGCTAGGGGTAGAATGTTTCCCCACACTTGCATCCAAGCAAGTGTCCAGCCATGGAATCGTCACGGTAACAGCAAACTTGCACACAAACATCAAAAACTAGAAAGATATGCGGGAAGCATTGCATTAGTAATGTTTAGTACCATGATTCCAAGTGAAGAACAACAAACTTGCACACAAACATCAAAAACCAAGTGAAGTCCAGAGATGACATCAAAATGAAAAGAGTAGCATAATCCATCACTGTGGAGGTGGATAAAATGCCTACCACTACTGAAACTGAGCGAGTAAGGCTCCATAATCCTCCTGAGAGCGACGAGCCTGCTTCTGAAGGACCTCGATCTCCGCCTGATAGCGACGATCTATCTCCGTAAAGCGAGACTTGAGCTGATCAAATTCGTAACGTGTGACATACTCACTCCCAGGAGCGGGCAGTGCTGCAAATTCCACTTCATCCACAACTGCAGAAGGAGGAGCTGGCTCTGATGGACCTTCTCCGGCATCTCGCTAGCGCTTTTGTGACCTTGGGGCAGCCTTCTTCCTCCAGGTGACCCCGTCAAACTCTAACCACATTTTCTTCATAGCACCAATATCAATAGGGGACCGCGCAACACGAAGCCCCTCAGATGGAATGGATAGCAGCTGCCACCGAAGCAACTGACATATCACGATCGGACGTCCAAGTTTATGACGATCCTTGTGCTCCACAATGTAGCGAAGATGCAAGGAGATGACCCATGGCAAGTATGTGACCTCAGCAGCCCCAGCAAAATTCAGATTCAGCACAGCTTGAAGAAGAAGTCAGTCAGTGTGGTTCAGATCTAAGCTCTGTTTGGGGAGAACATTCACTACCAGCAATGCGAAAAGGACTCGCTCTCGGGGGTCCTGAAGCTGATCAACAGGGATAACCTACTTTGACGGGTCGTCACCCCTGCATCGACGTGGGCCTTGAACTATGGTTGGGGTATAATGATTAATGGCTGCTGCCTGGAAGTCATGTAGATTATGGTTTTCAAGCCGAGGGGGAGCAGGGTATGGGAGTCCTAGATAGCGAGCAATCTACATCATTGAGACTGTGACTTTCTAACCGTAAACAGTAAAGCAAATTTACCCATCCTGACAGATAGCATTGGCATAAAACATATGCACCACTCGCTCAGAGTATGGTCCCCCCATATCCAAGATCTTACCCCAACCAAGCGGGTCCAGTAGTTCCTTCAAACCCTGCTGACACTCCAGCTCAGGCACTACACGACGCTCAGTGATGATATCCACTCCCTTAGCAAACCATTCTCTGGCTGCATCGTTCCTTAAGTCATCTTACGGACCTTGGCGACTCGAACTAGCGCTGGCTCTCCCACTCCTCTTAGATCGGCCAGTGATCCTGTTCAACTTCTGCTCTGAAGAGTCAGTCAATATCAATAATGGTACATATAAAATAGTTTAATGCATGCACATATTTTATAGAAAATTCGACAGAGCCTCCCCTTAAAACTCATCATTCTTCACAACAAAGGTCAATCAATATTTCATTTGCAATGTTAATCTTCATAACTGTGACCAGCAGAGACTTAACCGACAAAAAGTTATAGTATTCCAACACAGTCAATTTAGTTGCAGTCAATTTTACTAGTTGAGCCATGCAAAATCAAACTACACATTCAAATATCTACAATATAATCACAATAGTGCAAGTTAAACATCTCTATCCAGCAACTCACAGCACAACAGAAAATAAACCCCATACATGTAAATGAACTTCAGAAAACTCAATAATAAACAGTAAATTTTCGACTGATATACCTCAGATCCCAAAATCTATCAGAAAACACAATAAATGAGGTAGAAAAGTGGAAAGACTACCTTTCTTGAGTTGAATGAATGTTTAGAAGTAGAAAGAACAACAAAATCTGCAAGATTCCACTCAAAATTTCCCAAATTCGACAGTAAGGGTTCGAACAGAGTTGGCTCAAAATTGGACTGATTCAGCACATTTCTTGGTGATTTCTGGTGCTCGACGTGTAGAGAATTCAAAAACAAAGGAATTGATTCCAAGATTGTAGGATTTGGTGTAAGAATGAGGGAGTTATGAGAGATTGAAGGTGAGGGCGATTTTTGCGGTCTACTGCTGCGCTCGAGTGATTAGGGGTTTATGTTCGAAATAGCTTCGTGCGCGGTTATTAATTTCGAACTTATCGAAGTGTCCGAATGATGACGTTTGAACGTTAGTTCGGACACACTTACCTGGGCAGCGCATCGTGTAGTGTCCGAACTTTGAAGCTCGGACCAAAGTTCGGACATCCCCGTATTTTCCTTTGTTAAACTCTCAAAATAGGTTTGAACTTCGATGTCCGGACAGAAGTTTGGACATCGTCGTTCTTTCTTTCCGATTCTTCTCGCACCATGTTCGGACCATTGTTCGGACATCTTGTTCTACGCAGTCTTCAATCTTTCGAACTGTGTCCGAACTTTGATGTTCGAACACAAGTTCGGACAATGCTACAGATGCAGAAACTTGCTCTTTTCTCAACCAAAATAATGTAAACAAACCATAACCTAATACAAATCTTAAATAACCAAAATCAAACTGAAATAAAGTACCAAAAATTTGATAAGCCGCAGACTTATCATATTTTATGCATTAGATTTAATATTATATCTATCTAAATAAAGTTATATATGTGTTATTTATGTTAGATTATGCGTTAAAGTATATTATTAGTACAGTCTTATGTTTTATGTGTTTTATATACAAGGAACGCATCTCTAGGCAGAAATTCCATTGAAGCCAGACTCGGTGCCGGGTTGGTCCTACACGGCATGAACACAGAACAGAAAAGAGGCCTTGCCGGATGCGATGCCGGGTAAATTCTATCCGGCATGAGTATAGAGTCGCTTCAGTTGACCATACGACAGCACATGTGTTCCACGTGATTTCCAACCGCTGCCGGGTGTGATGCCGGGTATATCCTACCCGGCGTATGTACTGTTTCGCGCAGAATTGATGGTTTCGACCATTAACAGTTAAGCACATTTCCCACGTGTGCCGGCTACCGGTGATCCGGCACGACGCCCGACAAGAGACATATTGAAGCCCTAAAAATAGGCCGAGAGTCTACATCAATGGGGACACTCCAACATCATATTACACTCCATTCCACGCTTCATTTCCGCCTTATTCCAAGTGTTGGTGTCCAAGGCTTTTCTATGGATCCATCCACAAGAAGAAGAGAAGATTTCCTTTTCGGGTTAAGGCTATAACCAATCTCCTTCTCCCTCATGTATTCCTTCTCTATTTGAGTGGATGGTGAAGTAGGAATCCTTGTTAGTATTGGTTAGGGATGAATTCCTTCTTTGTAAACAATATGATTATTTCAATACAAATTCAAGCGTTCATTAAGATTCCGGTTCTTATGGCAAGGGAATTAGTTGATCACTCATTCTCTTTATGCAAATTCTACTTGAGGGGGAAAAGCCCAAGAGTAGGATAGGTTAGACAAATCTTTATGGTCTTTGATGTTTTCATCTATAACTTAGGGTTAGCATTAAAGATTGCAAGTTAATCCATCTTCCCCCATCTCCTTGTTCATTTCGTAGCATGACATATGCTCGATTTGTTAATGGGTTTTGCGTTTCTTGTTCGAAGCAAGAGAGTGGTTTTCACCATATGAACGTGCCGGATGCACTGCCGGGTACTTCCTGTCCGGCACATTCAAGATTTTGAATATGCCGTGCATCTGGTGTCCGGCAGGACATCCGGCGCAATCATGTTGGTTGGTTAAGTTCGTGTCTTGAAGTTGCATTGCGTGATCATGTTGGTACTTAGGGTGGTTTAGTCCTGAACCTCGCATTTAGATAGGTTTTAATTAATTTTTGTGTCATTTACATTTCCCCCCTTGTTATTATTGAATAGGCTTTTGACCGGATTAGGACTAATTTTCTATAAGTCCCTTGGGTTCGATACTCTCGGTCGTAATATACTTACACTATACTCCCACCGGGTTTTATTTTGCTACCCGTAGTAGAGTTGTAGGTTTATTTATTTATTCTTTTGTATATTTCTTTTTATCCTTACAAATTTCCATTTAGCAAATTGGCGCCGTTGTCGGGGACTTGGAATTAGTCCAAGTCCTAAATTCGGTAAAAACGCCCTATTCTTTATTCTTTATTCTTTTATTCTTTGATTTATTTTGCCATTAGTGGTTGCAGAATCGTAGGTGCGGTGCACAATGCCGGACAACTGAAACCCGACATAATCGGAGGAAGTCCGATGCCGGATAGTTTTCTACCCGACATGCTGTCTGACACTTTCAAGTTTTTTTTTATGATTCGTATAATATTAATTTTTTAACAATTCAAATTTATTCTTGCTTGCACCTTTCGTGTTTCTCTCTTCTAATAGTCCCTATACTATGATTCTTTAATTTGAATTTTGATTTTAATTTGTCGTGCATTGTGCCGGGTTTCTCACAACCGGCATCTCTGAGGAAGTCCGAAGCCGGACAGGAGTTATCCGGCACGTAACCCGGCATTTTGAATTTCACTCAATATTTTTGCCATAATTAGTAGGGACAGTTATGCAAGATCTATTACATTTCATATCTCTTACTTCCATGTCTTTTAATCAAGTTATTTTTCACTCTTTGGATACGCCGGGCAATATGCCGGATGTTATAAACCCGGCATTAGTGGAGGAAGTCCACTGCCGGGTATGCGTCACCCGGCACTCTGTCCGGCTTAACCAAAAATTCATGTTCTTCTTGTATTCTCGTAATTTTAATTATGTCATTATATTATTTCCCTTATTATTACAAAATATTATAACTTTGTACTTTGATCCTCCTAAATCATTAAAAGGTGAATGCTTCTGCGGTCCACGAGTTTCCCTAAAGATTTAGCAAATTTCGACCCAGAAATTGAGAGGACCTTTCTTCGCTCCCTTCAACAACGAAGAAACCTACAAAACCTACACAACACACCGATGGCAGCACCTACCATCCGTAACATAAACCGGCCTTCTAACCAAGGCCAAAAACAAGCAATCGACCTTCCTCTCCTTCCACAAAACGAATACGATGAATGGCAAAAACTTAAGCCATATCATCAAATTAGATGCATAAAGGAGTTGGGTCTTTTCGATGGTAAAAACCCGGACGATGCTTTGCTCCACATCACCAAATTTCTACAACACACACATAGTCTAACCTCCACAAACAATGTCCTCCAATATGCTAGACTTTCCCTCTTTTGCAAACGATTTATTTGGAGTATTAAATACTAAGAAATTATCCTAGAATTCAACAATTCAATAAATCGTCGGGTTGCAAAAATCCCGGTCGAAATAGTATAGTAATTAAAGAAGCGACCGGGGTGTCAATCCACGGGACTCGATGAGTAATCTAGCCTTAGGTATGGTTAACTCGAAAGGGGGTTTTTGTTTTGGTTTTGGGTTGCAAATAAATAACAGGAAAGTAAATAGCAGATAAAGTAAAGTGATAGTTTTGGGAGTGTGAACGGTACTCTAGGTTCAGGGAGTTGTTTCACTAGCTAGGTTCTGCATATTCTACTGCTTAAGTGGAGACTTAGATCGGCTTGTAATTCTCAATTATCTATTCTGTATTAAGTCATAATTTCAGATAGCTCATCTAGACAGGGCATGTAGTTCTAGTCTAGACCTAGCAAGTATATCTAGATGGCTTTAATGCACAGAATTACTAGTCTGGTTGGTTCAATCCGGACTAAAGCTCCTAGTGACTAAAGTAATCTATCCGATTGCAATTATCACAGGTAACAGGTTAATAGGACCATCAATGCTAATCACCTTGTCTGATCATAACATGATTCGAGGGCTTATAATAACTTAGCAACGTTTATTAAAAGCACTTAAAAGCATTAACCTGAACAATCCAAATTGTCTTCAACAAGCAGCAAAATAATGCAGAGTTTAACTAATTACAACATCCCTTCCCCTAGAGTAAATCCTTCTAGCTAGACATAGCAGTTATAATCATAAATGAGAGAGAGTTAGAAGAAATCATCTGTTACGAAGATCTTCTTGCTCGCTCCGTCCTTTGTCCTTGCTCCGTGCTAGCTTGAAGGTTGATCTCGGTGATAATGGAGTGAATTGGGTGAAATGGGGCGAAAATGGAAAGTTTGGGCGAATTTGTGAGGTGTCCGGCTGTGTAGGGTCGGACACAGAGCCGGACGTGAGATGTCCGGATCTGTCTGGGTCGGACGTGATCCGGACGTGGGTGGAATGAGCCTGTCCGGATCCGGACAAGGGTCGGACAAGGCTAAAATGTCGCGAAACTGAAACTGGATATGGGCGGAGGTTGACGAAGGTGTTTGTGAGATAGCAGATGAACTGTGGGTGATTCGTGAATGGTTTTATGCAGGTTTATGGAGGAGATAGAAATGAATGGAGATGGAGCGTAAGGTGAGTGAGAGGATTAGAGAGGAAGGAAGACTATCAAGTCTGGTACGAATTGGAATGAAGGCAGAAGGGGGTTTATATAGGATTAGGGATTGAAAACAAAAATCAGTGGAAGTTTGGTAAAGGGTATTTGATTGAGCATGGGCACAGCTTAAATTAGGGAGATGTCTCTGATAATTGCGCCGCTCCCCTGTTTCCATGCGACTGTCTGTTCGATAATTAGCCGAAAGGCTAATTATCGGTGCGTGGATTTTTATTTTTCAATTCTGTGTGACGTCCGGATCGTGTCCGGATTGTGTCCGGATCCGGACGTCTCACAGAGTTTCAGATCTGAAACGCGACTCTCGGATCTGGAATTTTTAGTCATGTCCGGATTGCGTCCGGCCCATGTAGATCCGGACAAGAGATGTCCGGTTTTGTGTCCGGCCAAACTGATCCGGACAAGACCAGTTTTCCTGTCTCTTCTCCTGATTTGTTCCCCGTTTGTTGTGTTGTAATCCTTATGATGTATAATCTTTATTTCCTGGGTTTTTCCTGTATTTAACATATATAACACATCAGTTCTTATCAAAGCATCAATTTTAGGAAAAACACATAATAAGTGGGAAACATTGCATGAATTGTTACAAATTATAAGGTATTTAAACCCTAAAAAGCCTATATGTTTCACGCTTATCATCTTTCCCCATAGCCTTACGGGGAACTCTAGCAAGTGGTACCACAGTCTAACCCCTAGTACCATCACCACATGGGAGGACATGGCAACCAAGTTTTATGACAAATTCATGCCTCCAAGTCGCACCCTGGAGATGATCGCCAACATTTACAACTTCAGACAACCTAGCTCGGAGAACATCTGTGAGACTTGGGATAGATTCAAGGGGTTGCTGCGCACATGTCCATACCATGGCCTCACCAAGGAACGACTATCTCAGTTGTTTTACAAAGGGTTGGTCAACCAATGCAAGACGATGATCCTATCCTCCCTTAGTGCAGACATATTGAAGAAGCCTGGGATCAATTCCTCTCTAGAATTGAATCTCTTTGTGAAGAGATTAGAGATTGGGCCACCGGTGGAACCAGGGGTAGTACCGCTGGTTTAATCAAGTGGGAGAGGGCGATGCAAAATTTGACAAATTGATGCAAAGTCATGAGCAGCTGTTGGAGAGCAATACTCAAACTTCCACGAAGGTTAGCGCTTGACAAAAAGTGGTGGAGCAACTAGCAATGAACAAACTTCCTCAACAGGCGAATGTGGTTAGTGCACGACCACACGCTCCAAGCCCTGACATGCCCAACTTTCAGAATGTTGAGGAAGTCAACTATGTGAGTAACCAAGGGTATCGGCAATAGGGGAACCAACCCCTCAACACTTTCAGAGTCAAGCCGGCTACCAGGGAGGTCCAAGGCAATACAGACCATCCCATCCTACATCATCATCAGAGGCTGAAATGGCTGAACTTCGTGACATGATGTCAGCCCTGATGAACAAGACCCAGGACACTCACGACGAGATCTCGACCATTCGCAAAGAGCACAAATCGTTGCAGTTGAAGTTACAGCAACTTCTGATGCAACCAAGACAGCAAGGTCAACTCCCGTCCCAAACGCAAACAAATCCACGGGAGCATGCGAATTCGGTCACTATCCAGCCCAGGATCTCAAATGATGCCAAATAGCCTAAAAGGCTAAGTGTAGGGCGGTTCCTTCTCACACCTTCAATGTCAAACAGGGGAGCCCTTCTTACCATTCTCTTTTATTTCTTTTATGAATTGTTTTTTTTAATTCTTTCAAAATATTTATTTAGTAATCTTAAAAAAACACGTTTTACTTTTTTTGTTGTTTCTTTTGAACACTCGGGACATTGTTCCTGCCAAGTGTAGGCCAGGGACCCCCCTTAAAAAAATAAGTTTTATTTTATAATATGCATAAGTTGTGAGTTTTATCGATGTTTTACTAAACTTTTTGCATGTTTTTGATTGAGATAAGATTTGGAATGACTAAAAGCTTGTTCTCTCAAGAGGTAAGCTCTCTAATGACTTGTAGATTATTGTTTTTAACTTCTTGATTCTTTTTATTTGACATGAGTACATGATCTTTCTCCTAATTCCTTTCATATTATACTTCTAGGTGTTATTCTTTTCTTTTCAAATTGTGAAAAATCTTTTGGGTAAAAATCTTAAAAAGTTTTTTTTTTTTTACAAAAGAAAGAAGAAGAAGAAGAAGAAAAAGAAGAAAAAGAAAAAAAAAGAAAAAAATCTTCTTCCAAAGGAAAAGCAATATATTCTTTGAGGTTGCAATGAAGTACCTCTGAATAAAAGCAAGATATGAGAGTTTTTTTTTTATTTTACTCCTAAATTCCCCGTTCTTCAATGCAAAAAAAATGTTTCATGGTTGATTCAGAAACCCTTGCAAATAAGGCTGAATATATTGCCATCGATGAGTGTCTTGGCCACATTCAGAAACTCTTGAAAAATAGAGCTGAATGATGGAAACCGGAAAAAGGAGAGATCACAAAAAACCCTTATGCAAAATAGCCCAAAAGTTTTTTGATCGGTTTTGAAATTCTTTATTTTATACCCATTAGTATGTTTGGATAGGTAAGGTAGATTAAGTGATACTTATGAATTAGTCATTTAGTTGGAGATATTTATCTACATTTTCATTCTAAAGTTTATCTGTTTTATGCATAAGTAATTAGTCCTTTCTAATCTTGTTTTGCTCGAGGACTAGCAAAATGTAAGTGTAGGGCCTTGATAAGCCGCAGACTTATCATATTTTATGTATTAGATTTAATATTATATCTATCTAAATAAAGTTATATATGTGTTATTTATGTTAGATTATGCGTTAAAGTATATTATTTGTACATTCTTATATTTTATGTGTTTTATATACAAGGAACGCATCTTTAGGCAGAAATTCCATTGAAGCCGGACTCGGTGCCGGGTTGGTCCTACACGGCATGAACACAGAACAGAAAAGAGGCCTTGCTGGATGCGATGCTGGGTAAATTCTATCCGGCATGAGTATAGAGTCGCTTCGGTTGACTATACGATAGCACATGTGTTCCACGTGATTTCCAACCGCTGCCGGGTGTGATGCCGGGTATATCCTACCCGGCATATGTACTGTTTCACGCAGAATTGACGGTTTCGACCGTTAACAGTTAAGCACATTTCCCACGTGTGCCGGCTACCAGTGATCCGCCACGACGCCCGGCAAGAGACATTTGAAGCCCTATAAATAGGCCAAGAGTCTACATCAATGGGGACACTCCAACAATATACACTCCATTCCACGCTTCATTTCCGCCTCATTCCAAGTGTTGGTGTCCAAGGCTTTTCTACGGATCCATCCACAAGAAGAAGAGAAGATTTCCTTTTCGGGTTAAGGCTATAACCAATCTCCTTCTCCCTCATGTATTCCTTCTCTATTTGAGTGGATGGTGAAGTAGGAATCCTTGTTAGTATTGATTAGGGATGAATTCCTTCTATGTAAACAATATGATTATTTCAATACAAATTCAAGCGTTCATTAAGATTCTGGTTCTTATGGCAAGGGAATTAGTTGATCACTCATTCTCTTTATGCAAATTCTACTTGAGGGGGAAAAGCCCAAGAGTAGGATAGGTTAGACAAATCTTAGTGGTCTTTGATGTTTTCATCTATAACTTAGGGTTAGCATTAAAGATTGCGAGTTAATCCATCTTCCCCCATCTCCTTGTTCATTTCGTAGCATGACATATGCTCAATTTGTTAATGGGTTTTGAGTTTCTTGTTTGAAGCAAGAGAGTGGTTTTCACCATATGAACGTTTCAGATGCACTGCCGGGTACTTCCTGTCCGACACATTCAAGATTTTGAATATGCCATGCATCTGGTGTCCGACAGGACATCCGGCGCAATCATGTTGGTTGGTTAAGTTCATATCTTGAAGTTGCATTGCGTGATCATGTTGGTACTTAGGGTGGTTTAGTCCTAAACCTCGCATTTAGATAGGTTTTAGTTAATTATTGTGTCATTTACATTTCCCCCCTTGTTATTATAGAATAGGCTTTTGCCCGGATTAGGACTAATTTTCTATAAGTCCCTTGGGTTCGATACTCTCGGTCGTAATATACTTACACTATACTCTGACCGGGTTTTATTTTGCTAACCCTAGTAGAGTTGTTGGTTTATTATTTATTCTTTTGTATATTTCTTTTTATCCCTACAAATTTCCGTTTAGCAATATACTGGGTTGCCTCCCAGATAGCTGCTCCTCTTTAAAGACTTTTAGCTAGATTTCCCAATTTGATTCAATCAAAGGCATCGTGGTAAGAAGCTCCACAACATCCTACAGAAAGCTTTTTCAACCTTCCCAACTCCTTCTGCATTCGCTAAGAGGTTTTCTTCATATTTGAACTTGTCTTTTGAGAAACTATCTTGGCTGCAGAACTGGAGTCATTTTCAACAAAGAACACCGTTGTATAGGAAGAAGATTATGATCAGTACCAAGATAACTTTTTAAACGAGCACCATTTACCTTGAAATTTCACTAGCTTTGTTCTCCGCTCGTATGCTCCATAGGATGTGATTCCTACAACTCTGAAAGGGCCTGCCCAATGTGATTTCAGTTTTCCAGGGTAAAGACGAGCCTGGAATTGAAGAGCAACACCAGATCCCCCACTTTGAACTCTCTCTTCTAAATCATCCGGTCATGGATCTTTTTGGTGCGCTCTTTATAAATCTTTGAGCTGTCATATGCTTGTTCCCTCAGTTCTTCAAGTTCAGATAGCTGAAATTTATTTTTCTCTCCAGTAGCATGTAAATCATAATTTAGGGCCTTCAATGCCCAATATGCTTTATGCTCTAATTCCACTGGGATATGGCAGGCTTTCCCGTGCACAAGCTTGAATGGAGACATTCCTATAGGCGTCTTAAAAGCAGTCCGGTATGCCCACAGAGCGTCATCCAGCTTAATTGACCAATCTTTCCTCGATGCATTTACAGTTTTCTGCAAGATCCATTTATGCTCTCGATTGGTCACTTCTGCCTGGCCATTAGTTTGGGGATGATAAGGTAATGCCACCTTGTGTGTCACCCCATATTTCGTCATTAAGGAATCAAAAGCTCGGTTGCAGAAGTGGGAATCACCGTGACTGATGATCGCTGGGTACCCCGAATCTTTGAAGATGTTCTTTTTCAGAAACTTAACCAAAGTCTTTGGATTAGCGTGTGACACGGGATGGCTTTAACCCACTTTGAGACATAATCCCAACAACTAGAATATACTGGTTCCCATGAGATGAAGGAAATGGGCCCATGAAATCCATGCCCCAAACAACAAAAAGTTCTACCTCATGAATACCTTGCTGAGGCATCTCGTGTCTTCTAGAGATGTTTCCCATCCTCTGACAGCTGTCACAATGGGAACAGAAGTGGTGGACATCCTTGTGTAGAGTGGGCCAAAAGAATCCACACTCCAAAATCTTAGCAGTTGTTCTTATAGAGCCATGATGACCACCTGCCTCTCTAGCATGACAGAATTCTATTACGCTGTGAATTTCCTCATCTGGAAGGCATCTCCTCATCAAGCCATCAGCACAGATCCTAAACAAGTAGGGATCCTCCCAGATATAGTGGCGGGCCTCTGATAAGAATTTCTTCTTCTGGTTGTAACTGTAGTCATGAGGAATCAGCCCAGAAGCAAGATAATTTTGCCAAATCTGCATGCCAAGGTTCTTTCACCTTTCCAATCATAAACACTATCTCATCAGGGAAGAACTCATTGATTGGGACTCCATCATCGGGAAGGTCAAGCCTAGACAAATGGTCAGCAACTCCATTTTGTTTCCCCTTCTTATCCACAACCTCCAAATTAAACTCTTAGAGAAGCAAAATTCACCTCAGAAGTATAGGCTACGAATCATTTTTCTGGAAAAGATACTTGAGCGCCGTATGGTCTATGTGAACAATGGCCTTGCTTCGTAGCAAATACGGTCTGTATTTGACCAAAGCAAATACCACAGCAAGCAACTCCTACTCTGTAGTAGTGTAGTTCTTCTGTGCATCTATCAAGGTCTTGCTTGCGTAGGTAATCACTCTCAGTATCTTATCCTTTCTCTAACATAACACGGCGCCAACAGCATAGTCGCTCGCGTCTGTCATGATCTCAAATAGTTCTGACCAATCTGGTGGAACCACAATCGGAGCTGAGCAGAGCTTATCTTTGATAGTCTGAAAGGCTGTCAAGCACTCCTCAATGAACTGGAACTTGACATCTTTCTGAAGCAGGTCAGACAGGTGCTTAGCAATCTTCGAAAAGTCCTTAATGAATCTCCTGTAGAATCCTACGTGACCATGGAAAGATCTGACATCCTTCACAGTAGTCGGTGGGGGAAGCTTCTCTATCACCTCCACCTTTGCTTTATCTACATGGATGCCCTCCTTAGAAACCTTGTGGCCCAGCACAATACCCTCTCATACCATAAAATGGCATTTTCCCAGTTCAGCACGAGATTCGTCTCCTCACATCTTCCCAATATCTGATCCAACTACTCTAAGCACACCTCAAAACTCTGCCCATAGACTGAGAAGTCATCCATAAACACTTCAACGCTCTTCTCAATGAAGTCATTGAAGATAGCCATCATGCACTTCTGGAACGTCGTAGGAGCATCACAGAGGCCAAAAGGCATCCTCCTATATGTGAACGTCCCATATGGACAGGTAAAGGTCATCTTCTCTTGATCCTTTGGAGTAATATGGATCTGAAAGTAGCCACTATAGCCATCGAGGAAACAGTAGAACTCCTGACCAGCTAACCGCTCCAGCATTTGATCAATGAATGGGAGCGGGAAGTGGTTCTTCCTCGTGGCATTGTTGAGATGACGGTAGTCAATGCACATTCTCCATCCGGTAGTCTATCTCTGGCGAACCATCTCACCCTTCTCATTGGGAACTGCCACGATCCCTCCTTTCTCTGGGATAACCTGGACTGGAGATACCCACTAGCAGTCAGATATCAGATAGATAATACCCGTGTCAAGAAGCTTTAGCACTTCAGCTTTGACCACCTCCTTCAGATTGGGATTTAATCTTCTCTGGGCTGCCCACTAAATCATGTGAGTATGGAAACCCGGATTGATCCCTTTGATGTCAGCAACTGACCACCCCAATGCACCTTTATGTCTCTTGAGCACCTCCAGAAGTCTAGTTTCCTGCGAAATAGACAAAGATGCAGAGATAATAACAGGTAGGGTGCTACCCTCTGCCATAAAAATATATTTAAGGTGGGAAGGAAGAGATTTAAGTTCAAGGATAGGAGGCTTCTCTATTGAAGGGATAGGCCTTTGGATAGGTCGATCCAACTTCTCTACCGGAGGAGTGAAGGAGCGAAAATATGATCTCCCTTGATTGAGTTGCTGGACAACTGAGGCCATCTCAAAGCTTTCCTTGTCAACTTCAATTGATAAGCTCCGTACCTACTCTAACATGTTAGAAGACTCACACAAGGAATAACGAACATCAGTACTTCTAGGGATATAATCATCCTCTAGATCAGAAAAATCCTCAAGTAAATCAACAGAATACAGCATGAGAAGAAGAGTTCTTTCGCATCATCTTATTAATATCAAAAATTAATTATTCATCATGAAATTTTAAGGTGATCTTTCCCTTATCAACATCTATAACAGTTTTAGCAGTACGAAGGAAAGGCCTACCTAAAATCAAAGGTCCCTCAACATCCTCATCCATGTCAAGGATTACAAAATCAGCTTGGAAGAAAAACTAACCGACACCAACAACATTCTCTACCATACCTCTAGGTGTGATTGACGATCTATCAGCTAATTGGAGATTGAAGTGAATTCCAACGAGCTCACCCGCATAAAGCTTCTTGAACATTGTATATGGCATCAGGTTGATGCTCGCTCCCAAATCGTAGAGGCCGTATCCACAATCCATATCTCCAATTGGGCAAGGAATAATGGGCTGACCTGGATCACCACGCTTGGGAGGCAGCTTCTGTAGGATCGCTGCTGAACAGGTCTCAGTCAGCTAGATGGTGTCCTTCTCCTTGTACTTCCTCTTATTTGAAATCAAATCCTTCAGAAATTTAGCATAGTTAGGAATTTGTTTGATTGCATCAATAAGAGGAATATTTATGGTAAGCTTACGAAAGACAT
Source organism: Limonium bicolor (assembly GCA_023374045.1). Taxonomy (NCBI): domain Eukaryota; kingdom Viridiplantae; phylum Streptophyta; class Magnoliopsida; order Caryophyllales; family Plumbaginaceae; genus Limonium; species Limonium bicolor. The sequence continues at coordinate 104,667,591 of CM041781.1, read as the reverse complement.
CTAAAAATTTTCCAAACTGCTTATCAAGTTCTCGCTCTTAGAGACGGTTGGAAAAGAGTGTTCTTTTGTAGATGTTTTCCTTTCATGTTTTTAACAGAGCTGATGAGAAGAGGAAGAAATAGGAGCCTGGGTCTCCTCATGAACTACCTCAGGAGGAGCAGGATGCCCTGATGGTGCACCGGCTGTATTAGAAGGGGGTTCGGTCTCCTCATCAGTTTAGCTTCCTGCCACTTTGTCATTGATTAAGCTCCTTCCACTCCGTAGGGTAACTGTTGATACCTCTTCAGAATTTTCGCAGTCCTCAACCACTACTGCTTCTGAGACCGACACTGCCCTCAACTGCTCCTTGGGATTAGGGTCTGGTTGGGAAGGCAGTGATCCAGAAGGTCTCTGCTGTAAGAGGAACTAAGTCAACTGACTCATCATCCCCTGCATCTCTACCATGGAATTCTGTAATTTTTGCAGACCAGCTGCCAGATTCTGATTGATCATAGTTTGCTGCTCCTTAGAAGCCATCAACTTATCCACAATCTCTTGAAGTTTTGTATTGTTTGAGCTCAGTGATGGTTGCTGAGATTGAGACTGTTGTGGCCTGAACTGACCGTACTGAGGCCTAGCAAAGCCAGGTGGTCCTCCCTGGTTCGCCCTCTAAGGCTGCATCTGATGTGAATTCAGGGCATTATTTGGATTCCTGTACCTCAGGTTTGGGTGCTGATTCTGCATCCAAGGTTACCGGTTGTACTGACCAACTGCATGTGACTCCTCGGTCTGCCTCATCTTGGCTACCATTGGGCAATCCTCGTACTCATGGCTATCTCTGCACTGAGAGCAGTAGACATCACTGAAACCAGTACCTTCATGGCAATTTGCACAGATGTCTGTCCCAAAGTGAGCTGCTCGAGCATCTTCGCCATGTTACCAACTGTGGTACTTAAATGGGCCAGGTCAGCAGCAATTTGCTCAATCATTGGGTCTGGAGTCCGAGTAGAAGTATGACCAGCTGTAAAGACTCTTCCCTCATTGCTGCTCCATAGGCGGAGCTCCTCACAATAGGACTCCATAGCAGTCATGAACTCTTCGCCGCTCTTAGGAAGCATCTTTCCACCCAGTGCAGCTCTAACCTCACCTATGTGCTCATCTTTTAGTCCTTGGAAGAACCTCTTAGCCAAATATGTAGTGTTTTGACCGTGATGAGGGCACTGGAGATGCAGCTCCTTGAATCTATCCCAGGCTTCGTAGACTATCTCACTGCCAGACTGTCTGAAGGCTGTCAGATCAGCAATCATCTGTCTAGTCCTGCAGATGGGGATGTACTTCTCGTAGAATCTGTCTGTCATCAGCTCCCAAGTAGTGATGATACCCGGTGGCATACGATGGAACCATTTTGATGCTTCCCCTGACAGACTGTGCTGGATAAAACACACTCGAGCATACTCCTCCAGTCCTTGAGACATCCCAAACGATTCTAGATGTACTAGAAAGCGATGGACATGGTCGAGCGCATCAGCCGGGTTTGTGCCTGAAAAGGTCCCTGCAGGGTGATTCCGAACAGCATTTGTTTGATGGCTTGGGTTAAGTTTCTGCCAATCTGCTGTTAACTCCGCTGTGAGATTTGGTAGAATCACAGGGCCTCTTCTGGGAGCAGCTGGTGGGCGATTGATTCTTCCCATTGTGGCTTGCTCATTATTCGCTGGTCCGTTGGCAGCCATAGTGAAGGCAAGTGCTCTTATAGCTCGACGAGCTGTACGGTTGATCTTTGGGTCTAGATTAAATCTTGGTGGTCCTCGAGATCGGGTACGTGCATTCACCAAGCACCTGCACAGCTTAAACAAATAAAACAAACAAATTAAAGTTAGTACTTGTATGAAACAAGAATTAACAAAATATTAGGTAATAAAATGTCTAATTAATAGATAACGAAATGGACTACAATTAAATTGAAAATAAGATAGAGTTAATCAAAATTAAGAAAACAATGAAAACAAAACAAAACAAAAAAATATGTGTAAACAACTAAGAATAAACTAGCGTACAGTAAGACAAAATTACTCAAACGAAATAAATTAAAAACTAAATTAAAAATTAAAGCAAAACTAACAAATACAAAATTAAGATTATAATCAAATTAAAACACGGAAGAAATAAATAGCGAAAATAATATAAAGTGAAATAAAACGAATGTAACTATAACAAAATAAATAGAAAAATAAAAATAAAATTAAGTAAAAACAATTGAAAACCAGGGCAAAGGACTAGACAAAGTCAAGTCCCCGGCAACGGCGCCATTTTGCAAACAGGGCAATTGACCTACTAAAAACTATGAAATTAAACCTAGGAAATAATAAATCAAAGTCCTGTCGGGTTGCAAAAATCTCGGTCACTATAGTATAGGAAATTAAGTAGCCAGGTATCGAATCCACAGGACTTGGAGAAATAAGCCTAATCCTAGGAAAACTGGAAATTCAGGGGGTTGTTAATTATTTTGAGATTGAATTGAAATAACATAAATCAAGAATTTAAATGAACAATTAATGAAAGCTAATGATAAGTTTGATCAAATGAATGGAACTCCCTAAATTCTAGTTCATTAAAGAGCTCACCTATCAGAACATGTCAGCTCTAATCCAGTATCTGACAAAACACATATAGGAGGAATAAACACGAAGAATTATTAGCAATCGCAAAGAGAACTCATCTATCCGACTAGTTCTCCACAAATTTTCAGATTAATTCGAACTTCTTGTTAATCACCTGTTCTTATCATAACAAGACTCACAAAACAACTCTAAAAACTCATGATATTAATAGAGAAGGTGAATGATTAACATTAATCTGACAGCAATCCAATACAATCTCATATTCAAATTGCAGAAATACTAGTTATTTCGTATCCATTACGAACAATCCTCCCCCAGAGTAATCCTTACTAGCCAGACATATCAATGAAACAAATAAATACAACTGGGAAGGAATTCATCAAGAGAAAGAAGAACTCTCAAATTCGTTTGTAATCCAGATTCGAAGACTGCTGGCGCAAGGTTAAAGACGATGGTTGACTCACTTCTGATGATTCTCCTCGACGGCAATGATGATTGGTGTGATTGAATGGAATTGAGGACGTTGGTGCTGATGATGAAGAGCTTGAGATGAAGAGCGTTGTTTCCTGTCCAGAAGAGTCGTGATGTAATGAGATCCCTTTTCTTCACTGATTAGGTTACTTTTATAAGCATTTTTTCTACCTTTCTCTTCAAAACGTGGCACTTCTGCTGACAAATTAGTCACGTTCGAATGTTGGTCAGAACATCAAAGTCCGGACACTTCGTTTTGGAGTGCGGATCTGGCTTCGATTTTAAAAGTCTCGACTTGTGTCTGAACTTCAATGTTTGGACACAAGTTCGGACATGTAGGCGTGGAGCGGAGTTTCAACTTCTTCGTTGTGAGACTCAAAAAGTGTCTGAACCTCTAAGTTCGGACAAAAGTTCGGACACTCCCTCAAATGCAGCACTAGATCTCTCGACTTGTGTCTGAACATGGATGTTCGAACATAAGCTCGTACACACCTTTAAAACCTTCTAAAATCCTTGTTCTGACTCCAATTTGACCCCGTTTGTTGCATCATCACCGTCGTGAGTTCATCTACTATTTTCTTGTCTCTTCTCTGCATTTGACATAGAAAAAGGTATCAATTCTTAACAAACAACAAACCAAAGGAAAACGTAAGATAGGTGTGGAATATTATCAATGCAAATATGAAAATTAAGCATTAAAGACCACTAAAACCATTGCTAACAGAGAGTCTAGTAGGTATTTATTGAACAATTATGTACCAAAGATTAAACTAAAACCTAGGAAAAATCAAGAAGGTGTTGGGTATACTTTACCCGGCACTATGCACGACATAGACTAAAATGTTAAATAACCTACTGAATCTAATACGGGTAGCAAACAAAAACCCGGTCAAAGTAGCAAGGAAGCAATTTAAGACCAAGTATGTCGAACCCTAGGGACTTGTATAGAAAATTAGTCCTAGCCTTGGTAATTACTAAGTAAAGAAGGGGGAAATGTGAAACATTTTCTAATCCTAATTAAGACTTAACTAAACTAAGTGGTATTTACAATAAAATTATTCTTGATTCAGGACTTAAACCCATCTAAGTATCAATATGAACATGAAATATAAATGCAAGCCTTCGAATTAACCAACAGTTGAATGCGCCGGGTTCCCTACCGGATACCAGATGCACGGCATATTCAAAGACATTGAATGTGCTGGACATTGGCCACCCGGCAGTAAATCCGGCATAGTCAATGTGCGTATTCTTATTCCAGTTTCCGAGAAGAAAACAGAAGACTCACTACCTATTAACTATTCGAGCATATGTCATGCCACGAAATGAACAATGTAATGGGAAAGATGGGTTAATTCTCACTCTTACTACTAACTCTTAATTCACAAAAAGGGAGTAGGAAGATCATTAAGAGAGTCTAACCTATTCTACTTTTGGATTCATCCTCCTCAAGTAAAATTTGCATGAGGAGAATAAAAGATCAACCAATTCTCTTGCAATAAGTACCAACTCTTAATAAACTTGAAATTATATTAAGAAGAACATATTGTTTACAAGGAGAGTTTCATCCTAATCAAGAACAGAAGGGATTACTACTCAATCATTCATAAAGTGAAGAAGGAAATACAAGAGAATGGAGAGTTTTGACATAACCTTCACCCTCTAAATCTTCTTCTTCTTCTCTTGAATGGTTGTGCAGCAATTCCTTGGTCTCGAACTGTCGTCAATTATGTGAAGTGTGTGTAGGAATAAGATGGCATGAACTTTTTTAAAATGCCCAGACCTTCACCCCTTTTATAGAAAAAAATTCTTCAGATGCTGGGTCCCATGCCGGGTAGAAGTCATCCGGCATGTGAATAATACACATGCTTTTTAGTAACGGTCGAAACCGCCTTGGTGCGAAAAGTCACTTATGCCGGACAGATGATATCCGACATAACATCCAGCACTGAGTATCTGGTTAACGGTAAATAACCGTTGTCTTTTGGCGAACAGAGGCATCCTTTGATTATGTCGGCTACCGATCACCCAGCATTATGCCCGGCCATATCCTTTCCTGATGCATGCATATGTTGTGTAGAAGGAACCCGGCTCCACATCCAGCAAAGCTTGGTTTCGGATGTAAAATTTCTCCCGTTGCATATAAAACACATAAAACATAAGACTAGACACATAAAATCATTTCACATACAAAATAATGAAAATACTACTTACTCTAACCTTAATTTAACTAATATTACTGCAAATCTAGCTTATAAAATATGATAAGTCTAAGACTTATCAAGGCCCTACACTTACCTTTTGCTAGTCCAAGAGCATAATTAAATCAAGAAAGAGTAACTACTTGTGCACAAAACAGATAAACTCTAGAATGGCAATGAGATAATTCCCTCCTAACTACTTGACTCTTATCCATAAGCATCACTTAATCTTTCTCATTCTATCAATAATATACAAGTGGGTAAATGGTAAAAACATTCAATCTCAAAAACGGAACAAAGACTCATGGGCTATTTTGTATAAGGGATTTTTGCATCTCTTCTTCTTCCGGTTTCCAACATTCAGCTCTATTTCTCAAGAGTTTCTGAAAGTGGCCAAGACACTCATCAATGGTTTTAATAGTTCAGCCCTATTTTCCAAGGGTTTCTGAATCTAACCATGATTCTTTTTGCATTTAAAGAATGGGAATTTAGGAGAAAAACAAAAGGAAAAACTCTCATTTTTTTGCTTTTATTTTGAGGCAATCTTGCAACCTCATGTTGCTTCATATATATATATATATATATATATTAAGAAGAGATTTTTTTTCTCTTTCTTCTTTTTTTCAGAGCTTTTTTTATATTTTTTTTCATAACCCTTTTCTAAGATATTCACCCATAAGAATTGAACTATTTTGAAAAGGAAAGGAAAATATATTACCCAAAAGTAGATCAAGGACAAAAATAGAAGTAAGGTCATATGCTCATGTTAACAAAAAGAATCACGAAGTGACAATTGATATCTAAAGGTCATTAGAGAGCTTACCTCTTGAGAGAACAAATATTTGGCCTTCCTTGATGTCAACTTGATCAAAGACATACAAAAAGCAGAGTAGAAGGTTAATAAACAAACTTATTATATTGTATAAACTAGACATGCTATAAGTGTATAAATGTTTTTTGTAAGGGGTGTCCCCCTGCCCTACTCTAGGCAGGAACACTGTCCCCAGTGTTTAGAGAAGAAGAAAAGAAGTAAATAAATAAATAATGAGGAAATAATAATAACAATTAAGAGTAAATAAAGAAAACAACTCCCCTGGAATGTATACGTGGGAATTGGAAAGGCCCTACACTTGGCCTTTGGCTACATAGCAGCACCTTGTAGTTCGTAGTGGCATCAACTCCTTCGATGTGGAATCATTGAAAAGAATAGTGGCGGAATTGGAAGGCTTACAGTCAGGGCTTAGATATTTCATCAAGCGGGAACCACTGACTTTGAATCTTGTACCCGTAGAAGTTTCAAGTTCAACAGCACCATATTCAGTCATGGACGTGATAGTGAAAGGTCCAGCCCAGTGAGATTTCAACTTTCCCGGAATAAATCGAAGGCGAGAATTGTAGAGGAGGACTTGATCACCCACATGGAAAGTGCGTGGAAGAATAGCTTGGTCATGAATCTTCTTAGTACGCTCTTTATATAGATTAGCATTTTCGTAAGCATTGTGGCGTAATTCTTCTAGTTCAGATAACTGGAAGTTTCTTTTGACACCTGCCTTCTCCATGTCAAAGTTGAGTGCTTTGAGGGCCTAGTAGGCCTTATGCTCAAGCTCCACGGGCAAGTGACAGGCTTTTTCATACACAAGGCGGAAAGGTGTGGTCCCAATAAGAGTTTTAAGGGCAGTTCGATATGCCCATAAAGCATCGTCAAGTTTGGGGGACCAATCCTTGCGAGATGAACGGGCTGTTTTCTGCAAGATCCATTTCAATTCACGGTTAGAGACTTCGGTCTGTCCATTAGCCTGTGGATGGTAGGGAAGGGTAACCTTATGATGGACACCATACTTTGTTAAGAGGTTATCAAATTGACGGTTGCAGAAGTGAGAACCGCCATCAGAAATGATAGCTCATGGAATGCCAAATCTGGTGAAGATGTTTTTCTTTAAAAATTTCAGAACAGTCTTGGCATCGGCAGATGAGCATGGAATGGCTACAACCCATTTGGAAACATAGTCGACGGCGACTAGGATATACTGATGGCCATGTGATGAGGGAAATGGACCCATGAAATCGATGCCCCAAACATCGAATAATTCCACTTCCAGGATATTAGTTAGCGGCATTTCATGACGCCTGGAGATGTTTCTCATTCTTTGACAACTGTGGCATTGGGAAACAAATTTATGGGAATCTTTATGTAAGGTTGGCCAATAGAGCCCTGATTCCAAGACCTTTGCCATTGTTCGAGTTGCCCCATGATGTCCACCGGCCTCCTTAGAGTGACAAAATTGTAGAACTGAAGTGACCTCATATTCAGGAATGCATCTCCGGATGATCCCATCGGCACATACCTTGAATAAGTATGGATCCTCCCAGAAGAAATGCTTTACTTGAGATAGAAATCTCTTCTTTTGCTGAGAGGAGAGCCCATGAGGTAGGATTCCGGAGGCTAAGTAATTGGCAATGTCTACAAACCACGGCTCCTGCAAGGCTTCACACAATGCAACCAATTCTGTAAAATTATGTGCAATGTCATCTTTAGATGCAGACTCCATCATGTAAGCTGCTGAACACTGAACACCATCTCGTCTGGAAAATACTCCTTGATGGGGATCCCGTCGTATGGCTGTTCAATGCGGGAGAGGTGATCAGCAACACCGTTGAGATAACCCTTTTTGTCAACAACCAAAACATCAAATTCTTGTAGTAAAAGAATCCAGCGCAACAACCTTGGCTTGGCTTCTGCCTTGGTAAAGAGGTATTTAAGGGCAGAATGATCCGTATGCACAATGACTTCACTCCCCCAAAAGTAAGAGCGAAATTTGTCTAGGGCGAAGATGACTGCAAGAAGCTTCTTTTCTATGGTTGTGTAATTCTTTTGTGCATCTACAATGGTCTTGCTTGCATACATGATTATTCGCAATACGTTATCTTTTTTCTGACATAGCGCAACCCCCACAGCATAGTCGCTTGCATCACACATGATCTTGAAGGGAAGAGACCAATTAGGGGAGATGACTATAGGGGCTGAAATTAACTTTTCCTTGATGACTTCAAATGCTTCCAATCATTCCTTTGTGAATTCAAATTTTGTATCCTTCCCCAATAAATCACTTAAAGGTTTGGCAATCTTAGAGAAGTCAGAAATGAACCGACGGTAGAACCCGGCATGGCCTAAAAATGCTCGAACCTCTTTGAAGGTAGTAGGAGGTGGGAGTTTCTCGATGATTTCGACCTTGGCCGGGTCTACTTCAATACCAACTTTTGACACTTTATACCCCAACACAATGCCCTTCTTCACCATGAAGTGGCATTTTTCCCAATTCAGGACTAAATTTGTATCTTCACACCTGTCTAAAATCAAATCCAACTGCTACAAACAATCGTCAAAGGTGGAACCATATACATTGAAATCATCCATGAATACTTCCATACTCTTTTCTATGAAATTAGAAAATATTGCTTGCATGCAACGTTGGAAAGTGCCAGGAGCATTGTAAAGTCCAAATGGCATACGATTATAAGCAAATGTACCATAAGGACATGTAAAAGTGGTCTTTTCCTGATCCTCTTGTGCAATTGGGATCTGAAATAGCCTGAGTAGCCATCTAGGAAACAATAAAATTCTTGACCTACTAATGTTTCTAACATTTGATCTATAAAATGGCAAAGGGAAGTAATCCTTTCTAGTGGCTGCATTTAATCTTCTATAATCAATGCACATTCTTCAGCCAGTTGTTTGTCTTTGTGGGATTAATTCCCCATTTTCATTAGGGACGGCTACTATGCCTCCTTTTTTAGGAACCACTTGGACAGGACTCACCCAAGGGCTATTGGAAATCGGGTAGATGATACCCGCGTCTAACAACTTCAAAACCTCCTTTTTCATAACTTCTTTCAAATTTGGGTTTAATCTCCTCTGCCCTTGCCTAATCGATTTATGGTTATCCTTCATAAATATACGATGAGTGAAAAAGCTAGGATCAATGCCTTTTAAGTCAACTAGACACCAACCTATTGCTCTCTTATGATCTCCTAAGACTCCTAATAATTTGGTTTCTTGCTCAGCAGTTAGAAGTGAGGAGATAATAACAGGGAGAGTATTGTTACCTGCCAGGAAGGCATATTTGAGATGAGAGGAAGTGCTTTAAGATCTACCTTGGGAGGTTGTTCGATTGATAGAATGGCTTTAAATGGTGAGCGATCTAAGATCTCTAATGGTGGTGGACAACCATTGGCACTTTTTCGCTTACCACCATTGAGTTGGTCAATAACCACCTTGATTTCCCTTGCGGGAGACTCTTCGATTGATGAAACCAAGATTTGCTCTAGTGCCTCTAATTTGTGCGGTTCAATTGAGGGGATGAAGAATGTCTCTTCGTCATCTTGGAATTCATTCTCACAATTATCTGCCAAAAGACCGACACAACAAACAGTACAAGCATTTACACTTTTTCTTACCTTCTTTGCCATATCGAACTCGATATTTTCGTCCCCAACTCGGAAGATGACTTTGCCCTCATGAACGTCAATGATTGCGCACGCAGTACTTAGGAAAGGTCTTCCAAGGATTAAAGGGACTTCAGTATCTTTATCAATGTCTAGAATCACGAAGTCGGCTGGAAAGATGAAATTGTCGACTCCAACTACCAAATTTTCCACCATTCCCATAGGTTTGATTGAGGATCTATTAGCCAATTGCAGGGAGAAGGATACCGGCTTCAGTTGACTGCCATGAATCCTGGTGAAAATTAAGTATGGCATGATATTGATGCTGCACCAAGGTCACATAGACCATGACTGCAATCAATATCTCCAATATAGCATGATACAATTGGTAGTCCGGGGTCTTTCAGTTTGGGCGGTAGTGCTCGTAGCAATGCTGCGGAGCACTCCTCGGTTAGACTTACCATCTTCACATCCTCCATCTGTCTTTATTATTGATTAATTCCTTCAGGAACTTGGCATAAGTGGGCATTTACTTCAATGCATCAAGCAGAAGTATATCAATAGTTAACCGTTTAAAGATACCCAAAAATTTCTGAAACTACTCATCTAAATGCTTTTTCTTAAGCCTATTAGAAAATCGTAGTTTTTCAGCAGAAATTTGATTTTTATGGGAGGAGAAGAAGTAGAAGAGTGAGAGAGAGCGATAGGAGCCTGTGTCTCCTGAGATTGTACCTCTAGAGAGATTTCCTCCAAGTCAGTAGGATCAATTTTCTTTTTTTTTCTTTTCTTTGATCCTTACCTATATCTCTTCCGCTTCTGAGAGTGACTGTTTATATTGTTACTCCCAAGGGTAACTGATTTTGCGTGCCTCTTGGGTTCGTTTGAGTTTGTGAAGGTAATTCGCCTGATGGCCTCTGTTGGGTAAGCATTGTTGGTCTGAGATGTAGTGACTTCTGATCCTTACGAAGGGCCGCAATATCTTCTTGTGTATCTCATGATTTGTTTATCAAGGCCGTCATTAGGTCACGCATCTCAGCCATCCCTGCGTCATGTTTGGAATGTGGGGGTGGTCTATTTGATGGAATACCACCATATGTTTGTTGCTGGAATTGTCTTGGATTTCCTTGAAATCCGGGTTGGTTCTGTTATAACCCAAGATGCCGTTACAATTTTATTTTGTCACAACTTATTTTAAGTTGTTTCATTCTGGATTCAGGACGTGTATGTCTTTAGGATTAAAGTCAAAGGCGAGGTGGTCTTTTCCGTTTAGATTTTCGGTATGGGATTATTATTAATATTTGGGTGATATTAATAATTCTCGATTTACAGTTCTAATCATCATGTTCATTCACGATCAGTCCCTCAACTCTCGAGATGTTCTTCTTCCTCCCCTCTCTCAACGCTCTCTTCTACATCACCGATCTACCAAGTTCTGCTGATTGGAGACTCGAGTGCTATTGCGAATTCTTCGGTCGTCTTGCTGTTCCCCTTCGCAGTCCGGTTTGTGTATCGTTCGTTAGTTATGCAATTCAGTTTGGAGAACTTCTCCAATCCCTAACTCTCTTCTCCAATCTGATTAGGGAATCAGTAATCCTCCGACGTCTCCGTCGATCTCTCCTCTGCTGTGGACTGCTGTTGCGTTCGTGTCAGTCGGATTCAGGTATGCGTTATATTTCGTTGTTGGGCAATTTGTTTACAAATTGGGGGTTCTACGTTTGAGTTCGAGTTTGTTTCTACGGTTATGATTGTTCAGCGTGATTGGGGCTGCGTCGTTGGACTGCGCTGCTGCTACTGTGTCTGTATTTCGGATCATTCTGCGTCAGGTTGAAGAGTTTCTGCTGTAGCGAGGTAGGTGGCTCTCGGATTCGGCTTGTGTGTTCAGCCTTGGGGAGTTTGGTTGCGACAAATTAACTCTATGAATTGACTTCGTGTTGTTTTTGATTTATGTCTGATTTAATGCATTTCCAATGGATTAAACCCCAAAGGTTGTTTTCTGAAAGTGTGTGTCGATTTGGATTTGTTTCGGTGTTTCTATTCTTTTTGTTCAGTTCAGGAAATTCGGGCTGTCCGAACTTCAGTCCGAGCTTTGAAGTTCGGACAGGCCTCTGCTGCGTTTTTATTTTCGAGTTCTGTAAGTGTCTGAACTTCGATCCGAATTTTGAAGTTTGGACACCCTCTGTTTTATGAAATAATCCGAACTTTTAAGATCAGACTTCACCACGGGTTTTTTTCGGAAACTATCCGAACTTCAGTCCGAGCATTGAAGTTTGGACACTGTGAATTTTTCGACCTGTTTTAGTTCGACTTGCGTCCGAGCTTCGACGTTCGGACACAAGTTCGGACAACACTCTGTTTTCGCCTTAACTTGCTCGTTTGAGATCCGTTTTGAGTGCCGTTTGCGGCGTTGGATTCCTCTTTTCAAATACTATCTGTTTACATATGTTTGAGCACACGAGTATGTGTTCTCTGATTTGAAAGTCTTCAACAAGCTTGCAAATTCTGTGACTTCTGTTTACGGGGTTGGATTCCCCTTCTGATTACTCAGCTTTATATGTACTTTCTGGTGTGTTTGGTGCACATGTGCTTATTTAGATTTAAGCTTCTGTTTTGGGACCTGGTTATCTCTGTATCTAAACCTTTGAATTACTGGTTTAGCTGTCTCGTGGCGCGCTGTGTAGGATATCCTTCTGCTTCACGGGTGATGTTCCCCGTTCTGTTCACAGGTGTCCCACCTGTTCTATTTACGAGTGAGGTTTCCTCGTTCTGTTCATGAGTTATTGCTCTTTCTGTCTATATGCTGTGATCAACAGGTGTCCCTTTCTATTTTCTAATTCTGTCTATTTCTAACTCTGTTTAGTCCCTTTAATTGAAGGACTTATGCATTTGTTTTCTGACGTGGTTATGGATTCCTTCTGACTCCTTCTAATTTGATAATATTCTTTAAATGTTTTGAGCATGGTGGTTGATGAAGTAAGTCATCTACTGGGCATAGTTGTGTGCTTAATTCACCTACTTATTCTAACATTGCAGATTGATCAGCGAGGATCACTTTGTTCAGCATCTGAAGTTTAGTCCTCGATTTATTCAGTTCTTTGAGACATTTGTATTTTGACTTGTAGCCTTTGGGCCTCTAAAGTTGGCTTCTGCTTTTGTTTCGCTTGTGGGTTTAGTATTAACTTTTGGGATGTTTCAACATCACTTTGACTATACTTGTATATAAGTATTCTGTTTTGGGCCTTTATTTGGTTGTTTGCGTTCGATCATTAGAGCCTTGCGTTGTTAAGTAATAATACGGCGTGTAACATCCCTAACTCCTAGGACAATGTTGGGGGTGTTACATTTAGTGGTATTAGAGCTCTGGGTTTTAATCTGCTGGGATTTTAAGTTAGCCAGTCAGTCAGAAACATCAGAACTAGTGTCTGAGTCTAATTGCCTGCTGTTGGACTTTCAGAATGCCGCCAAGAAGAACACTGATCCCTCCAGGAAATGTTGCTGATGCTGTTTAGTAGTTTATGACGCAGCTCATGCAGACGATGGCTGCAGGGGTGGACCAGCTGGAGGAGGACCAGTTGGCACTAGTAGAAAAAAGATTTTAAATGACGGGCTTTAAACCACGGTTAATGATAAAACCGTCATTTAAAGTGTATAAACCACGGTTATTTAGAGAACCATCATATATGTTGCTTGGCTCGCTATATAAACGACGGTTTCAAAATAAACCGTCGTTTATAGTTCAACGCCTTAGAAGATAAATGACGGTTCCCGTTACAACCGTCGTATATAATCAACATAAACCACGGTTACTATTGAACCGTCGTTTAAAGTCTTACGCCAACACTTAAAAACCACGGTTTATCTACGAACCGTCGTTTATTCCCCTCGTGACATAGATTTTAAACGACGGTTTTTTTATCAACCGTCGTTTAAAGTTATTGAATTAAAACCCGAGCCTCATTTCTTCTTCCTCCCGCTTCTTCTTCCTCCCGCTCTGCTGTGCGATTCCGACTCCCTTCCTCTCCCGTCGACGACTCCCACCCCCTCGCCGTTTTGCCTTCCGCCGTCGCCCTGCTCCAGCTCGCTCCACCGCCCTCGTCTTGTCACCTCGAAGCTCCCCCTGTACTGAAGCGCGCCAACGCCGCCCTTCCCAGCCGCGCCAACGCCGTCCCTGCTCGCCTAACTCCGATTTCTCCTCTCTCTGCTCACCACCGAAGGTATTTGCCAGTTGGGTTGTTCTTGTTGTATATATTACAGGCGCGAGCATGTATTGTATATATGGAGAAAAAGTTTCTCCGATTGCGTCGAGAAATACAGGCGCGAGCATTTTGTATATATGCTCTTGTTCGTCATTTAAGGGTTGCAAAATTTTGGAATCTTGTTCGACAGTTAGGGCTGCAAATTAGAGATGAAAATCTTGTTCGACAGTTAGGCTACAAATTCTCTGTCGGGTTGCAAAATTTTGGAATGAATACAGGCGCGAGCATGCATGTATATTGTTGTTCACTAGATAGGGATGCAATTTACTAATTCCTTAAATTATGGAAGTTCACAAATTCAAGTTTGTTTGAGCGAACGTTTGACGATATGGGTTTCATATATATATATATATATATATATGCAATGGTTTTGATAGCAGAGAGTTGGTTTTGATAGCAGAGAGTTGGTTTTGATAGCAGAGAGTTGGTTTTAATAGCAGAGAGTGGTGGACTGATGTGTTAATTGTTTTTGTCTTCTTTGTTTTGGTTGTTTTGATTTTCTAGTGTCGGTTGAGATATTATATTTTCTGTCACATTATGATTATTATTGTTGTTGTTATTGCGATCGAGGGAGGGAGAGAGAGTCGTACGACGTATGTTTATGCAGGGGAAAAAGAATGAAAACAATTCTCTAGAGTTCTCTTAAATGTTTGTTTATGTAGGGAAAATGAAAGGGTTTTCGTAGTAGTCTTTCTGATGTTGGTACTATGTTTGTTTCTGCCTTAAAAAAATGTGGGGTATATAAAAATACGCAAAGGTCATGCCAAATTTTTTCCAGAATTTAACCTTATTTTAATTTTATTGAATAGGTGTTCTACGGTTGAACAATCCCTCTTCCTTCCCATTTGTGACTTGATCATCCTTATTCATCATTAGGTTAGTTTTTTAAAAATGTTATGGTTTATTCAAAATATATCTGTTTGTTAATTTGTTCAATTATTCATATATTTTTCAAATTAAAACCTTGTACTTTAATTTCATTGTATTCACTACACACAGTCAGATTGTCTACTTGTCGCACTATCTGCTTGTGAGCCTCGATTTTAAACCCTATCCTATGTTGAATAAAGTTGATTAGGATCTAAACGGGTTTTAGGTCCACTTATAACCTAAGATTAATAACTATGTCACATAACAATAATTATTAAAACCTAAGCTAGCTCACTGGAACCTATTATGAGTCGCCACCTAATTTTGACCTAGATTAAATTAGGAAAGGAGAGCTCGGGTTCGGGGGCTTGATATTCGACTTATTTAGGGTTCAATTACTTTCATTACCCTTCCTAGGTCGTTTTTCCTCTACTCAGTTTATTTACGGCTTACTACAAAGTCGTTTTTAACCTAAGTGCGCGCTTCTGTTTTTTTGTGTTTTTATCATTTTTTGACAGAAAACAAAGTGAAATTGAAAGCTACCTAAACTAGGGTTTCGGAGGCAGAATTAGGTCAAATTTCATTTCCGTCCGTAGCCACGGACCTAATGTCCGAAACCACGGACCCCAGTTAACCTAAATACACAGAAAAGTCGAAATTAAAGGAAAACAAAAATTCGCAAGGTCCGGGGCCACGGAGGATGTCCGTGGGCCCGGACATTATTAGAAAAACCTAAATTTTGAATTTTTAAAATCCCGCCGCCGTCCGTGGTCTCGGACAACGCGTCCGAGGTCCCGGACCATAGGTCCGAGGTCACGGACCCCCACGGACAGGGGTTTTCAGAAGGTTCCCGAGGGTGTTTTGAGCTCAAATTTTAGGGTGTGTAGCCTGAAAGATGTACAAGACGTTAGTGATTGAAAGTTTTCAATTTGAATTCGAATTAAGCACGAAACTTAGCAAACAAGTTATCTGACAGAGGCTTAAATAAACAGCAATACAGAAGCCTACGAAGGTTAGTTTGAGCCCAAATTTTGAGGCAAGACAGATAATACCGTGGTGAATCAGGGAAGTGGATTTCTACCTGTTTTACCTTCGGATTCACAACGTTTCTTCACACCGGGACTCGTCGAGTGCTCCGTTGATGGCAGACCCGAGAGGATTTCGACCCAAGCTTCTGGTTGTTGGTTGTTCTTGCTGTTCTTCACGTTTTAGAGGTGTTTTTGTGAGGTTTGATGATTATTGGTGCTTTGGGGATTGGAAAACGTGTTTAGATGGTGATTTCGGGGGATTTTCAGTATGATTTGGGTGGCCGGGTGGTGTTGGAAAACGTGAGAGAGAGAGAGGAGGCCGTGTTTCTGACTCTCTAGGGTTCTTCATGTGAGGTTCTGCTTTTATCCAAAAACCTATCCCCTTATATAGACTTCCTTAAAGATAAAGAGAATCTAGTAAAAGTAAGATTTTTCGATATTTTAACTAAGCAACTTCCCAAAGGAATTTTGCTATGAAATTTTAACCACATGTCAAGAATGGATATTATGAATTTTCTGAGGTGGAAACGAATTTTTTAAATGCTGGAGCATTTTTAAATTGAATTTCTCGTCAGATTCAGTCAGAAATTGCTAGAAAATTATTGGAAATTCGAAAAATCAAAATTCCAACGCCATTATGCTTAAAATGTCATCCTCTATCATGGGTTAAAAATCAAAGCATTCCGAGCTGATTTGGGCACCCTCTAGAGGAGAGAAAGCCTATAGGAGAACTCAGAAGCCTTAAAAATTACGAAAACGCCCCTGACAATGACGAAACTGCTCCTCAGGCCCTGGAACACACCGATCGAGCCGGAATCCCTCATTACCCGATCAAATATCCCTCACGACACCAAAACCTTGCAGACCCTAACCAGGGGGGTCAAAATTTTGGGTATAACAGATTGCCCCCCGTCAACTGGACTTTGTAACGAATGTGAAAAGTCTGGTTGATGCTTGAGTGGTGCCCCAAAATTTGGACCCCACAGAATCCTCCACGTTGTATGAAACGGGTTAACGATGCCCAGCTACTCGGAGGCGCTAACTACCAAAGCTACAAAGCATTGTCGAGCTATTCTAAGGCGCTGACTACCTAAGCTACAAAGCATTGTCGAGCTATTCTAAGGCGCTGACTACCTAAGCTACAAAGCATTGTCGAGCTATTCTAAGGCGCTGACTACCTAAGCTACAAAGCATGTCGAGCTATTCTAAGGCGCTGACTACCTAAAATGATGAAAATGATGTCAAGCTATTCTAAGGTGCTGACTACCTAAAATACAAAGCATTGTCGAGCTATTCTAAGGCGCTGACTACCTAAATGATGAAAATGATGTCAAGCTATTCTAAGGCGTTGACTACCTGAAATGATGAAAATGATGTCAAGCTATTCTAAGGCGTTGACTACCTGAAATGATGAAAATGATGTCAAGCTATTCTAAGGCGTTGACTACCTGAATGATGAAAATGATGTCAAGCTATTCTAAGGCGTTGACTACCTAGGATGTAAAAAACTGGATGGCATGCAAATGCAAGAATGCTGAAATGCTAATGATGCAAATGATGCTGATGCTGATGATAATGCCGGTGATTTTGATGATGCTCGATGCTTCTGGGGACCGAAACCCGTTCCAATGCTCCTGGTTGGTATACTATGGGGACTTATTGCCTCTGCCCACCAACTGGGGTGCTGGGATAACTTCTAGATTACCAAGGGGACTTATTGCCACTGCCCACTAGTTGTTTCTCCCAGAAGTTGACATGAAGATGGGGACTTATTGCCTCGCCCCGCCAACTTAGATCACGCTCATCTTCTCGCACTGAAGATGATACTAGGTCTCGTACTGGTCTCGCACTGGATGATGACGCTCGGTCGCACAGAAGAAGATGAGGTCTTGCACTGAAGATGATGGGTCTCGCCACTAACGATATGATGGTCTCGCACTGATGAGATGCATGGTCTCGGAAGAAAATGATGGGCCTCGCACTGATGAAGATGGTGGTCTCACACTGAAGTCTCGTACTGAATGGCTGGATCTCACACTGATTCTAGGCCTCGTACTGAATGAAGATGCTAGGTCTGTCTGAATGAGGAATCTGCAGGGCCTTTCACCGATTTTGGGTCTCGAACTAAAAATAAGTTAGGAGGAATGGTCTCGTGCAAAGGGTAAAACTGATCACTGAGTGCCAAACATGGCATGATGATAAGATGTATGCAATCAAAATATAGAAATACTCGTTCAGAACAGGAATTTGTTGGAAAAGGTGCCAAACGTGGCAGTGTTGAAGAAAATTTTGTTTACTGAAAAGGAAAGTGAATTATCATTTCCTGACCATAGATTTCGGACTTGCAATTTATCTCCTAGGAGATGAACATGCCATCGGTGGGGATGGTGTATGATGTAAGGTAAGGGCTTATGTGGGCCTGTGTAGTTTGATGTGCAGGTAAGGGCTTTTTGTGGGCCTGTGTAGTGGGGTTGTGGAGGTAAGGGCTTATGTGGGCCTGTGGTGAATGGTGGTGGTGATGTTTGAGCTTTGGGTTCCAATTGGCGTTGCATAGCAATTGTTGGAACCAACAATTGCCCCCAGTATTTTCCTTAAGACAATCTGAGCTAGAGTTCATGGCAATCGATCGGAACGATCGATTGCCCCCAGTATTTCCTTTTATTAAACGTGCGAACGAGTCTCGTCCTCACAGGGTCAAGGCTTATGTTTTTACGTGTGCTTCCTAACCTACACTCGGCGTGTTTGTGTTTTGCACTCGTTCCTCACCACGGTCACAACTTCTAGCCATTGAATTCGATATTTGATGAATTTACGCATTCGATCTGTTACTTTCACGTGATTAGACAACAACTATCAAGTCGGAAGTCTTTAAAGCTTATAACATGGCCATAGGGGTGATGAATGACAACAGGGTCATGGAGGGATATTTGAGGTATGTGGAGCTTAAATGGTGACCAAAGCTGCAACTTGTGTCTTCTCTCAGATTCATCTTCCTTGTCTTGAAGTCGTCTAGCTGCTTCAGTCGATGTTGTTTCGAGCTTCTGGACTTGGACTTTTGAAGTTGTCCTTTACACCATTTTCTTTTTTGTCATTTGGATTTCCGAGGCACTTCGGGATTGCCTTTTTGTTTTATCCTTTCTTGACTTTTCCTTCGGGGTTCTTGTGTTTCCCGGTTTTGAACTTTGAGAGCTGTTTTTGATGTTAGCTCATTTGATCCTGTGTCCCTCTGGGACCATTTGCGGATCGCTTCGCCATGCTGATAGCGGCATTGCTTCTCTGGACTGATGAGAATGTTATCTGAGAGTCGGGCTCCTCGCTTCCTTTGGTCACCGGGTCGAACATTCATCATTGGCCGGGTTATTTTGTGGAGTTCATAATATCAAAAGGGGATATATGAAAGGCTCAGCGGGGGTGCCTAGGGTTTAACGTCAGGGTTCACAAGCTTTTGGCTATGTGGTGTTGTACCTAGGTGCTTCGTCATTCCTGATAGTTGTGTATCCATTCTTTGTTACTTTTCACAGGTCTAAGCGTAAATTTACAAATTATCTCCTTCGGTCGGAGTTATGCCGTTTACCCTACCTTTGAATGTGGTCTCACCTGAGCCGTGCAAAAACGGCACGCTCGTTCACTCATGGTTTTTCCACACTCGAGGCACTCTCGTGAAATGGTCACTCAGAGACTTGTTCACACAATTAAACGAAAGAAATAATCATTATTGGTCTTTAAACTCAGATTGCCCCCAGTATTGATATGGGGTTTATGACAATAATTTGGAGATATGGATTTTGAACCGCTTCGTGGGTTATTTTGGATGCTTTGGGATAGGTTGTAGTGCTTAGCAACGCATGCTCACCCTTTCAGAAATAAAAGACAAGTCGTTATGTTCCATAGCCGAGGAATGATTACTCTGTGATTCTTTTCCTTAAAAACAATTTTGCTTTTTCTTTTTCGATGAACGAAAATGGCTCATACAAGAATTGTGAAAATGGAACTATGATTTTATTTAAGATCATGAGAGAAACGTAAAGATTACAATCGGTGGTGACTGAAAACTACCTAAGAAGATAAGCAACCAGAAGGTGCAACAAAACGATTTGCATACTTAGAAGAATTGGACTCCTTGCTCGAGGAGGTCTTGAATCTTGTGCTTCAATGCTCGGCAATTGTCAGCATAATGGCCAGGCAACTGATGGTAGTGGCAGAATTGATTAAGATGCCTTCCCAAATGAGTGGTTCCCGGTCGAGGGGCCAAGGGCTGTAGCAAGTTTCTCTTCTGAAGCTCTTCAAACGCCTGACTTGGTGCTCGGCCAATGTTGGTGAATTCCCTTTGCGATGAGTGTCGGCGTGGTAAGGGTACCGTCCTAAAGTTTTGATGCGGGGCTCTAGGTTGTTGAACCATATTCACTTCTGGGAAACTGCTTTGAGCGCAAGCTACTGGCTGAAGACAAGCCTTTTCTGGTCCTGGCTTAGATAATTTGGAGCTACTGCCGGAGTCTCTTGAGCGCTCGAGCTCCAACCCTTCCTTATGAATCCTTTCCTCTAGAACACCGACTTGTCCCATCAACATGTCAAAACTTGGAAAGTACATAAATTTTAGCTCATGGTTGTGTTGTTTCCGCATGTTCTCAATTATCATGCGGATTTGCTCTTGCTCGTCCATTTTGGTAGGCATGGCCGCGGCCTTTCTCCTCCAACGCTTGATGAAGTCAGACATGGACTCGCCGTCTTTCTGTCGGGTTCCTGCAAGATCAATTCTGGTGACCTCGAGGTTCTTAGCAT
Source organism: Limonium bicolor (assembly GCA_023374045.1). Taxonomy (NCBI): domain Eukaryota; kingdom Viridiplantae; phylum Streptophyta; class Magnoliopsida; order Caryophyllales; family Plumbaginaceae; genus Limonium; species Limonium bicolor. The sequence goes on along the minus strand of CM041781.1, from coordinate 104,646,949 downwards.
ACTCGAAATGATTTAGGAAAGCCTCGCAAACCTCCTCGTAGGTCTTGGTATTCATCTTCTGAGTGAGATACCAACGCTGAGGAGTCTCGTCTAGATAGCGAGCAAAAACTTTGGCTTTTTGCATGTCGTTGAGCCCCAAGATGGACATTTCCCGGTCGAACATAGCCAAATGAATCTGTGGATCTGAGGAACCCTTGTACAAAGCGAGTGTGGGCATCTTCAGCTTTGGCGGAAGATCAACCTCGGGATACGATGTCATGGAAAGGTAATCGAGGCCAACCGGCTTGCTAGCCTTTTCCATGCGCTCGATCCTTTTCAGAGCCTTCTTGAATTCTGCGGCTAGTTGGTAGTCCGGGACGACTTGCCCTACAAATCCTTGTGCATCCTGGGCCTCAACGGAGTTAACTTCGATGTAGTCGCGCCCGTTCCCAGAGTCGGCTATCTTTCCTGAAATGTTTTCCTGATGACCAATCTCAAGGGAATTGATTTTGCTTTTCAACTCTTCGATGATGGTGACATACTTAGCCTCCATGTCATTAGTGGCGGACCTATGTTTCTGTTCCATGGCGTCCAAGGCAGCCATGTACCTTTGATCTAAGGCTGCAAACTGGGCCTCCATGCTGACTGGGTTTCCTCCTTCTGCCATACTTTGGATTCGGGTTTATCTGTTGGAAAATAACAGTGGACTGAGCTAAAATTCTGGGCCGTGAAGAAGTTCTAGGTAAAAACTTGTTTGGGCCGCAAGAAAAGCATATGAGCTGGAATGATCCCTAGATCACAAATGGGCCTAACTTTCTTTGGGTCAGAGAAGATGGTTGCTAAGCTGACAAAGATTTTACTTGCAGGATTTGTGAGCTATTTCAAGTTCAGGTGGATTTCTTTTTATGGGCCTAGAACTAATTGGATAATTCAAATTGGGCCAGAAGAGAAATCACCTAAGTCTAGGCTTTTGGGCCGAAGCCCGAACGACTCACATGTTAAACCAAACAGGGCCTCTGGGCCGCAAACAAATAGAGTTGCCAATTCGTGTTGGGCTAGGTTGATGTAGGAGAAGTTCCTATCAATCTCTAGGCGGGGTAGTGGGCCGATCATACAAGCAAACAAGGCCCACACAAATTCAACATGTCCTCACTTGACGGTTAAATCAACTTGGGAATGGATCGATCCGGAGAGGTGCTTGGGGCTTGGGCCCAGGTTACCACAAAGGAATAGGGCTTGCACGCTATTCTCTTTGGGCTTCCCCACTTTTTCACATCACTGTTAAGTGTGCGTCTACGGTCGGGTCTTTGAATGACCAAACATTGGGCTTGGTAAGGGTACTGCCAGGAAAACGCTTGGGGCTAAGGCCCAGGTATTAAGGGGGTGTGGTTAGACGACACCCTCCTCTTTTCCCTCGCTTATTCACATCACCTAAAAGGTGTGAGTCCCTGACAGGGGACCCTCAAACGGGTCCCGGGGTGAAATTGGCTTGCATGGACCCTCGCTCTCATATGATGCAAGGGTGCAAAAATTAAAGTGCGCACAAAAGTAAACAAACAACATAGTAGAAGCCATAAATAAACATTTTCAAGTTAAGCCCTCTCTCTTAAAATCAAACAAGTTAAAATTAAGAAGTTTGTCCCCAGCAGAGTCGCCAGTCTGTGAGCCTCGATTTTAAACCCTATCCTATGTTGATAAAGTTGATTAGGATCTAAACGGGTTTTAGGTCCACTTATAACCTAAGATTAATAACTATGTCACATAACAATAATTATTAAAACCTAAGCTAGCTCACTGGAACCTATTATGAGTCGCCACCTAATTTTACCTAGATCAAATTAGGAAAGGAGAGTTCGGGTTCGGGGGCTTGATATTCGACTTATTAGGGTTCAATTACTTTCATTACCCTTCCTAGGTCGTTTTTCCTCTACTCAGTTTATTTACGGCTTACTACAAAGTCGTTTTTAACCTAAGTGCGCGCTTCTGTTTTTTTGTGTTTTTATCATTTTTTGACAGAAAAAAAGTGAAATTGAAAGCTACCTAAACTAGGGTTTCGGAGGCAGAATTAGGTCAAATTTCTTCCGTCCGTAGCCACGGACCTAATGTCCGAACCACGGACCCCAGTTAACCTAAATACACAGAAAAGTCGAAATTAAAGGAAAACAAAAATTGCAAGTCCGGGGCCACGGACAGGATGTCCGTGGGCCCGGACATTATTAGAAAAACCTAAATTTTGAATTTTTAAAATCCCGCCGCCGTCCGTGGGTGTCCGTGGTCTCGGACAACGCGTCCGAGGTCCCGGACCATAGGTCCGAGGTCACGGACCACCCACGGACAGGGGTTTTCAGAAGGTTCCCGAGGGTGTTTTGAGCTCAAATTTTATGGGTGTGTAGCCTGAAAGATGTACAAGACGTTAGTGATTGAAAGTTTTCAATTTGAATTCGAATTAAGCACGAAACTTAGCAAACAAGTTATCTGACAGAGGCTTAAATAAACAGCAATACAGAAGCCTACGAAGGTTAGTTTGAGCCCAAATTTTGAGGCAAGACAGATAATACCGTGGTGAATCAGGGAAGTGGAGTTTCTACCTGTTTTACCTTCGGATTCACAACGTTTCTTCACACCGGGACTCGTCGAGTGCTCCGTTGATGGCAGACCCGAGAGGATTTCGACCCAAGCTTCTGGTTGTTGGTTGTTCTTGCTGTTCTTCATGTTTTAGAGGTGTTTTTGTGAGGTTTTGATGATTATTGGTGCTTTGGGGATTGGAAAACGTGTTTAGATGGTGATTTCGGGGGATTTTCAGTATGATTTGGGTGGCCGGGTGTTGGAAAACGTGAGAGAGAGAGAGGAGGCCGTGTTTTCTGACTCTCTAGGGTTCTTCAGCATGTGAGGTTCTGCTTTTATCCAAAAACCTATCCCCTTATATAGACTTCCTTAAAGATAAAGAGAATCTAGTAAAAGTAAGATTTTTCGATATTTTAACTAAGCAACTTCCCAAAGGAATTTTGCTATGAAATTTTAACCACATGTCAAGAATGGATATTATGAATTTTCTGAGGTGGAAACGAATTTTTTAAATGCTGGAGCATTTTTAAATTGAATTTCTCGTCAGATTCAGTCAGAAATTGCTAGAAAATTATTGGAAATTCGAAAAATCAAAATTCCAACGCCATTATGCTTAAAATGTCATCCTCTATCATGGGTTAAAATATCAAAGCATTCCGAGCTGATTTGGGCACCCTCTGGAGGAGAGAGAAAGCCTATAGGAGAACTCAGAAGCCTTAAAAATTACGAAAACGCCCCTGACAATGACGAAACTGCTCCTCAGGCCCTGGAACACACCGATCGAGCCGGAATCCCTCATTACCCGATCAAATATCCCTCACGACACCAAAACCTTGCAGACCCTAACCAGGGGGGTCAAAATTTTGGGTATAACACTGCTGCTGTCAACCTCTGCCACCGGTTTGCCTGATCAGAACCCACGGTAAATCACTTGTATTTCTGATTATAATTTTAGAAACAAATAGTAATATAAATGATAATATATATATATGTATATATATATATATATATAATATTGTCACAAATAGACGTTATACTAAATTCTACTTGTATTCTGCAATCATTAGAATATGTATTTGCATAGTGTGGTTGAAATGTGATGATGGGGTTGAAATGGGGTGGATGTTTTTGTTCATTGATCATATATATATATATATATATACATTTACTATATGCATACTTGTTGTCTGATAATAATTCGTATGGTTTGCCGAGAGTTAATGTTGCTGCTATGTTTGTTAATTTCTGCCTTTAAAAAATGTGGAGTGTCTAAAAATACGCAAAGGTCATGCCAAATTTTTTCCAGAATTTAAGCTTGTTCGTTTGTTTAATATGTTCAATTATTCAAGTTTTTATAAAATTAAAACCTTATTCTAATTTCATTGAATAGGTGTTATATACTGCGCGCAAGAGCATTTGTCTACTTCTCCTTCTTCTGTGCTGTTCGCGCTAGCTGACCATCCAGTACTCATCAGGTTGGTATTTAAAATGTTTCAATTTATTTTGTTTTTCTATTAAACAATGGAAAATCAATTCAAACATAGAATTACCTGTCTGAGATATACCTGATAGAGGTATGTCTTAGATAGTCCCTGTTGGGACTGTCCAATGACCTTTGATCTCACCATCTAGGTTGTGAATGAGTTAATAATATACAGTAGTTCAGTGATAATTTCAGCAGCATTACCCTAGTGTTCTTCTAGTGTACATATATATATGTGAATTGAAACGATTCGTATATATATCTACACTAGGAGAACTGTAGGGTAATGCTGCCGAAATTATCACTGAACTACTGTATATTATTAACTTGTTCCTAAGTGAGATCGTAGGTGATTGGATAGGTTTAGGTTGTTAAATCTGTAAATAAAAAAAGAGGGGATCAATGGAACGAGTTCACGACATCTCTGGTGTGTGTTGAAAAAGGAGATGGAGCGCTCAGTGATGTACAGTGACAGATTGGACATCAAGTACCTACAAGGGGTCAATAAATTTTGCAAAGTCCTTGTTGACAATCTTAAACCAAGGGATAAGGGATATATCGATGTCCTTGTGTCGATTGCAAGAACGACTTCAAATACCGAGGTGTGGACAAGATTAAGGATCATCTAATTCGCAGAGGGTTTACAGATGATTATGAAGCCATAACAATACTGCATGGTCAACATTCAGTACAAGTGTTTGAATGTGCTGATAACGTTGTTTCAGAACAATCAGAAATGGATGCTTCACACGATTTTGGGGATACTCAAGATGATTCACTAGGTAGTGATTCAGATGATCAGGAGGACCTTAATGCAATGATGGAAGATGTTGAACAACATTTTTCCAACAAACCCAAATCATTCGAAAATCTGATGGAAGCATCAAAGGAACCGTTGTACAGTGGATGTGAAACGCAAACACAAAACAAATTGAGCGTTGTCTTAAAACTATTCAATCTGAAGGCGAGACATGGATGGAGTGATGTCAGTTTTACAGATCTTTTACAACTGCTGAAGAATGTACTACCAAAGGACAATGTGATACCCACAACAACTTATGAGGCAAAGAAGTTAATGTGTCCGATGGGTATGGAATATAAAAAAATACATGCTTGTCCAAATGGGTGTATGTTGTATTGGAAGGAGAATGAGTTGGATGACCATTGCTCTGAATGTGGGGAATCACGCTATGTAAAAAAGGGTGACAGAAACCACATAAGCACTAAAGTGGGCTCTCCTGCGAAGGTGTTGTGGTATCTACCGAATTCCCCGATTCAAACGTTTGTTTGCAGTTCAGAAAGATGCTGAGAACCTCCGATGGCATGCTACCCATAGAAAGGATGATGGTAAATTGAGACATCCAGCCGATTCACCACAATGGAGAAACATTGACAGAATATACCCTCAATTCGGTACAGACCCAAGGAACTTAAGACTTGGTTTATGCACTGATGGGATGAACCCTTATGGCACTTTGAGCAGTATACACAGTACTTGGCCTGTTTTATTGACAGTATACAATCTGCCACCATGGTTGTGTATGAAACCCAGACATATTCTCCTCTCTCTGTTGATATCGGGTCCAAAACAACGGGAAACAAAATTGATGTGTTTTTGCAACCACTTATTGACGATTTAAAATTGTTGTGGAATGAAGGTGCGACGGTGTATGATTCATATGGTATGGAAAACTTCACGCTCCGGGCTATGTTTTTTTGTACGATCAATGATTTCCCTGCATACGGTAACCTCTCGGGATACACAATTAAAGGAGCTCTAGCGTGCCCTATATGTGGAGATAGAACTTGCAGTATACGGTTAAAACACAGTGGAAAAAATGTGTACATGGGCCATCGGAAATTCCTTCCTAAAGTGCACAAATATCGTAAGATGACAAAAGAGTTTGATGGAAAAACGGATCATGCAGTCGCTCGACCACCACTATCTGCTGCTGAGACTTACAATCAGTTGAAGAATGTGGTGAACAACTTCGGTCCACCAATTAAAGCCACTGAAAAGAGCATCTGGAAGAAAAAATCAATATTTTGGGAACTTGAATATTGGCAACATTTAGAGGTGAGACATTGCATTGATGCTATGCACGTGGAGAAAAACATTGGTGAAAGTGTATCTGCGACACTACTAAACGTGAAAGGAAAGACAAAAGACCATTTAAAGGGTAGAAAAGATCTGGTTGAATTGGGTATACGAGAAGAACTCACGCCACAACAAAGAGGGAAAAGAACATTCTTGCCTCCCGCTTGTCATACATTATCCAAAGAAGAGAAAATAAGTTTTTGTAGTTCTCTTCGTCATATTAAAGTGCCATCCGGTTACTCATCGAACATAGCAAGTTTGGTATCAATGTCTGATCTGAAATTGGTAGGGATGAAGTCTCACGACTATCATGTGCTGATGCAGCACTTACTTCCGGTTGCTCTCCGTGGAATCCTTCCAGCTGATGTCAGGAAAACTATTACAAATTTATGTGTTTTTTTCAAAGGAATTTCGTGTAAAGTGCTTGATGTGGAGACGCTGGATAAACTACAGAATGACCTTGTGATCACCATGTGTCAGTTGGAAATGTATTTTCCTCCTTCGTTTTTTGATATTATGGTGCATCTACTTGTTCATCTTGTTAGAGAGATCAAACATTGTGGTCCGTTATACCTTCGATACATGTATCCGTTTGAGAGATATTGTAACACCCCAACCGTTAGTCTCGTCATTACCTCTTAAACTGTTACTAATTACTCCTACTCACGCAGCGGAACTCTAATTACAACGAGGGGTGAAACAACGCCGTTAGCCACCCATGTGGCTAACCAGGCCTTTCTTACATACCGTAACGGTCTGATGAACTGGAACAACCAAGTACTTCATACAACACAATACTCAATTCCTTTCTTTACTATACCGAGTCTACAATATGCGGATGCCGATAACATACTCGGACTTACACCTCTTTCAAATGCATTAGTAATTACTATCTAACTACCCATGCTTCATAGCAGTCCCCGTCCTACTCTCTCGAACGGTGGTCAGCTTCAAGTACCTGCACACTAAAAACGTTCCCCCTAGGGGGTCAGCTTACGCTGCGCATGAAATTCGCATATACCGCGTGCTAACCGCGGTACGCCGACTACTTTGGGTCGGATATACATGGAGTTCATTTTAATCAAACAACATGCATCATGGCAATACAATATATATGTATATCACACAAGGAATCTACATCCAATCACGGAACACGATTCCTAACTAACGTAACAATGTGTAGTGGTAACTGGTTACTCTTAGGCATTGAGGGTTATTCCTCACTATGCCTTGTATACTTATTCAATACCTCACCCGCTCTCTCGGGTTACTTATTCATATTCACACCCATTCTCTTGGGCTACTCATTCTTATACTTACCCATTCTCTCGGGTTACTCATACATATACTCACCCCTTTCTCTCGGGTTATTTATACTCATTATCTCACCCACACTCTTGGGTTATTCATACTCAAGCTCTTGTAGATTCTCGAGACACTACAGGTCCCCTACGTCACGCTTGTTACTCTTATTACATACTTAAGCCAAAGCTCATGGCTCTCTAGCATAGTCTTACTTCCCCGGTTTCGACCCTACTCTGGGTCTAGCATGGTGGGAAGGTTCAACTAGCTCACGGAACTCTCTTAGTTCCTATCTCTTTTACTTAGGTCCGACTACTCTCGGACTACTCTCGTTCCCATACACTCCTCTCTCGGAGTTATAGTAATATCATGTATATTAGTCTAGAAGCATCATTCTCGATGTTTCTAATGACTTTGGGAACTTTACTTAAATTCGGGTAATCTTAGGTTTAAGTGTTACCCTCACAATCATATGCTTGTACATTCGGATATTTTCTTATACCGGGTAAAATCCTCATATAAGAGGTCGACCGTATCTCAAGGGAGTCACATAGTCCCTTAGGTCTCTTTTACCTTTCTTATATGTTCACATCATTGGACTAACTTCAATCCTCTCGATGGAGGTTCATTTATCTCTCCACTCATATTTATCTCGTGGATTGTTTCAATAAGGTTTTCTAACCGTTATCGGGTATTTACTCAACCCGTACATCTCCTCACATTCTAGGGAGTTTATATGTTTGCGTTATCATTACACTTAAATCGATAGTTTATGTGTGTTGCATACTTCCATTGGTTATGTGACTACCCGTTCAACGGGTTTCTAGTCAATCAATACTCACTAAGAGTCGGTCTATGCACTACGTTAGACCACACCGGCATACAAGTATGTTAGCTCATACAACATACAACAATGCATGCATAATCAAACAAGGGATTATTTTCATGCTTTAATCTTGATTAAGCCGGCACGCAAACACACAAATCAGTGTAACTCGGTTAGCATACGGGGCATGAGAAAATCATACCTTTCACCGGGGTTTTACTTTTACCGTGTCATCTCACCATGCTCGGGTCACGCACGATTCTCTGATAATGTTTCAAACATATTATTAATACTAAGCTCATACGGTACATAATAAAATGCTACTCCCGTACTGCCCCGTTATCCCGTTATCTCGGTTTTATTCTTGTTAATTTGAGTTCTCACTTCTCAAACACTTCTAACACTTCCTTACACTTTCCAGGGCCTTAACATATCTCCAAACAAGGCCTTAACATCTTATAACATCATTAACATTTAAACCCCCATCATTAGCAACCTTTAAAACACTCACGGGGCAATTCTGGGGGTGGTCCGGGACTTGGTCCTTACCCTAAGTCCCTGACCAATACTCATCACAACTCTCGGGTGGAATTTCAACACTGGTCCGGGACCTTGTCCCTATCTCAAGTCCCGGACCAAACACGGCTTGCACTCTCGGCCTAAATAAATGGGGTGGTCCGGGTCCTTGTCCATGGACTAGGTCCCGGACCCTGCTAAAACCTGCAACATACATCATTTTTCAACCCCAATTCAATCCTTAATCCACACCCAATCTTTCCCTAATCTTTCCACAAGATTCCTACATGTTTTATCACCTTAAAGCATGCTCTAAACCACTTCAAATCATGGGTTAAACCCTTACCCAAATTCTTCCTCAAAATCACTTATATATCATAACTAGTTCTCTTGTCTTCTAAGTTGTAACAGATTTTGGTACCCTCTTTTACCATTCAAACCTCCTTCACTAATGCCATTCCTAGCACTCAGATGAGATTATTTCACTACTAGCACACACTCTCCTTCTTAATTTGGTTTTCAAACCATTAACCAACCACTTAAATCCCTTAACTTACCTAGTTTCTTCCTTAACATAAAACACTCAAGACTATCCATTCCTAGGTAAAATTTGACAGCACTTTCTTACTTTCCTAAGCATTTTCACCACACTTAAATCAGCTCATAAACACTCTTCTCCCTCCTGTTTAGTTTAAACATAAACAACACATCAAAATCCCATTTGCTCACATATGTACACTAACCTATCTTCAAGGTTTATTTGCACACATGAGCCTCATTAAACATACTCATTCAACTCACAATATTGTGGTATCATTACTACTCAAGCTCAAGGTTGTTTATACAACACTAACATAAGTTTTCCCAAGGCAAATAAAACCAACACAAGGTAAGCCCATTACCTTGTTTATTCTCGGTTTTCCTCTTTACTCTTCTTTCTCTTGTTCCCTCTTCCTCTTCTTGTTTTCACAACATACCAAGGAGCATAGATTGCCAACTACAATCATATCCCCACACACACATATCAAGCTTATTAATTTAATTTTTCCCACACAAAACTAGAATTACAAGAGCTAGTTTTTAGGGTTTAGCTTAGAGATTACCTTAAGGTATCCAAATGGAGAGTTAGGCAATCCAAATGATGAAGTTCCACCACTCCACAAGGACATGAAGAAACCGACTGAAATGGAAGAAAATTTTCAACATGGGAAAATTTTCCAAATTGCAAGAACAAGCTAGGAATGATGAACTTTGGCTTATATTCTTACCTTAGAACATTAAGGAGATGATGGAGAGTCAAAATAAGCTCTTCAAGCTTCAAAAGGCCCAACACCCATGGAAGTGAAGGTGGAGGAATCGAGATTTTGAGGGGTGGAAAACGTACAGCCCTCGCCGATACGAATCTAACGGTATAATTTTTGTGTGATTTGGTGGAGAAATGAGCAAGATAGAGGTGAGGCAGGTGAGGGATGTGTGCTGTTCTGAATCGCGTGGAAGAAGAAGGAGTTTACAGAGTTGGGCAAAGCAATACGTGAAATGGAGAAAGGAGAAGGTGAGAGGGTGAGTACTTTACTTTTTAACTTTATACTATTTACTCTATTTACTTAGTTGTCCTCTTATTACTTAATAGCTAGCAAGCTATTAATAAGTGTATACATACTACTTCAAACCGGCCCACATTAATTAATAGCCCGGGTCGTTTTCATCTTTTCGAATTAAACGCGTTTCGTCTCTCGTTTTCGACACTATTCATTTACCGGGTCCGTTTTCCGGAATTTTTCTCGTTTCATTAATTTTAATGGTTATTAAGCTTCCATTAATACTTTATTATAGTTATTTAATCAACTATAATTTTTACGGGTCCATTTGACCACTTAAAGTCACGTTTTTGGGTTTCCTCGAAAAACGTGCTTTAAAACTCCGTTAGCGTTTTAATCCATTATTTGGATCCGTTTTCTTCGGGAATCATTCCCGTATACTTATTAGGCCTAACTAAGCCTTAGGAATCCATCTCGGACCCTCTCGAGATCATATATCTCTTATACCCATTTAACACGCATTTTAGCGTTTTTCGCTTTTCAAGCGTTTTCTCTTTTCTTTTGGTTTTATTTCCTTTACCAATACTCTTTAGGCACCATTAGGCCTTTTATAATCATATTAGAGTAATTTAATCGCCATTTTTAGATCCGGGGTATTAAAATCTACCCCCCTTAGGAACTTTGTCCTCAAAGTTGGTGAATCTAGATGGTTACTCTCAAGGCATTCAATGCCAAGGTTATAGTACATGTATAACCCTACTGACTCCACAAGTCAGTCTCATTTCATACTACACATACCACACACATATCACAGCATGTATAGCAATCAAAATACTTTTGTTCTCTCTCCATGGAATCGGTCCGAAGACAAGAAGGCACTACAGTCCTCGAATCCATGTTGAGTGATATACTACTGATCCCTCAGGTACCGGTCACGTTGAACACTTATTCTTTCTGGTTCACGGCCGTTTCATGACAAATGGGCACTTACTCTCTCTGGCCCACGGTCCCTTCGGTTCTGATCAAAACGTTACACATATACATATCCTCAGGCACTCTGGTTGACTCACTCAACACAGGAACATCTCAGGGTACTCTCCCCGTCCCGCTGCCTTTGGAAAAATCACACACTGACACCGCCCCAACCGGTCACTTAGGATCGCCGCACGTACGGTGCAATGGTTTCAAAACTAATACACGCCCACGTTTCTACCGGTCATCAAGACTTAAGGCTCAGCCATCGGCGGGTGATAGTGGTTTCAAAACCAGTTTTCATTTCCATCTTCATACTTGAAGGAAATTCTTTTTCAAATCTGTTTGAAAATTCTTTTTAAAACATCACGCAACTCCAAATCAGATTTATGGTAGCTGTATCTTTCTTAGCGTGATTACTTGTGACCACTATAGGAGCTTCAGGAATCATCTAACCCTGATGTGATCAGCATCAGTGTTGAACTATCCTTCCACCCCAATTTGTGTTCGCTTTCCCTTGATCGCTAGCAGATCAAGTTCCACCTCCCACGTCAGTTTCAAACAATCAGATAGTCAAACATTTTTGTTTTCTATCTTTTACTCTTTCTAGTCATGTTCACGAAACAATTCGTTTCAATTAATCTCTAGTTCCTAGTACTTAGGTCATTTGTCATTCTCATTGCTTCACTACTTTACCTAGGTATTCCATACTTATGGCTTCATTTACTCAAATTGTTCCTCAATTTAAAATACATAACATACAACTCCAAAGGATGGAACTCACTCCATCTATCATTCTCAAATAAAATCACCTAGGGAACTCACTCCCTCTTAGGTTACACATCGGTTTCATGCTGATTCATACTCGTCATATCTCATGTCTAATCTCAATAGACAAATACTAAAGGGATTCTCATTCCCTAAGAGTCCTCTACTCCTCTTTCATAAATTATTACATACTCGTTACTTGCATCACTCATGCACAATACTTATACTTACACAATGAAGGGTACACATGTTATGTAACATGAGTTCCAATCATCAAAACATTTCTTTTTGTGCTATGCACATAGTAGTTTACGCACCAATACGAAAACATACTCTAAGCGGTTTCTCGCCCTACCCCCCTTAAAAGGGGTTACGCCCGCGTAACCAACCATATGTTATCACTGAACATTGGTTCATTAATTCGAGTATTATGAAGTGTTTTAACTTCAGTACGGTTAATTAACTCATAACCGGGTTCGGTTCTAGCCTCTAAGGCTTCAAGGGGTTTATGACATAGGTATACTTAACCCTGAATCACGGTCCACAAGCTTCTGCTGCGGACCTGATAACTAGAGCTTAATTTGCTCTTTGGTATTCTCAATGTAATCAATCGTCGCTTGGTATCTCTTACCGTATGCGAATGAATTCGATGAGTTATAGATTTCTCTCCAACTCTCTGGAAATCTATTTGTATAACTCTGTATACCTTCGTGGTTATTCGCTTACTTTTCCCGACTTATTGTCGGTTGAGGTCAAGCCTACTTAGCATGTAGTGCTTCCTCGTTTAATAGTGGCTCATGGATTATGTTTGTTTCTTGGTTCTGTACCAGAGTTCTTCATTCATACTACTCTGCATTTTTTCCACATATCGATCCTGGGCCCTGTGGGTTACTGCCCACGTTCTTTGTGCATCTTTAGCCAATGGCCGCACGGTTATCTCTCTAGATTCTCACTCAACAGGCTTCGTTGACATTTCTCAATTCCTGGCTCTCCCACTTGATCATTACCGCACAAGTGCAATACCAAAACACTCAATCATACAGAGTGCAGAAGCGTAAACCCTTGACGGTAAATCTCTCATGAGATAGGAATGATCATGTCTTCTTTACCACATTTCCTTATCAGCTTCATATCATGAACTGGCTATACTCTTACAATGGTTGCTTGCTGCGTACCATATTCTTTCTCATTTCTGTGGCATCCGCTACTACTTTAGCTTCCGCCCAGGTTCTCGCCATTTACACGATGGCTTGCCATTCATTTGGCTCAACAATATACGTTATTCTTAAAGTCTCTCTGCGCACTTGCGCGCTGCTTACTCTGCAGTTCATATTGCACATATACAGTGTTTACTACTCAACTGATTACTCTTCGGTCTCGAATTGCTACAATTGAGGTTCCTCTTTACACTCTACTATAGTTCATATACTCATTGGCATTATACACATGCTCAAGTTTTACTACACCGCACTAGCGGTTTCACATTTCATACCTAGTGGTAGCCTTTCTCTGGAGGATTCACGCAAATGCCGCTCCATAGGCCCCATAATAAACAAGTGGTATCCCACTCTAAGTAGTGGTTCATTCTCCACTATAACTCTTATGCCTTTATGCATATGTTTACAGCGTTTAGATCTACAAGTTGCAGTAAGTTTTATCGGCTTACAAGCCACCTTGCCTCGAGTCATGCTCCATGCGGCTGTTTATATTGGTTTCTTCTTCTCCGTATGCCATTAAATGGTTAGGAGGTATTTATGGGCTCTTTGATATGGTTGTCCTCACCACTTTCCGTACTTGGAAGGCCCTTTTTTACTAGGTATTAATTCATGCCCTCTCGCAATTTAGGGTATCCCGTGTTACAAGGGATCCCTTCGGGTTTTACCCGAGTGTTTGCTTAAACACTTGTGTTCTCAACACGATGTTCGTTCAACCACTGTTGACTCCGGCACCCTTCTCGGATTGCTCCTGGGTGTACTGAGTAATGCCATTACATCTGGCTTGTACTCATGGGTTATGTTCAGTTGTGACTTCGCCTTGCGGCTATGTACCTTCTAATACCTTCTAGGTCTGGTCATTATTCTCTTCAGTGAGGTATACTGTGGGAATTCTATCCCGTTTATCAAATATTGATATATTAATTAAGGCATTCATCTTATTGCTTACACTGGTATCCATTCCAGTTATTAGGTATTTCCTCTGGATTCCTGGACATATCTCATGTCTATACTTAATACTCTGTGCTTCTCGCGCTTATTAACGCTATATCCTTAGGTCCGTCACCTTACTGGATTCTAGACTCCTTAATCTTGGTAAGCTTTCTTATGTTCTTCGATCATTCGAGGTGTCCAGCTGTCTTGGTTTGGATTGGCTCTTTCGTCCGTAGTATGGAGTGGGCTACTTCCCGTGTACCGTACTCTACTTGTATACATACATGGAGTATCTTATTGATACGTTACCACTTACCCGACTAACTCATAACTGGTCTGTCAGGCCCGCAAGCTCCTTTGGAGTGCGGTTGTTCCATGTCTCGTTTGTGTACACTTGTAGTGTCGGTCACGCCTAAGTGAAGTATTCTGTTGCCAACTCCTCTTATATGGTTATAATATACCTTACGTGATTCTCTGGTTTGGTTTTTAAAAATTCGGGGGTTTTTGGAAAATTTCATGTTTTGAAGAAAGTTTGAGTCTTGAAAGTAAACTCTTTGCGGCATTTCAATGCCGGTTACTTCTTACCAGGTCTAGCCTCTTGCTGACCGGTATATTCTTTATACCGTGGTCAGCCTTTAGGCCTTTCCAAGGTTTCGTTTCAGAATTCTTAGGGTTTGTGGTGCTATTTTGGTTCTTGCCGTCTTGGTACTTGCTAAGTACTTGTCACTTGTTAAGATTCTTCTTAACGGTCCCGTTATTACTGCACTTGCCGAGGCAAGTGCGCGGTACAGGCGGTTTTTTTAGGTTAACTCATACCGGTCACGGATTGTTCACATTGTATCTGGTAGCCTCGTCGCTCTTCCTTCGTTCCTTGGTTGGATAACTGCTCTTCAGGGCTGCTTCTCATTCATCCTGACATGGTTGTCATTCATTTAGGTGCTCCTCCACTCTCGGAGTTCCTCATTACTTTTAATTCTAGGCTTTACCTCGTGCTCTTCCCACGTCTTTACTGTGGTTACCGAGGTTTAACTTATTTAGTACTACTTCTGTAGTCCTATTCGGTATATCCCGTAGTTATGCTCGTAGCTGTCTAAGCTATTCAGTTAAGTATTGCACCTCTTTGGGTGTGCAGGGTGGGTGATCTACTTTGACTAGATTCTCGTCATATGTATTACCATTGAGGGATTATTAACTATGGCGGTCCGTAGACATGTGTCCCGGTTTTTGTTATTATCATTGCTTCTCATTAATCCGCCTTCTTGCACGGTTAGTGCTTTCTTCTTGCTACTGCTCGGCCAGCTAGGTTCTCGCGACTGCTAAGCATGTCGCCCCAGGCTGCCACAATTCTGGTCTCCTTGGATTAGGATGTCTCGTTCCTCGCCATTAAGTGCGGTTATTGTCGTTCCAGCGGGATCCGTCTCCGGGATTTCCGGTTCTCGGGATCTACCGCATGACAGGTTCTGGTTCATATTGAGATATTAATTAAGTAACTGCCGGGTCGGGTTCCCCGTCTCTCTGGCGTTCTTTCCCGAGCTTTTAATGCGGGGGTTGTGGAGGGCGGGTCTGGTATTGTAGGTATCCAGATCATACTGGAAGTTCCTAACTAGCGCATCTCTCACGCTACCACTCAACCCATAGCCCTAAGTCTCTAATTCCTAACTCGGTATTTCCTAAGCTCGGTATTTCCAGTCATCAGAGCGATACTTCGCTCTGATACCATTTTTGTAACACCCAACCGTTAATCTCGTCATTACCTCTTAAACTGTTACTAATTACTCCTACTCACGCAGCATAACTCTAATTACAACGAGGGGTGAAACAACGCCGTTAGCCACCCATGTGGCTAACCAGGCCTTTCTTACATACCGTAACGGTCTGATGAACTGGAACAACCAAGTACTTCATACAACACAATACTCAATTCCTTCTTTACTATACCGAGTCTACAATATACGGATGCCGATAACATACTCGGACTTACACCTCTTCAAATGCATAGTAATTACTATCTAACTACCTATGCTTCATAGCAGTCCCCGTCCTACTCTCTCGAACGGTGGTCAGCTTCAAGTACCTGCACACTAAAAACGTTCCCCCTAGGGGGTCAGCTTACGCTGCGCATGAAATTCGCATATACCGCGTGCTAACCGCGGTACGCCGACTACTTTGGGTCGGATATACATGGAGTTCATTTTAATCAAACAACATGCATCATGGCAATACAATATATATGTATATCACACAAGGAATCTACATCCAATCACGGAACACGATTCCTAACTAACATAACAACGTTGTTAGTGGTAACTGGTTACTCTTAGGCATTGAGGGTTATTCCTCACTATGCCTTGGTTACTTATTCAATACCTCACCCGCTCTCTCGGGTTACTTATTCATACACACCCATTCTCTTGGGCTACTCATTCTTATACTTACCCATTCTCTCGGGTTACTCATACATATACTCACCCCTTTCTCTCGGGTTATTTATACTCATTATCTCACCCACACTCTTGGGTTATTCATACTCAAGCTCTTGTAGGTTCTCGAGACACTACAGGTCTCCTACGTCACGCTTGTTACTCTTATTACATACTTAAGCCAAAACTCATGGCTCTCTAGCATAGTCTTACTTCCCCGGTTTCGACCCTACTCTGGGTCTAGCATGGTGGGAAGGTTCAACTAGCTCACGGAACTCTCTCTTAGTTCCTATCTCTTTTACTTAGGTCCGACTACTCTCGGACTACTCTCGTTCCCATACACTCCTCTCTCGGAGTTATAGTAATATCATGTATGTTAGTCTAGAAGCATCATTCTCGATGTTTCTAATGACTTTGGGAACTTTACTTAAATTCGGGTAATCTTAGGTTTAAGGTTACCCTCACAATCATATGCTTGTACATTCGGATATTTTCTTATACCGGGTAAAATCCTCATATAAGAGGTCGACCGTATCTCAAGGGAGTCACATAGTCCCTTAGGTCTCTTTTACCTTTCTTATATGTTTACATTATTGGACTAACTTCATCCTCTCGATGGAGGTTCATTTATCTCTCCACTCATATTTATTCGTGGATTGTTTCAATAAGGTTTCTAACCGTTATCGGGTATTTACTCAACCCGTACATCTCCTCACATTCTAGGGAGTTCATATGTTTGCGTTATCATTACACTTAATCGATAGTTATGTGTGTTTGCATACTTCCATTGGTTATGTGACTACCCGTTCAACGGGTTTCTAGTCAATCAATACTCACTAAGAGTCGGTCTATGCACTACGTTAGACCACACCGGCATACAAGTATGTTAGCTCATACAACATACAATGCATGCATAATCAAACAAGGGATTATTTTCATGCTTTAATCTTGATTAAGCCGGCACCAAACACACAAATCAGAGTAACTCGGTTAGCATACGGGGCATGAGAAAATCATACCTTTCACCGGGGTTTTTACTTTTACCGTGTCATCTCACCATGCTCGGGTCACGCACGATTCTCTGATAATGTTTCAAACATTATTATTAATACTAAGCTCATACGGTACATAATAAAATGCTACTCCCGTACTGCCCCGTTATCCCGTTATCTCGGTTTTATCTTGTTAATTTGAGTTCTCACTTCTCAAACACTTCTAACACTTTCCTTACACTTAGGGCCTTACATGTCTCCAAACAAGGCCTTAACATCTTATAACATCATTAACATTCAAACCCCCATCATTTACAACCTTTAAAACACTCACGGGGCAATTCTGGGGGTGGTCCGGGACTTGGTCCTTACCCTAAGTCCCTGACCAATACTCATCACAACTCTCGGGTGGAATTTCAACACTGGTCCGGGACCTTGTCCCTATCCCAAGTCCCGGACCAACACGGCTTGCACTCTCGGCCTAAATAAATGGGGTGGTCCGGGTCCTTGTCCATGGACTAGGTCCCGGACCCTGCTAAAACCTGCAACATACATCATTTTTCAACCCCAATTCAATCCTTAATCCACACCCAATCTTTCCCTAATCTTTCCACAAGATTCCTACATGTTTTATCACCTTAAAGCATGCTCTAAACCACTTCAAATCATGGGTTAAACCCTTACCCAAATTCTTCCTCAAAATCACTTATATATCATAACTAGTTCTCTTGTTCTTCTAAGTTGTAACAGATTTTGGTACCCTCTTTTACCATTCAAACCTCCTTCACTAATGCCATTCCTAGCACTCAGATGAGATTATTTCACTACTAGCACACACTCTCCTTCTTAATTTGGTTTTCAAACCATTAACCAACCACTTAAATCCCTTAACTTACCTAGTTTCTTCCCTTAACATAAAACACTCAAGACTATCCATTCCTAGGTAAAATTTGACAGCACTTTCTTACTTTCCTAAGCATTTTCACCACACTTAAATCAGCTCATAAACACTCTTCTCCCTCCTGTTTAGTTTAAACATAAACAACACATCAAGATCCCATTTGCTCACATATGTACACTAACCTATCTTCAAGGTTTATTTGCACACATGAGCCTCATTAAACATACTCATTCAACTCACAATATTGTGGTATCATTACTACTCAAGCTCAAGGTTGTTTATACAACACTAACATAAGTTTTCCCAAGGCAAATAAACCAACACAAGGTAAGCCCATTACCTTGTTTATTCTCGGTTTTTACTCCTCTTCTTCCTCTTTCTCTTGTTCCCTCTTCCTCTTCTTGTTTTCACAACATACCAAGGAGCATAGATTGCCAACTACAATCATATCCCCACACACACATATCAAGCTTATTAATTTAATTTTTCCCACACAAAAACTAGAATTACAAGAGCTAGTTTTTAGGGTTTAGCTTAGAGATTACCTTAGGGTATCCAAATGGAGAGTTAGGCAATCAAAATGATGAAGTTCCACCACTCCACTAGGACATGAAGAAACCGACTGAAATGGAAGAAAATTTTCAACGTGGGAAATTTTCCAAATTGCAAGAACAAGCTAGGAATGATGAACTTTGGCTTATATTCTTACCTTAGAACATTAAGGAGATGATGGAGAGTCAAAATAAGCTCTTCAAGCTTCAAAAGGCCCAACACCCATGGAAGTGAAGGTGGAGGAATCGAGATTTTGAGGGGTGGAAAACGTAGCCCTCGCCGATACGAATCTAACGGTATAATTTTTGTGATTTGGTGGAGAAATGAGCAAGATAGAGGTGAGGCAAGGTGAGGGATGTGTGCTGTTCTGAATCGCGTGGAAGAAGAAGGAGTTTACAGAGTTGGGCAAAGCAATACGTGAAATGGAGAAAGGAGAAGGTGAGAGGGTGAGTACTTTACTTTTTAACTTTATACTATTTACTCTATTTACTTATTGTCCTCTTATTACTTAATAGCTAGCAAGCTATTAATAAGTGTATACATACTACTTCAAACCGGCCCACATTAATTAATAGCCCGGGTCGTTTTTCATCTTTTCTTTTCGAATTAAACGCGTTTCGTCTCTCGTTTTCGACACTATTCATTTACCGGGTCCGTTTTCCGGAATTTTTCTCGTTTCATTAATTTTAATGGTTATTAAGCTTCCATTAATACTTTATTATAGTTATTTAATCAACTATAATTTTTACGGGTCCATTTGACCACTTAAAGTCACGTTTTTGGGTTTCCTCGAAAAACGTGCTTTAAAACTCCGTTAGCGTTTTAATCCATTATTTGGATCCGTTTTCTTCGGAATCATTCCCGTATACTTATTAGGCCTAACTAAGCCTTAGGAATCCATCTCGGACCCTCTCGAGATCATATATCTCTTATACCCATTTAACACGCATTTTAGCGTTTTTCGCTTTTCAAGCGTTTTCTCTTTTCTTTTGGTTTTTTTCCTTACCAATACTCTTTAGGCACCATTAGGCCTTTTATAATCATATTAGAGTAATTTAATCGCCATTTTTAGATCCGGGTATTAAAATCTACCCCCCTTAGGAACTTTGTCCTCAAAGTTGGTGAATCTAGATGGTTACTCTCAAGGCATTCAATGCCAAGGTTATAGTACATGTATAACCCTACTGACTCCACAAGTCAGTCTCATTTCATACTACACATACCACACACATATCACAGCATGTATAGCAATCAAAATACTTTTGTTCTCTCTCCATGGAATCGGTCCGAAGACAAGAAGGCACTACAGTCCTCGAATCCATGTTGAGTGATATACTACTGATCCCTCAGGTACCGGTCACGTTGAACACTTATTCTTTCTGGTTCACGGCCGTTTCATGACAAATGGGCACTTACTCTCTCTGGCCCACGGTCCCTTCGGTTCTGATCAAAACGTTACACATATACATATCCTCAGGCACTCTGGTTGACTCACTCAACACAGGAACATCTCAGGGTACTCTCCCCGTCCCGCTGCCTTTGGAAAAATCACACACTGACACCGCCCCAACCGGTCACTTAGGACCGCCGCACGTACGGTGCAATGGTTTCAAAACTAATACACGCCCACCGTTCTACAGGTCATCAAGACTTAAGGCTCAGCCATCGGCGGGTGATAGCGGTTTCAAAACCAGTTTTCATTTCCATCTTCATACTTGAAGGAAATTCTTTTTCAAAATCTGTTTGAAAATTCTTTTTAAAACATCACGCAACTCCAAATCAGATTTATGGTAGCTGTATCTTTCTTAGCGTGATTACTTTGACCACTATAGGGAGCTTCAGGAATCATCTAACCCTGATGTGATCAGCATCAGTGTTGAACTATCCTTCCACCCCAATTTGTGTTCGCTTTCCCTTGATCGCTAGCAGATCAAGTTCCACCTCCCACGTCAGTTTCAAACAATCAGATAGTCAAACATTTTTGTTTTCTATCTTTTACTCTTTCTAGTCATGTTCACGAAACAATTCGTTTCAATTAATCTCTAGTTCCTAGTACTTAGGTCATTTGTCATTCTCATTGCTTCACTACTTTACCTAGGTATTCCATACTTATGGCTTCATTTACTCAAATTGTTCCTCAATTTAAAACACATAACATACAACTCCAAAGGATGGAACTCACTCCATCTATCATTCTCAAATAAAATCACCTAGGGAACTCACTCCCTCTTAGGTTACACATCGGTTTCATGCTGATTCATACTCGTCATATCTCATGTCTAATCTCAATAGACAAATACTAAGGGATTCTCATTCCCTAAGAGTCTCTCTACTCCTCTTTTCATAAATATTACATACTCGTTACTTGCATCACTCATGCACAATACTTATACTTACACAATGAATGGGTACACATGTTTATGTAACATGAGTTCCAATCATCAAAACAATTTTTTTTGTGCTATGCACATAGTAGTTTACGCACCAATACGTAAAACATACTCTAAGCGGTTTCTCGCCCTACCCCCTTAAAAGGGGTTACGCCCGCGTAACCAACCATATGTTATCACTGAACATTGGTTCATTAATTCGAGTATTATGAAGTGTTTTAACTTCAGTACGGTTAATTAACTCATAACCGGGTTCGGTTCTAGCCTCTAAGGCTTCAAGGGGTTTATGACATAGGTATACTTAACCCTGAATCACGGTCCACAAGCTTCTGCTGCGTGACCTGATAACTAGAGCTTAATTTGCTCTTTGGTATTCTCAATGTATATCAATCGTCGCTTGGTATCTCTTACCGTGCGAATTCGATGAGTTATAGATTTTCTCTCCAACTCTCTGGAAATCTATTTGTATAACTCTGTATACCTTCGTGGTTATTCGCTTACTTTTCCCGACTTATTGTCGGTTGAGGTCAAGCTACTACTTAGCATGTAGTGCTTCCTCGTTTAATAGTGGCTCATGGATTATGTTTGTTTCTTGGTTCTGTACCAGAGTTCTTCATTCATACTACTCTGCATTTTTTCCACATATCGATCCTGGGCCCTGTGGGTTACTGCCCACGTTCTTTGTGCATCTTTAGCCAATGGCCGCACGGTTATCTCTCTAGATTCTCACTCAACAGGCTTCGTTGACATTTCTCAATTCCTGGCTCTCCCACTTGATCATTACCGCACAAGTGCAATACCAAAACACTCAATCATACAGAGTGCAGAAGCGTAAACCCTTGACGGTAAATCTCTCATGAGATAGGAATGATCATGTCTTCTTTACCACATTTCCTTATCAGCTTCATATCATGAACTGGCTATACTCTTACAATGGTTGCTTGCTGCGTACCATATTCTTTCTCATTTCTGTGGCATCCGCTACTACTTTAGCTTCCGCCCAGGTGTTCTCGCCTTTACACGATGGCTTGCCATTCATTTGGCTCAACAATATACGTTATTCTTAAAGTCTCTCTGCGCACTTGCGCGCTGCTTACTCTGCAGTTCATATTGCACATATACAGTGTTTACTACTCAACTGATTACTCTTCGGTCTCGAATTGCTACAATTGAGGTTCCTCTTTACACTCTACTATAGTTCATATACTCATTGGCATTATACACATGCTCAAGTTTTACTACACCGCACTAGCGGTTTCACATTTCATACCTAGGTGGTAGCCTTTCTCTGGAGGATTCACGCAAATGCCGCTCCATAGGCCCCATAATAACAAGTGGTATCCCCACTCTAAGGTAGTGGTTCATTCTCCACTATAACTCTTATGCCTTTATGCATATGTTTACAACGTTTAGATCTACAAGTTGCAGTTAGTTTTATCGGCTTACAAGCCACCTTGCCTCGAGTCATGCTCCATGCGGCTGTTTATATTGGTTTCTTCTTCTCCGTATGCCATTAAATGGTTAGGAGGTATTTATGGGCTCTTTGATATGGTTGTCTCACCACTCTTCCGTACTTGGAAGGCCCTTTTTTACTAGGTATTAATTCATGCCCTCTCGCAATTTAGGGTATCCCGTGTTACAAGGGATCCCTTCGGGTTTTACCCGAGTGTTTGCTTAAACACTTGTGTTCTCAACACGATGTTTCGTTCAACCACTGTTGACTCCGGCACCCTTCTCGGATTGCTCCTGGGTGTTACTGAGTAATGCCATTACATCTGGCTTGTACTCATGGTTATGTTCAGTTGTGACTTCGCCTTGCGGCTATGTACCTTCTAATACCTTCTAGGTCTGGTCATTATTCTCTCAGTGAGGTATACTGTGGGAATTCTATCCCGTTTATCAAATATTGATATATTTAATTAAGGCATTCATCTTATTGCTTACACTGGTATCCATTCCAGTTATTAGGTATTTCCTCCTGGATTCCTGAGACATATCTCATGTCTATACTTAATACTCTGTGCTTCTCGCGCTTATTAACGCTATATCCTTAGGTCCGTCACCTTACTGGATTCTAGACTCCTTAATCTTGGTAAGCTTTCTTATGTTCTTCGATCATTCGAGGTGTCCAGCTGTCTTGGTTTGGATTGGCTCTTTCGTCCGTAGTATGGAGTGGGCTACTTCCCGTGTACCGTACTCTACTTGTATACATACATGGAGTATCTTATTGATACGTTACCACTTACCCGACTAACTCATAACTGGTCTGTCAGGCCCGCAAGCTCCTTTGGAGTGCGGTTGTTCCATGTCTCGTTTGTGTACACTTGTAGTGTCGGTCACGCCTAAGTGAAGTATTCTGTTGCCAACTCCTCTTATATGGTCCTATAACTTACCGTGATTCTCTGGTTTGGTTTTTAAAAATTCGGGGGTTTTTGGAAAATTTCATGTTTTGAAGAAAAGTTTGAGTCTTGAAAGTAAACTCTTTGTAGCATTTCAATGCCGGTTGTTTCTTACCAGGTCTAGCCTCTTGCTGACTGGTATATTCTTTATACCGTGGTCGGGCCTTTAGGCCTTTCCAAGGTTTCGTTTCAGAATTCTTAGGGTTTGTGGTGCTATTTTGGCTTCTCTTGCCGTCTTGGTACTTGCTAAGTACTTGTCACTTGTTAAGATTCTTCTTAACGGTCCCGTTATTACTGCACTTGCCGAGGCAAGTGCACGGTACAGGCGGTTTTTTTAGGTTAACTCATACCGGTCACGGTATTGTTCACATTGTATCTGGTAGCCTCGTCGGCTCTTCCTTCGTTTCCTTGGTTGGATAACTGCTCTTCAGGGCTGCTTCTCATTCATCCTGACATGGTTGTCATTCATTTAGGTGCTCCTCCACTCTCGGAGTTCCTTAATTACTTTAATTCTAGGCTTTACCTCGTTGCTCGTTCCCACGTCTTTACTGTGGTTACCGAGGTTTAACTTATTTAGGTACTACTTCTGTAGTCCTATTCGGTATATCCCGTAGTTATGCTCGTAGCTGTCTAAGCTATATCAGTTAAGTATTGCAACCTCTTTGGGTGTGGCAGGGTGGGTGCATCTACCTTTGACTAGATTCTCAGTCAATATGTATACCATTGATGGTATTAGTTAACTATGGCGGTCCGTAGACATGTGTCCCGGTTTTTGTTATTATCATTGCTTCTCATTAATCCGCCTTCTTGCACGGTTAGTGCTTTCTTCTTGCTACTGCTCGGCCAGCTAGGTTCTCGCGACTGCTAAGCATGTCGCCCCAGGCTGCCACCAATTCTGGTCTCCTTGGATTAGGATGTCTCGTTCCCTCGCCATTAAGTGCGGTTATTGTCGTTCCAGCGGGATCCGTCTCCGGGATTTCCGGTTCTCGGGATCTACCGCATAACAGGTTCTGGTTCATATTGAGATATTAAATAACTGCCAGGTCGGGTTTCCCTCTCTCTGGCGTTCTTTCCCGAGCTTTTAATGCGGGGGTTGTGGAGGGCGGGTCTGGTATTGTAGGTATCCAGATCATACTGGAAGTTCCTAACTAGCGCATCTCTCACGCTACCACTCAACCCATAGCCCTAAGTCTCTAATTCCTAACTCGGTATTTCCTAAGCTCGGTATTTCCAGTCATCAGAGCGATACTTCGCTCTGATACCATTTTTGTAACACCCAACCGTTAGTCTCGTCATTACCTCTTAAACTGTTACTAATTACTCCTACTCACGCAGCGGAACTCTAATTACAACGAGGGGTGAAACAACGCCGTTAGCCACCCATGTGGCTAACCAGGCCTTTCTTACATACCGTAACGGTCTGATGAACTGGAACAACCAAGTACTTCATACAACACAATACTCAATTCCTTTCTTTACTATACCGAGTCTACAATATGCGGATGCCGATAACATACTCGGACTTACACCTCTTTCAAATGCATTAGTAATTTACTATAACTACCCAAATGGGCACTTACTCTCTCTGGCCCACGGTCCCTTCGGTTCTGATCAAAACGTTACACATATACATATCCTCAGGCACTCTGGTTGACTCACTCAACACAGGAATCTCAGGGTACTCTCCCCGTCCCGCTGCCTTTGGAAAAATCACACACTGACACCCGCCCCAACCGGTCACTTAGGACCGCCGCACGTACGGTGCAATGTTTCAAAACTAATACACGCCCACCGTTCTACCGGTCATCAAGACTTAAGGCTCAGCCATCGCGGGTGATAGCGGTTTCAAAACCAGTTTTCATTTCCATCTTCATACTTGAAGGAAATTCTTTTTCAAAATCTGTTTGAAAATTCTTTTTAAAACATCACGCAACTCCAAATCAGATTTATGGTAGCTGTATCTTTCTTAGCGTGATTACTTGTGACCACTATAGGGAGCTTCAGGAATCATCTAACCCTGATGTGATCAGCATCAGTGTTGAACTATCCTTCCACCCCAATTTGTGTTCGGTTTCCTTGATCGCTAGCATATCAAGTTCCACCTCCCACGTCAGTTTCAAACAATCAGATAGTCAAACATTTTTGTTTTCTATCTTTTACTCTTTCTAGTCATGTTCACGAAACAATTCGTTTCAATTAATCTCTAGTTCCTAGTACTTAGGTCGTCATTTGCTTCATTCTCATTGCTTCACACTTTCCTAGGTATTCCATACTTATGGCTTCATTTACTCAAATTGTTCCTCAATTTAAAATACATAACATACAACTCCAAAGGATGGAACTCACTCCATCTATCATTCTCAAATAAAATCACCTAGGGAACTCACTCCCTCTTAGGTTACACATCGGTTTCATGCTGATTCATACTCGTCATATCTCATGTCTAATCTCAATAGACAATACTACTAAGGGATTCTCATTCCCTAAGAGTCTCTCTACTCCTCTTTTCATAAATATTACATACTCGTTACTTGCATCACTCATGCACAATACTATACTTACACAATGAATGGGTACACATGTTTATGTAACATGAGTTCCAATCATCAAAACAATTTCTTTTTGTGCTATGCACATAGTAGTTTACGCACCAATACGTAAAACATACTCTAAGCGGTTTCTCGCCCTACCCCCCTTAAAAGGGGTTACGCCCGCGTAACCAACCATATGTTATCACTGAACATTGGTTCATTAATTCGAGTATTATGAAGTTTTTTAACTTCAGTACGGTTAATTAACTCATAACCGGGTTCGGTTCTAGCCTCTAAGGCTTCAAGGGGTTTATGACATAGGTATACTTAACCCTGAATCACGGTCCACAAGCTTCTGCTGCGTGACCTGATAACTAGAGCTTAATTTGCTCTTTGGTATTCTCAATGTATATCAATCGTCGCTTGGTATCTCTTACCGTATGCGAATTCGATGAGTTATAGATTTTCTCTCCAACTCTCTGGAAATCTATTTGTATAACTCTGTATACCTTCGTGGTTATTCGCTTACTTTTCCCGACTTATTGTCGGTTGAGGTCAAGCTACTACTTAGCATGTAGTGCTTCCTCGTTAATAGTGGCTCATGGATTATGTTTGTTTCTTGGTTCTGTACCAGAGTTCTTCATTCATACTACTCTGCATTTTTTCCACATATCGATCCTGGGCCCTGTGGGTTACTGCCCACGTTCTTTGTGCATCTTTAGCCAATGGCCGCACGGTTATCTCTCTAGATTCTCACTCAACAGGCTTCGTTGACATTTCTCAATTCCTGGCTCTCCCACTTGATCATTACCGCACAAGTGCAATACCAAAACACTCAATCATACAGAGTGCAGAAGCGTAAACCCTTGACGGTAAATCTCTCATGAGATAGGAATGATCATGTCTTCTTTACCACATTTCCTTATCAGCTTCATATCATGAACTGGCTATACTCTTACAATGGTTGCTTGCTGCGTACCATATTCTTTCTCATTTCTGTGGCATCCGCTACTACTTTAGCTTCCGCCCAGGTGTTCTCGCCATTTACACGATGGCTTGCCATTCATTTGGCTCAACAATATACATTATTCTTAAAGTCTCACTGCGCACTTGCGCGCTGCTTCTTACTCTGCAGTTCATATTGCACATATACAGTGTTTACTACTCAACTGATTACTCTTCGGTCTCGAATTGCTACAATTGAGGTTCCTCTTTACACTCTACTATAGTTCATATACTCATTGGCATTATACACATGCTCAAGTTTTACTACACCGCACTAGCGGTTTCACATTTCATACCTAGGTGGTAGCCTTTCTCTGGAGGATTCACGCAAATGCCGCTCCATAGGCCCCATAATAACAAGTGGTATCCCCACTCTAAGGTAGTGGTTCATTCTCCACTATAACTCTTATGCCTTTATGCATATGTTTACAGCGTTTATCTACAAGTTGCAGTAAGTTTTATCGGCTTACAAGCCACCTTGCCTCGAGTCATGCTCCATGCGGCTGTTTATATTGGTTTCTCTTCTCCGTATGCCATTAAATGGTTAGGAGGTATTTATGGGCTCTTTGATATGGTTGTCTCACCACTCTTCCGTACTTGGAAGGCCCTTTTTTACTAGGTATTAATTCATGCCCTCTCGCAATTTAGGGTATCCCGTGTTACAAGGGATCCCTTCGGGTTTTACCCGAGTGTTTGCTTAAACACTTGTGTTCTCAACACGATGTTTCGTTCAACCACTGTTGACTCCGGCACCCTTCTCGGATTGCTCCTGGGTGTTACTGAGTAATGCCATTACATCTGGCTTGTACTCATGGTTATGTTCAGTTGTGACTTCGCCTTGCGGCTATGTACCTTCTAATACCTTCTAGGTCTGGTCATTATTCTCTCAGTGAGGTATACTGTGGGAATTCTATCCCGTTTATCAAATTGATATATTTAATTAAGGCATTCATCTTATTGCTTACACTGGTATCCATTCCAGTTATTAGGTATTTCCTCCTGGATTCCTGAGACATATCTCATGTCTATACTTAATACTCTGTGCTTCTCGCGCTTATTAACGCTATATCCTTAGGTCCGTCACCTTACTGGATTCTAGACTCCTTAATCTTGGTAAGCTTTCTTATGTTCTTCGATCATTCGAGGTGTCCAGCTGTCTTGGTTTGGATTGGCTCTTTCGTCCGTAGTATGGAGTGGGCTACTTCCCGTGTACCGTACTCTACTTGTATACATACATGGAGTATCTTATTGATACGTTACCACTTACCCGACTAACTCATAACTGGTCTGTCAGGCCCGCAAGCTCCTTTGGAGTGCGGTTGTTCCATGTCTCGTTTGTACACTTGTAGTGTCGGTCACGCCTAAGTGAAGTATTCTGTTGCCAACTCCTCTTATATGGTCCTATAATAACTTACCGTGATTCTCTGGTTTGGTTTTTAAAAATTCGGGGGTTTTTGGAAAATTTCATGTTTTGAAGAAAAGTTTGAGTCTTGAAAGTAAACTCTTTGCGGCATTTCAATGCCGGTTGCTTCTTACCAGGTCTAGCCTCTTGCTGACTGGTATATTCTTTATACCGTGGTCAGGCCTTTAGGCCTTTCCAAGGTTTCGTTTCAGAATTCTTAGGGTTTGTGGTGCTATTTTGGCTTCTCTTGCCGTCTTGGTACTTGCTAAGTACTTGTCACTTGTTAAGATTCTTCTTAACGGTCCCGTTATTACTGCACTTGCCGAGGCAAGTGCACGTACAGGCGGTTTTTTAGGTTAACTCATACCGGTCACGGTATTGTTCACATTGTATCTGGTAGCCTCGTCGGCTCTTCCTTCGTTTCCTTGGTTGGATAACTGCTCTTCAGGGCTGCTTCTCATTCATCCTGACATGGTTGTCATTCATTTAGGTGCTCCTCCACTCTCGGAGTTCCTTCATTACTTTAATTCTAGGCTTTACCTCGTTGCTCGTTCCCACGTCTTACTGTGGTTACCGAGGTTTAACTTATTTAGGTACTACTTCTGTAGTCCTATTCGGTATATCCCGTAGTTATGCTCGTAGCTGTCTAAGCTATATCAGTTAAGTATTGCAACCTCTTTGGGTGTGGCAGGGTGGGTGCATCTACCTTTGACTAGATTCTCAGTCAATATGTATACCATTGATGGTATTAGTTAACTATGGCGGTCCGTAGACATGTGTCCCGGTTTTGTTATTATCATTGCTTCTCATTAATCCGCCTTCTTGCACGGTTAGTGCTTTCTTCTTGCTACTGCTCTGCTCGGCCAGCTAGGTTCTCGCGACTGCTAAGCATGTCGCCCCAGGCTGCCACCAATTCTGGTCTCCTTGGATTAGGATGTCTCGTTCCCTCGCCATTAAGTGCGGTTATTGTCGTTCCAGCGGGATCCGTCTCCGGGATTTCCGGTTCTCGGGATCTACCGCATAACAGGTTCTGGTTCATATTGAGATATTAAATAACTGCCAGGTCGGGTTTCCCGTCTCTCTGGCGTTCTTTCCCGAGCTTTTAATGCGGGGGTTGTGGAGGGCGGGTCTGGTATTGTAGGTATCCAGATCATACTGGAAGTTCCTAACTAGCGCATCTCTCACGCTACCACCAACCCATAGCCCTAAGTCTCTAATTCCTAACTCGGTATTTCCTAAGCTCGGTATTTCCAGTCATCAGAGCGATACTTCGCTCTGATACCATTTTTGTAACACCCCAACCGTTAGTCTCGTCATTACCTGTTAAACTGTTACTAATTACTCCTACTCACGCAGCATAACTCTAATTACAACGAGGGGTGAAACAACGCCGTTAGCCACCCATGTGGCTAACCAGGCCTTTCTTACATACCGTAACGGTCTGATGAACTGGAACAACCAAGTACTCCATACAACACAATACTCAATTCCTTTCTTTACTATACCGAGTCTACAATATGCGGATGCCGATAACATACTCGGACTTACACCTCTTTCAAATGCATTAGTAATTACTATCTAACTACCCATGCTTCATAGCAGTCCCCGTCCTACTCTCTCGAACGGTGGTCAGCTTCAAGTACCTGCACCCTAAAAACGTTCCCCCTAGGGGGTCAGCTTACGCTGCGCATGAAATTCGCATATACCGCGTGCTAACCGCGGTACGCCGACTACTTTGGGTCGGATATACATGGAGTTCATTTTAATCAAACAACATGCATCATGGCAATACAATATATATGTATATCACACAAGGAATCTACATCCAATCACGGAACACGATTCCTAACTAACGTAACAATGTTGTTAGTGGTAACTGGTTACTCTTAGGCATTGAGGGTTATTCCTCACTATGCCTTGTATACTTATTCAATACCTCACCCGCTCTCTCGGGTTACTTATTCATATTCACACCCATTCTCTTGGGCTACTCATTCTTATACTTACCCATTCTCTCGGGTTACTCATACATATACTCACCCCTTTCTCTCGGGTTATTTATACTCATTATCTCACCCACACTCTTGGGTTATTCATACTCAAGCTCTTGTAGATTCTCGAGACACTACAGGTCCCCTACGTCACGCTTGTTACTCTTATTACATACTTAAGCCAAAGCTCATGGCTCTCTAGCATAGTCTTACTTCCCCGGTTTCGACCCTACTCTGGGTCTAGCATGGTGGGAAGGTTCAACTAGCTCACGGAACTCTCTCTTAGTTCCTATCTCTTTTACTTAGGTCCGACTACTCTCGGACTACTCTCGTTCCCATACACTCCTCTCTCGGAGTTATAGTAATATCATGTATATTAGTCTAGAAGCATCATTCTCGATGTTTCTAATGACTTTGGGAACTTTACTTAAATTCGGGTAATCTTAGGTTTAAGTGTTACCCTCACAATCATATGCTTGTACATTCGGATATTTTCTTATACCGGGTAAAATCCTCATATAAGAGGTCGACCGTATCTCAAGGGAGTCACATAGTCCCTTAGGTCTCTTTTACCTTTCTTATATGTTCACATCATTGGACTAACTTCAATCCTCTCGATGGAGGTTCATTTATCTCTCCACTCATATTTATCTCGTGGATTGTTTCAATAAGGTTTTCTAACCGTTATCGGGTATTTACTCAACCCGTACATCTCCTCACATTCTAGGGAGTTATATGTTTGCGTTATCATTACACTTAAATCGATAGTTTATGTGTGTTTGCATACTTCCATTGGTTATGTGACTACCCGTTCAACGGGTTTCTAGTCAATCAATACTCACTAAGAGTCGGTCTATGCACTACGTTAGACCACACCGGCATACAAGTATGTTAGCTCATACAACATACAACAATGCATGCATAATCAAACAAGGGATTATTTTCATGCTTTAATCTTGATTAAGCCGGCACGCAAACACACAAATCAGTGTAACTCGGTTAGCATACGGGGCATGAGAAAATCATACCTTTCACCGGGGTTTTTACTTTTACCGTGTCATCTCACCATGCTCGGGTCACGCACGATTCTCTGATAATGTTTCAAACATTATTATTAATACTAAGCTCATACGGTACATAATAAAATGCTACTCCCGTACTGCCCCGTTATCCCGTTATCTCGGTTTTATTCTTGTTAATTTGAGTTCTCACTTCTCAAACACTTCTAACACTTCCTTACACTTTCCAGGGCCTTAACATATCTCCAAACAAGGCCTTAACATCTTATAACATCATTAACATTTAAACCCCCATCATTAGCAACCTTTAAAACACTCACGGGGCAATTCTGGGGGTGGTCCGGGACTTGGTCCTTACCCTAAGTCCCTGACCAATACTCATCACAACTCTCGGGTGGAATTTCAACACTGGTCCGGGACCTTGTCCCTATCCCAAGTCCCGGACCAAACACGGCTTGCACTCTCGGCCTAAATAAATGGGGTGGTCCGGGTCCTTGTCCATGGACTAGGTCCCGGACCCTGCTAAAACCTGCAACATACATCATTTTTCAACCCCAATTCAATCCTTAATCCACACCCAATCTTTCCCTAATCTTTCCACAAGATTCCTACATGTTTTATCACCTTAAAGCATGCTCTAAACCACTTCAAATCATGGGTTAAACCCTTACCCAAATTCTTCCTCAAAATCACTTATATATCATAACTAGTTCTCTTGTTCTTCTAAGTTGTAACAGATTTTGGTACCCTCTTTTACCATTCAAACCTCCTTCACTAATGCCATTCCTAGCACTCAGATGAGATTATTTCACTACTAGCACACACTCTCCTTCTTAATTTGGTTTTCAAACCATTAACCAACCACTTAAATCCCTTAACTTACCTAGTTTCTTCCTTAACATAAAACACTCAAGACTATCCATTCCTAGGTAAATTTGACAGCACTTTCTTACTTTCCTAAGCATTTTCACCACACTTAAATCAGCTCATAAACACTCTTCTCCCTCCTGTTTAGTTTAAACATAAACAACACATCAAAATCCCATTTGCTCACATATGTACACTAACCTATCTTCAAGGTTTATTTGCACACATGAGCCTCATTAAACATACTCATTCAACTCACAATATTGTGGTATCATTACTACTCAAGCTCAAGGTTGTTTATACAACACTAACATAAGTTTTCCCAAGGCAAATAAACCAACACAAGGTAAGCCCATTACCTTGTTTATTCTCGGTTTTTACTCCTCTTCTTCCTCTTTCTCTTGTTCCCTCTTCCTCTTCTTGTTTTCACAACATACCAAGGAGCATAGATTGCCAACTACAATCATATCCCCACACACACATATCAAGCTTATTAATTTAATTTTTCCCACACAAAACTAGAATTACAAGAGCTAGTTTTTAGGGTTTAGCTTAGAGATTACCTTAAGGTATCCAAATGGAGAGTTAGGCAATCAAAATGATGAAGTTCCACCACTCCACTAGGACATGAAGAAACCGACTGAAATGGAAGAAAATTTTCAACATGGGAAAATTTTCCAAATT
Source organism: Limonium bicolor (assembly GCA_023374045.1). NCBI lineage: Eukaryota > Viridiplantae > Streptophyta > Magnoliopsida > Caryophyllales > Plumbaginaceae > Limonium > Limonium bicolor. Next base: position 104,613,602 of record CM041781.1, on the reverse strand, counting down.
GCAAGAACAAGCTAGGAATGATGAACTTTGGCTTATATTCTTACCTTAGAACATTAAGGAGATGATGGAGAGTCAAAATAAGCTCTTCAAGCTTCAAAAGTCCCAACACCCATGGAAGTGAAGGTGGAGGAATCGAGATTTTGAGGGGTGGAAAACGTAGCCCTCGCCGATACGAATCTAACGGTATAATTTTTGTGTGATTTGGTGAGAAATGAGCAAGATAGAGGTGAGGCAAGGTGAGGGATGTGTGCTGTTCTGAATCGCGTGGAAGAAGAAGGAGTTTACAGAGTTGGGCAAAGCAATACGTGAAATGGAGAAAGGAGAAGGTGAGAGGGTGAGTACTTACTTTTTAACTTATACTATTTACTCTATTTACTTATTTGTCCTCTTATTACTTAATAGCTAGCAAGCTATTAATAAGTGTATACATACTACTTAAAACCGGCCCACATTAATTAATAGCCCGGGTCGTTTTTCATCTTTTCGAATTAAACGCGTTTCGTCTCTCGTTTTCGACACTATTCATTTACCGGGTCCGTTTTCCGGAATTTTTCTCGTTTCATTAATTTTAATGGTTATTAAGCTTCCATTAATACTTTATTATAGTTATTTAATCAACTATAATTTTTACGGGTCCATTTGACCACTTAAAGTCACGTTTTTGGGTTTCCTCGAAAAACGTGCTTTAAAACTCCATTAGCGTTTTAATCCATTATTTGGATCCGTTTTCTTCGGGAATCATTCCCGTATACTTATTAGGCCTAACTAAGCCTTAGGAATCCATCTCGGACCCTCTCGAGATCATATATCTCTTATACCCATTTAACACCATTTTAGCGTTTTTCGCTTTTCAAGCGTTTTCTCTTTTCTTTTGGTTTTATTTCCTTTACCAATACTCTTAGGCACATTAGGCCTTTTATAATCATATTAGAGTAATTTAATCGCCATTTTTAGATCCGGGGTATTAAAGATATATGGGTATACTGAAAAGAAAATGAAAAACCGTCGGCGTCCAGAGGGAAGTATAATTGAAGGGACAGTAACAGAGGAGGTAGTTGACTTCTGCACTCACTACTTACACGGTGTTGATGTTATTGGATTACCGAAAGCAAGACATGATGGCAGGCTTAAAGGGGTTGGTACCTGTGGGAAAAAATTATGCGAGTTGATTTTGATACATTGAACAAGGCACATCTGGTTGTGTTGACTCATTCTGAAGTTGTTTGAACCGTATTTTGATGCACACCTAGCCTACCTCAAAACAAAACACCCAACGATGAGTAATGCCAAATTAAAAAAGAGCAGAATGCAACATTTGTTAAGTGGTTCAGACAGAAGGTGTTGTTGAAGATTCAAGGAACGTGGATGAAATGATCCAGTTGTTGGCACTTGGTCCAAATCTCGATGTGTTGTCTTATGAAGGATATGATGTAAATGGATTTTCGTTTTACACTGAACGTCAAGATTGTAAATCGACAAACCAGAACAGTGGTGTGCATCTTATCGCTTCACAAGACATTTTCACAGGAACAAATCGTAATACACTGAAGAACGAATATTATGGTGTTATTGAGGATATTTGGGTCTTGAATTACACTAGTTATGAAACTTGTGTATTTCGTTGCAAATGGGTGGACAACAAACAGGGATATCGTGAGGAGGATCATGGTATGAAGCTAGTTGATTTAACGACAGCGGCTCCTACTGATGAACCCTTTATCGTTGCATCAAAGGCAAAACAAGTATTCTACTGTCGTGATCAGTCTAATCCCAGATGGTCTATTGTAATGCAGAGTAAAAGATCGATAGTTGGGATTGATAATATTGTTGATGAGGATGAATACGACTGTGAAGATGAAACAGATGTACCTATTCGGTTGCCGATGGAGGTAGATAATGTAACTAATTTTGAATATCGAAGGTCCGACCACAACGAAGGATTGTGGATTGAACGATGAAATGTTATTTTGTAAGTTTGGTTGACAATATTATATAATTATTTCATTTTTGTCATGTTTCAATATTTGATTCAGTAGATGTTCGTATTAACCTTGTTAATTGTTGATTATTTTTCAGATTATGGATCCTGACGATAGAGTCGAAGAGGACTTACTGTTGGGGTTGGATGATATTGACGATGACGTCCCTACTGAAGAACCACCAGCTACATCTACTTCGCAGGACACTCGGAAGGGACGTGGACCGACCCGTGGGTTGAAGGAGAAGAAAAATGCTCCCATCGATTTGTTCTGGGACAAGTACCTCCGACATTCTGGTGGGTCGAAGCAGCAGTTTGCTTCTTACTTGGGATTGATGGTAAAATCCCATTGTTCGATTAATAAGGATTGGAAGTATCAAGAAAAGGCAGACAAAGACATCATGTGGCAGATGGTGCAGAAGAAATACAATGTCGCGGCTGAACTTCGGAAGAAGATTGAATCACTTTTAGCGACATCGCTGCGACAATTCAAGCATCGGTTGGTAGATGGTTGGATTAACAAACCGGGCTCCAAGAGGTCACCGCCGTGGGTAGTGTATGATGGTATGTTCACGGAGGAGGACTGGAAGATATTCTACGACCATCGCCAGACTGAAGAGTTTAAGGTACTTTTACAATTATTCTGTCTTAATTATTTAAGGAATAAAATTTAACAAATATTTTTTTTATTATGTATAACTTACAAATATACAAATTTTGTAACAGTTACGTCAAGAACAAGCGAGACGTAACCGGGCGAAGAATGTATATAAGCACTACATGGGGCGAGCTGGATATACGGGGCGGTTGGAGAAGTGGAAGAGCGAGGGCTTACTGACGAAGACGAATGAAGACGGCACTCAGTCATGTTGATACTGTTGACGATGCAAGTAGGGTGCAGACATTTATGCTGGGGCGCATGAAGAAAAATGAAGAGGGAGTCTATGTGTTCCCGCAGAGCGAGACTGCTGAGTTGGCTTCAAAGATTGTAAGTATATATTTTTAAAAGTTGTTGTTTACTAATTAGTAACTTCATTTCTAATATTTTTGTAATTTAAAATAGTCTGGATCTACTGATCGATGGGAGATGGTCCCGGCCCCTCCGTCTCAGGATGATCCACTGAATAAGGCCCTTGGGCAAAAGGATCATCCAGGGCGAGTGCGGGGGCTTGGAGGGGAAGTTCGCCAAAAAGACGTGTTTTCTACGTCTCGATCGAGAGTACCGCAGGCTGAAATAGAGAGAATGGTGGATGAACGGGTGCACGACCGGTTGGCGGAGTCGGAAAGACGTCACGCTGAGGAGCTCAGACGTCACGCTGAGGAGCGTCAAGCCTACGAGGAGCGCCTGCGAAGACTTGAGGCTTTAGTATTGGGCCAGGTGCATTCTCCTACACCGACACCTACTCTTACACCGGCGTCTGCTCCTACTGCGACGGCGGATACATCGATAGTGGCCGCGTCTCCTACACCGGCACCTACTGCTACACCGACGTCTGTTCCTACCACGACGGCGGATACTGTCGATGATCCTGCACCGACGTCTGCTCCTACCACGACGGCGGATACTCCGATGGTCGATCATCCTGCACCTTCTTCTCCTACCAGAGACACATTTCCTTATCAAAACCTTTCGGTTTGTTCTTTTTTCCTCCTTAGTTATTTTAACATTACTTTTAAAACAATATAATTTTATTAGCTTGCTTACTGTTGTGAGTTGATGTAGGTGGCTAAATCATGTCATCTGTTTCAAGTGTTGGATGGTGGGACTGTTCATGTTGCATTCGGTCGGGTTTTACAGACCGGACCGAACACTGTAGTACATTTCAAGCCCATCCCACCTCTCCACGCTCGTGTGATGGTAGACGATATTGTGAAAGGTCATGAGGACTCTCCCCTTCCGTTGGAGTGGAATCAGTGGAGTAAAATAGTTCAAGCAAAATCTTCAGTTGTTCCATGGCCATATTCTCTCATTGATGTCAGTGACAAGGTAAACTATTTACATGCTTACTGTTCAGTTTTTTACTTGACTGTTGACTGATATGTTAATTATTTAATTTTGTATACTATTAGATTGATAAGGAATTAAGACCGGTTAAGAAGAGGAAAGTGGATAAGGGGAAGGAAGTTGTGAAATCAAATGAGGAGAGTCAGAGTGTGAGAAAGGAAGTGGTCAAGCCTTTCGATATGACTCCTAGGAGAGCCGCCATTCTGACACCCAAGTATCTGAAGAAGTTGACAGACAAACAAAAAATGCTGTATGACTTTTTCATGACGAAGCCACAGTCTGTCACCAATTTCAACATGAAAGTGTCTAAGCATGTTTTCCACTCCCCCGAGCCCAGAGATCTGATGATTACCGTGAGCGATCTAAGAGAATTTTTGATGGGAGACCTGCTTAACATCTCTGTGATTCAGGCCTATTGTCTGTAAGTATCTTTTAAATTATTAAATTATCTTTCATTTTTTTAAGCTATTTAACATATCTTATGAAAAAATGTTGTTTAGGTGTTTGACTAGTAGACTGCTAGCGAGCAAGAGATTATGTGCCCTCTCTTTCTTGTGTCCGCAATTGATGTCAGCAAATCAGGCCGCATTGGATGAGCAAGGATGTGTACAGCATGTGAGGCAGGGATTTTGTTCTGCGGTGCGAAGAAAAGCAAATATTTGCTGATCCCATATCATCAGATGTAAGTACACAATAACTGGAATTTTTTGCTTCCTAATTGTGATATTTAATAATTGTTGTACAAAACATTCTTTGTTTTATCTGTGGCAGCAATCATTGGATGTTGTTGGTGTTGTGTATCGACACCTCATGCTTATTGATACTAGACCCATTGGGCGGCCCTGATGACCTTCGAGAGATCGCTGTAGAGAAATGTTTGAAGGAGTGAGTATTCAAAAATTTTAATGCATTCTGTATTTATTTTAAGCTTGTCCTAGATTATTGACAATAAATGGCTTCATTTTAAAATGCTGTATTTATGCAGGGGTCATAAGCTTGGTTTGAGTGATGTGAAGAAACCATTCTCCATCTTGGACTTCCATTACATACGTGTAAGTAATCATTTAATTTATGCGTTTTTGTATTAAAGTTAAACGTTTAATTTTTTGATCTATCTAAAGTTGGTAATCCATGGATGGTGTGATGACAGTGTCCTCAGCAGCCTGATTCACAAAGCTGTGGCTATTATGTGATGCGGTACATGTTCGAGATTGTACAAAATATTGACACGCTTGCTGATGATGACAAGGTAAACCATACCAATCAAAGTTTTAGTTAAAGTTATTGCATTTGAAATAAAATTGTGTACTAATGATGATCAGTTTCTTTTTATGGACAGATCGTTTCTTTTTTCACACAAGCAGGGAGCACGTATTCCAAAATCGATCTCAACTTTGTAAGAGATCATCTATCGCAGTTTTGGTGTAAAAATTACTTGAGTGTTACTTAGATCTTATCCTAGTGTAGTTAGACTTACACTTTTGTTTGTGCTGAAGCAACGTAGACTCTCAAAGAGTTTGTAAAGTTCAACTCTCTCTTATTTTTGAAAGTTTGAATGGGTTTGTTTGCAATTCGTTTTCAATGTTGCAATTCAAACTGGCAACTTTGGTTTATGGTCATATAGTGTGGTTGGTTATCAAAGGGCAATACCAGTTGGATGCCCTGTACAGGTTGTATATGCGATTGTAAATTGTGGAAAACATTTGTGGTAGAGGCTTAAAAAACAAAAAAAACTAAAAAAAAAAGAAAAAAAAAACCACGGTTACTTAAAAACCGTGGTTTAAAATTCAGTGGAACGACATTTTAAACCACGGTTTTCTACAGAACCGTCGTATAAAACAGTCATATACCACGGTTTTACAGACGAACCGTCGTTTAAAAGCCTGATATACCACGGTTACAAAGCCAAACCGTGGTATAAAATCGGTCTGATCCGCGACAAAAACAACAATTAAACGACGGTCATATAGAAACCGTGGTTTATAATCGCGATTTTAAACGACGGTTTTGAACCGTGGTTTATAGGCATTTTCGAATATACGACGCGCGTATTAACCACGGTTTTGAACCGTGGTATATAGGCTTTTTAACCGTGGTTTATAACATTTTCTGCACTAGTGTGGCGGACCAGGCCCAGCTGGGGCTGATGCTGGAGGAAGGAACGTGAAGGCGCTTCACGAATTCATGAAGCTGAAGCCTCCAGCATTTGATAGGACTGGAGACCCGCAAGAGGCCAGCTATTTGGAGGATCTGCTACGCGTTATGGGATCCAAGGAGAACCAGAAGGTGGACTTCACCACCTTCCTATTCAAGGCCGAAGCCAAGGAGTAGTGGAGGTCCGTTATGGGGAAGTTCCCACAGTCATGGGCGTGGGACCAGCTCACAGGGGAGGTCAACAAACAGTTCTACCCTGATGTTTACAAGGACCAGCGCATACTGGAGTATAACCGGCTGCGCCAGGGTCGGGATATGAGCGTGGAGGAGTATGTGTGCAAATTCATCAGTATGTCCAAGTTCGCACCTGAGCCAGATGAGTATAGGAAGGCCAGGAAGTTCGAGAGTGGTCTGAGGCCCGACATCCATTCTGCTGTGACGCCGCTGCGTCACAAGACCTTCAGGGACGTAGCTGATGTTGCCCTGTTGGTGGAGACTGATTTGAATGGCTGCCAGTCTGGGAAGGATCAGAAGAGGAAGCTGAGGTCCGACGACACTGACAGGAGAGACAAGTCTGCTTCTCAGAACAAGCAGTCTACTGGAGACCGATCTGGGGACCGTCAAGGTTCTAGAGACAGAGGAGGGTCATCATCGTCAACTCCTAAGTGCCAGGTCTATGGCAAGTTCCATCGAGGTAGGGACTACTACAAGAAGTCGGGAGCCTGCTTCATGTGCGGCTCCTTGGACCACAGGATTGCTTACTGCCCTCAAGCCGAGAAGAGCAGAGGCAGATCAAGAGGTGGGACTGGAGGATTTACTTCAAAGTCCAGAGATCGAGACCGGGCTGAGCAGAAGAAGCCCCAGGGCCAGGCCAGAGTCTATGCGATGGTTGGAGAGAGAGACCGATCCACTGACAGAGTTGTCACAGGTATTCTCCAGCTGTCTGACCGTTCTGTTTTCTGTTTTTTTGACTCTGGAGTCACCTACTCTTTTATTTCTACTAAGTTGGTGGGTAAGCTCGGTTTGCCTGTTTTGCTCTTGAATGTGGAATTGTGTGTGCATAGTCCTTTGGCTAGGAATTCAACTGTGCTTCTGAACTCTGTGTGTAAAGATAGTCATGTGCTAGTAAAGGATAGGACTCTGTGTGCTAATCTCATCCCGATGGAGATGACTACCTTTGATGTGATTCTGGGCATGGATTGGCTTGCTGCGCACCATGCCCATATTGATTGTGCCGCTTCGAGAGTTACATTCGAGGAGCCGGGCCAGCTTTGTTTGACTGTAGCAGGGAATGGACTCCCGTGCTCACCGCCAGTCATCTCAGCTATGCAGGCGTTTCACCATTTAAGGAAAGGATGCTAGGGATATCTATGCTACATCCCTGAGGTTCGCAAGGATGCGAAGCTGGAGGACATACCAGTGGTCAGATACAACCCCGACGTGTTCCAGGATGGCATACCTGGGCTTCCCCTTATCAGAGAGGTGGAGTTCTCGATCGAGCTCGCACTTGAGACTCAGCCGATTTCTAAGGCCCCATACCGGATGGCGCCTGCTGAGCTTAAGGAGCTGAAGGTCCAGTTGCAGGAGCTGTTGGATAAGGGCTTTATTCGCCCGAGTGTGTCGCCTTGGGGAGCGCCAGTGTTATTTGTCAAGAAGAAGGACGGTATCATGCGTTTATGCATTGACTACAGGGAGCTCAACAAGGTTACCATCAAGAACCGGTATCCACTCCCACGCATTGATGACTGGTTCAATCAGCCTGCTGGAGCTAAGGTGTTTTCTAAGATCGATCTGAGGTCTGGTTACCATCAGCTGAGGATTAAGGCAGATGATGTGCCTAAGTCCGCTTTCAGGACTCGTTATGGACACTACGAGTTCCTAGTGATGCCATTCGGTCTGACGAACGCGCCTTCTAAATTTATGGATATGATGAACCGGGTGTTCAAGCCATTTCTAGACGAGTTCGTGGTGGTGTTTATTGATGACATCTTGGTGTATTCCAAGAGTGTTGTGGAGCACGAGGAGCATCTGAGGACTGTTCTCCAGACTCTAAGGGAGAAGTAACTGTACGTGAAGCTGAAGAAGTGCGAGTTCTGGTTGGATCAGGTGGTGTTCTTGGGACATGTTGTCTCTAGGGATGGTATCTCCGTGGACCCAGAGAAGATTAGAGCCATTACTGAGTGGGCCAGGCCCACTAATGTTGGAGATATTCGTAGCTTCCTTGGGTTAGCAGGCTATTATCGTAAGTTTGTGGAGGGCTTCTCCAAGCTGGTGATTCCTTTGACTCGTCTGCTGCAGAAGGATGTGAAGTTTGAGCGGAGCGCAGCCTGTGAGCATTGTTTTCAGGAGCTGAAGAAGAGGTTGACTAGTGCACCGATTCTGACCCTTCTAGAGGGTACTGACGAACTGGAGGTTTTCTGTGATGTGTCCCATAAGGGACTTAGGTACGTTCTGATGCAGCATCGGAAGGTGGTTGCATATGGCTCTCGTCAGTTGAAGCCATATGAGAAGAATTACCCAACCCATGACCTGGAGTTAGCTGCTGTTGTATTTACCCTGAAGATATGGAGGCACTACCTTTACGGGGCATCGTGCAAGGTATATACGGACCACAAGAGCCTCAAGTACCTGTTCATTCAGAAGGAGTTGAACTTGAGGCAGAGGAGGTGGCTGGAGTTGCTACACCATTACGATTTGGAGATCCTCTAGCATCCTAGTAGAGCGAATGTCATAGCTGATGTGCTTAGTAGGAGAGGACCTGGAGCCGCGTGTGCATTGACAGGCGTGCAGAGATCTGCTCTTGAGTTGCAGCGTCTGGGTGTCTAGGTTGTTCGTCCAGAGAGATCTGGGGTATTGGCCGCCTTGTAGATTCATCCTACCTTGATCGACCGGATCAAGGCCAGCCAGGAGCTCGATGCCGGTTTGGGTAAGATTAGAGAGAGTATTACTTCTGGTTAGGAGTCTGACGTTAGAATTTCAGAGGACGGCTGTCTGAGATTCAGAGACCATGTCTGTGTGCCTGCAGATGACGCCTTGAGGCGAGAGATCATGCAGGAAGCTCATAGAGCTCCGTACTCGATACACCCAGGAGGTGTGAAGATGTACCGAGACCTTCGGGAGACCTTTTGGTGGAACAATATGAAGAGAGATATATCTGATTTTGTGTCCAGATGCCAGACCTGCCAGCAGGTCAAGGCGGAGCATCAGAGACCAGCGGGTCTGCTTCAGCCTCTTCTAGTTCCGGAGTGGAAATAGGAGAGTGTCGGCATAGATTTTGTCATGGGTCTGCCTAAGACTCCGAGAGGTTTCGACGCCGTATGGGTTATTGTGGATAGACTCACGAAGACTGCCCATTTCTTGCTGGTTAGGAAGACCTACAGCTTGCATCGCCTGGCTCAGTTATATATGGACGAGATCGTACGCCTTCATGGAGTTCCTACTACTATTGTGTCTGACAGAGACCCGAGGTTCATGTCCAGATTCTGGCAGAGTTTGCATCAGGCTTTGGGGACGAAGTTGTCTTTCAGTTCAGCACATCATCCTCAATCAGATGGGCAGACGGAGAGGACGAATCAGGTCCATGAGGACATGCTCAGAGCATGTGTGCTTGACTTTGGAGGCAGCTGGAACCAGCACGTTGCTTTGATAGATTTCGCCTATAATAATAGCTTCCAGGCTAGCATCGGGATGGCCCCGTTCGAGGCCTTGTATGGCAGGAGATGCAGGTCACCCATCTGCTGGGATGATCTGAAGGAGAGGGCCGTGGTCGGACCAGACCTGGTCCAGGATGCTGTGGGGTAGATACAGACTATCAGGGAGCGCCTGCTTGTGGCTCAGAGTCGTCAGAAGAGCTACTCCGATCAGAGGAGATGACCTCTTGAGTTTGAGGTGGGCGATCACGTTTATTTGAAGGTCTCCCCAGTCCGAGGTGTTAGGAGGTTTAGGAAGAGAGGCAAGCTTAGCCCTCGTTTTGTGGGTCCTTTTGAGATCTTAGAGAGGATCGGACCGGTTGCCTATCGTTTAGCATTGCCACCGTCATTGGCTGGAGTTCATAGTGTCTTCCACGTGTCTATGCTGAGGAAGTATATCCCGGACCCATCTCATGTGATAGAGTTCGCTCCGCTTCAGCTTAGAGAGGACTTCACTTATGAAACACTGCCTCTGAAGATTTTGGCTCAAGCTGTTCGTAAGCTCTGGAGTAAGACCATGCCTTTGGTCAAGATCCAGTGGTCGGGTCAGTCAGAGCAGGAAGCGACTTGGGAGTTGGAGAGTGAAGTGCGATCCAAGTTTCCCGCCCTTTTCGAGCAGTAGGTACGTTTTAATTTCAAGGACTGAATTCTTTTAAGGGGGAGGTGATGTTATAACCCAAGATGTCGTTACAATTTTATTTTGTCACAACTTATTTTAAGTTGTTTCGTTCTGGATTCAAGACGTGTATGTCTTTAGGATTAAAGACAAGGGCGAGTTGGTCTTTTACGTTCAGATTTTCGGTAAGGGATTCTCAATTTACAATTCTGATCATCACGTTCATTCACGATCAGTCACTCAACTCTCGAGACGTTCTTTTTCCTCCCCTCTCTCAACGCTCTCTTCTACATCACTGATCTACCAAGTTCTGCTGATTGGAGACTCAAGTGCTATTGCGAATTCTTCGGTCGTCTTGTTGTTCCCCTTCATAGTCAGGTTTGTGTATCGTTCGTTAGTTATGCAATTCAGTTTGGAGAACTTCTCCAATCCCTAACTCTCTTCTCCAATCTGATTAGGGAATCAGTAATCCTCCGACGTCTCTGTCGATCTCTCCTCTGCTGCGGACTGTTGTTGCGTTCGTGTCAGTCGGATTTAGGTATGTGTTGTATTCCATTGTTGGGCAGTTTGTTTACGAATAGGGGGTTCTACGTTCTGAGTTCGAGTTTGTTTCTACGGTTATGTTTGTTCAGCATGATTGGGCCTGCGTCGTTGGAATGCGCTGCTGCTGCTGTGTCTGTATTTCGGATCATTCTGTGTCAGGTTGAAGAGTTTCTGCTGTAGCAAGGTAGGTGGCTTGCGGATTCGGCTTGTGTGTTCATCCTTAGGGATTTTGGTTTCTACAAATTGACTTCGTGTTATGTTTAATTTGTGTCTGATTTAATGCCTTTCGAATGGATTAAACCCCCAAGTTTGTTTTCTAAAAGTGTGTGTCAATTTGGATTTGTTTCGGTGCTTCTGTTCATTTTTGTTCAGTTCAGGAAATTGCATTTTTCGGGCTGTCCGAACTTCAGTCCGAGCTTTGAAGTCCGGACAGGCCTCTATTGCGTTTCTATTTTCGAGTTCTGCAGGTGTCCGAACTTCGGTCTGAACTTTGAAGTTCGGACACTCTCTGCTTTCTGAAATAATCTGAACATTTAAGATCAAACTGCACCACGTGTTTTTTTTCGGAAACTGTCCGAACATCAGTCCGAGCATTGAAGTTTGGACACTGTGAATTTTTCGACCTGTTTTAGTTCGACTTGCGTCCGAGCTTCGACGTTCGGACACAAGTTTGGACAACATTCTGTTTTCGCCTTAACTTGCTCGTTTGAGCTCCGTTTTGAGTGTCGTTTACGGCGTTGGATTCCTCTTTTCAAATACTATCTGTTTACATATGTTTGAGCACATGAGTATGTGTGCTCTGATTTGAAAGTCTTCAACAAGGTTCCAAATTTTGTGACTTCTGTTTGCGGGGTTGGATTCCCCTTCTGATTACTCAGCTTTCTATGTGCATTCTAGTGTGTTTGGTGCACATGTGCTTATTTACATTTAAGCTTCTGTTTTGGGACCAGGTTATCTCTGTATCTGAACCTTTGGATGCCTGGTTTAGCTGTCTCGTAGAGCGCTATGTAGGATATCCTTCTGCTTCACGAGTGATGTTCCCCGTTCTGTTCACAGGTGTTCCACCTGTTCTGTTTACGAGTGAGGTTTCCTCGTTCTATTCATGAGTTGTTGCTCGTTCTGTCTGTATGCTTTGATCAACTGGTGTCCCTTTCTGTTTTCTGATTATGTCTGTTTCTAACTCGGTTTAGTCCCTTTAATGGAAGGACTTCTGCTTCTGTTTTTGACGTGGTTATGGATTCCTTCTGACTCCTTTTGATTTGATAATATTCTTTAAATGTTTAGAGCATGCTGGTTGATGAAGTTAGTCATTCCCCTACTTATTCTAACATTGCAGATTGATCAGCGAGGATCACTTTGTTCAGCATCTAGAGTTTAGTTATCGATTTATTCAGTTCTTTGAGACATTTGTATTTTGACTTGTAGCCTTTGGGCCTCTAAAGTTGGCTTCCGCTTTTGTTTCGCTTGTGGGTTTTGTATTTACTTTTGGGATGTTTCAACATCACTTTGACTATACTTTTATATAAGTATTCTGTTTTGGGCCTTTATTTTGTTGTTTGTGTTCGATCATTAGAGCCTTGCGTTGTTAAGTATTAATACGCGGCGTGTAACATCCCTAACTCCTAGGCCAGTGTTGGGGGTGTTACAGGTTCTGCAAGTTCGGAGAAGATTGGATATTTCTCTTCCAAGGTTGCCTGAATCCTTGGTTGTTGTTTACATAATTTACCTCCTCAGATGCTTTTAATTCCTGCAACTCTGGGCATTGTTCGAAATCGTGTGGTCCTCCACACTGTGTACAAAACATATCAGAAGGTAAAGGAAACACAGAGAGGTGCGATACCTGAGGTTGTCGTGTATTTACTACTTTTTCATGTTGGGAAAGAGAGCTCATAGCCAATTGCTCCACCACTTTTTGCAAGGCGCTTACCTTCGTGGACTGTTGAGCATTGCCTTCAGCAATTGCTCGTGACTCTTCATCAATTTTTCAAATTTATTATCACTGTCTCCAATCTGGTACAAACCTAGAGTGTTGCCTCGAGCCCCTCCTATGGCCCAGTCACGGATCTCCTTGCATAAGGACTCAATTCCATCTAGAAATTGTTCCCCCGGTTTCCCGAGGATGTCAACGCCAAAGGAGGATAACACCATCGTCTTGTACTAGTTCGCGAGCCTTTTGTAGAACAACTGAGAGAGGTGCTTCTTCGTGAGACCATGGTGGGGACACTTCAGAAGTAATCCCTTAAATCTATCCCAAGCGTCACAAATATTCTCTGATCCAGGTTGCTTGAAATAATAGATTTCAGCGATCATTTCCAAGGTTCGACATGGCGGTAGGAATTTGTCGTAGAACTTTGTCGCCATGTCATCCCATGTGGAGATGGTGTTCGGCGTCAGGCTGTGGTACCATTTACTTGCTGTTCCTGAGAGACTATGAGGAAACAGTGAGAGATGGGCAAACTGCAAGACAGCGCCAGTAGCAGTGAGGCTATTGACATGCTGCAAGAACTTTGTTACCTGGAGCAATGCTTCATCGGGGTTTGAACCATCAAATATTCCCAACTCCTTGACACAATGAATTTGATGATACGGCTTCAACTTCTACCACTCATCATAATCGGCTTGGGGGAGATTAGGGAGATTGATGGCCGGCTTCTGGCCCTAGTTAGATGGCCTGTTGATGTTACGCACTGTTGCCATTTCGCTTTAAATACTTGAATCTCCTATGGGGTATGGTTGGTTCTTTCTTTGTCGTAAGGAAGGAAGGAGTGTTCTTTCGATCTCAGGATCGCAATCTGCTATTTCGTCAGAGAGACCTTGTGATTTAAGAAGCATTCACTTAAAGAAAGCAAGTACCTAAGAGATGGAAAAGGAAACATTTTTAAGTAATAAGAAAAGAACAAGTAATCACTAATATATGCTTTTATTAAATAAATAAAATCATTGTCATTACATATCATATAAAAGATAAAATAACTAAGAGAAAATATATATATAAGATACTAGAGTACACTAAAAGACAGCCCTAAACCTAGTGCGCCTAACTCTACTAGTGAAGATCGCATAGGAGGGGGGCCTTTGGTGAACCCTATTGGTGAAGATACCCATATGAGGGAATCTCCGCCTAAGTTCATCCACGGGCAGAACCCTCATGCGTGCCGTGGGTAGAGTTCATTAACCACATATATATGTAGAAAATGAAAAAGATCGGACTCCCCACTTTGTAACTTTGCCATCCAAATGTTTCTAGGCATCCTGAGTACAAAGTTTGGACAAAGGTGAGATAATTATAAGAGGAAGGAATTCATATATATGGAGATAATAAGAAAATAAAAAAAATAAAAAATGCTAAGTTAAACTTAGCCAGGTATCGTGCCGGATAGGAAGTGTCCGGCGTCGGACTTCCTCTTAATGTGCCGGATAAATGCACCCCGACATTATACACGGCAAGTAAAAAAAACGAAAGCGTAATTGATAATTAAACAACAATTGTCGGGAATATATTTACAAATTTGTAGAATGTGTTGGGTTCATTGCCGGGTGTATACTACACGGCACAGACTTCCTCTGGTATTGTCGGGTATTATACATCCGGCAATGAATCCGGCATATTCAACGATTGAAAAGACACAAAAAATAGAATCAACGAATGAAAGAAAAATATGGCAATTACCAGGTTAAGGACTTGGACTAATTATGTACAGAAGATTAAACTAAAACCTAGGAAAAATCAAGAAGGTGTCGGGTATACTTTACCCGGCACTATGCACGACATAGAATAAAATGTAAAATAACCTACTCAATCTAATATGGGTAGCAAACAAAAACCCGGTAAAAGTAGCAGAGAAGCAATTTAAGACCAAGTATGTCGAACCCTAGGGACTTGTATAGAAAATTAGTCCTAGCCTTGGTAATTACTACGTTAAGAAGGGGGAAATGTGAAACATTTTCTAATCCTAATTAGAGCTTAACAAACTAAGAAGTATTTACAATGAAATTATTCTTGATTCAGGACTTAAAACCATCTAAGTATCAATATGAACACGAAATATAAATACAAGACTTCGAATTAACCAACAGTTGAATGTGTCGAGTTCCCTACCGGATACCAGATGCACGGCGTATTCAAAGAAATTGAATGTGCCAAACATTGGCCACGCGGTAGTAAATCCGGCATAGTCAATGTGCGTATTCTTATTCCAGTTTCCGAGAAGAAAACAGAAGACTCACTACCTATTAACAATTCGAGCATATGTCATGCCACGAAATGAACAAAGTAATAGGAAAGATGTGTTAATTCTCACTCTTACTACTAACTCTTAATTCACAAGAAGGGAGTAGGAAGATCATTAAGAGAGTCTAACCTATTCTACTTTTGGATTCATCCTCCTCAAGTAAAATTTGCATGAAGAGAATAAGAGATCAACCAATTCTCTTGCAATAAGTACCAACTCTTAATAAACTTGAAATTGTATTAAGAATAACATATTGTTTACAACGAGAGTTTCATCCCAACCAAGAACAGAAGGGATTACTACTCAATCATTCATGAAGGGAAGAAGGAAATACAAGAGAAGGGAGAGTTTTGACATAGCCTTCACCTTCTAAATCTTCTTCCAAATCTTCTTCTTCTTCTCTTGAATGGTTGTGCAGCAATTCCTTGGTCTCGAACTATTGTCAATTATGTGGAGTGTGTGTAGGAATAAGATGGCATGAACTTTTTTAAAATGCACAGACCTTCGGCCCTTTTATAGACAAAAATTCTTCAGGTGCCAGGTCCCATGCCGGGTAGAAGTCATCCGGCATGTGAATAAAACACGTGCTTTTCAGTAACGGTCGAAACCTCCTTGGCGCGAAAAGTCACTTACGCTGGACAGATGATATCCGGCATAACATCCGGCACTGAGTATCTGGTTAATTGTAAATAACCATTGTCTTTTGACGAACAGACGCATTCTTTGATTATTCCGGCTACCGAGCACCCGGCATTATGCCCGGCCATATCCTTTTCCTGATGCGTGCATATGCCGTGTAGAAGGAACCCGGCTCCACAACCGGCAAAGCTTGGTTTCGGATGTAAAATTTCTCCCCTTGTATATAAAACACATAAAATATAAGACTGAACACATAAAATCATTTCACATACCAAATAACGAAAATACTACTTACTCTAACCTTAATTTAACTAATATTACTACAAATCTAGCTTATAAAATATGATAAGTCTACGGCTTATCAACCATTCATATTTCACACTTATCAACGGTGCCCCGGTTTCTGGCAGTTATAGCACCGGATCTCCCTTCCTTGGCAATCGATGCCGGGATGATCCTTGTCGCAGTTTCAGCATACATACCCTCGGCTATCACCTTGGCTCTTGCCATAACCAGAACCAGAACCTGTAGCTTTGAAGTTAGCGAGGTTTGGTATATTTAAATTAATTTACATACACACTAATTCACAAGTGTACTAATTTGGTTTTGGATTCTTACCCTTGTAGGGCTGAGACCTTAGTGGCTTTGCTGCCACTGGTGTAGTGTAGGCGAGCTGCAACGGCTCAGCTGCCTTACCCTTCTCAGCATGGGCACTGCTGTCTCCAGAGATATTCTTCTGGTTTTGGTGGGAGTACTTCCCCTTCTTCTTCCATGGCTTATTCTAATTTTGCTCGTCGGAGTTGTTACCCTTGCTGCTCACCTTGCGCTTCAGCGCTTGCTCTTCATCTCTCAGCTGGCAGGTCATCTCAACTCGAGATGCAGCGTGGTAGCACTCTTGATGTATTCGGGCATTAGGTTATTCATTTACGTGAGAAGGTACTAATTCGTATTGACCATGGCATCTAAGGGTTTAAACGATGTTTATCAGAAGGGAGGTAAAACTAGTGTACCCCATGCCCTACCAGATTCGATGGCTCAATCCACCGTAGAAGCGGTCGACCAAGACCTGGCCGGTATACCCAAGGTCGGGTAGGAGTCTAAGAATAGAGGTGAAAGTACGGTAGTATTCATCAACCGTCATCTTCTCCATCATCTTGAGTGCATCGAGCTCAAGACGCTTCTTGGTCTTGACATGGTCGGGATAGTACTTAGATCGGAGGAGAGAGGTGAATGCTTCACATTCAAATGCGGGGTCAGCAGCATGCTCGGCCTTAACGAGCTTCCACCAGTCTATAGCTGCGTCCTTGAGGTAGTACGCCGCTATCCTCACCCTCACTCCTGCAAGAGCCACGAGGGTCTCGAAAGCCGTCTCCATCTCGGAGATATAGGCCTCAATCTTGGCGGGGTCGCTCTCGCCTCTAAAGCAGGGAGGTCGAAGGTCGGTGACGCTCTTTACCCAATTCGTTTCACGCGGTTGAGGCGGGTCGGGTTGTTGTTGTTGGTTTTATTGTACTTAATGTTGGGCTGCAGTCATTAGTTGGGGCAATAGCTGTGCCATGGTGGCGGCGACGATCTTGGCAACCGTCTGCGCACCAGGCTCTTCAGCCTGCTCTCCTAGGGTCGGCCTCGACCACACCCTCATCCTGACATCTGAAAAAGGGTGGATTGCACTAGATACTGTGACCATGTGGTCTTGATTTAAACAATGGTATCGTATTTTCAGACGTCAAGGGTATCTGTTATCATTGACGGTCATTCCTAGTTAGGTTTCTAATTCTCCGTTGTAAAAAGGTTTGTAACCTAACTCGGTAATCACTACTCTCGGTATTCTAATTTTCAGAGTGGCACTGCGCTCTGATACCACTTTTTGTAACACCCCAACCGCTAATCCTTCCATTATCCTCTAATCGTCTCCATAATTACACTACACGCAACGGATACTTACATACTCCCGGCGGGTTATACAACGCCGTTAGCCATCCCAAGACTAAGAAGGCTACTATTACTTACTGTAACGGTCTGAAGACTAGGATATTCCGAGCAACATAAATACTTGCATTACATTCCCAATACTTGCTTACATTCTTGATTACCGAGTATCCAAAGATATACGAATTACATTCCAAGGTCTCATTCTCCAGTGCTTAAGGTTTTTCAATCCGGTATTAATATATGTTATCACTATAGCATTCCGCTATCTTGCGATGATGGCTTCCCGTTTAGCTTTATCGTGGCAGCACTTGCTATGGCAAGTGCACCATGCAAGATGGGCTATCGGTACTGTACACATTAGTAATGGTACTTCTCTTAATCTCAATGTGATTAGTAGTCCTCGGGACTCCTTCGATGTTGTTTTGTTTTGGATAACTGACCATTCGGCAGTTTCCTGGTTGTTTTGACAGTACTGTCATTTATCAGGGTGTTCCTCCTTCTGAGGGAACCCCTTGTTATTATTTACGTCTTAATCCTCGCTCCCGTTCCCACGCATTTGTCGCGGCTTCTGAGTGACAATTCTCCTTTAGGCACTACATCGTAGTCCCATTTCAGTATCCAATTTATACATGTTTCCTTAGTCGCCTGAGCTACGCCCGTCAGGTTTTGTAACCCTTCTAATTGTTTGGGGTTCGAAGTCCCCGTTTCGTAATGGGCTTCCTGGTTGTCTTTATTCTCATGTGTGGTATTATCCCGCGGTTATGCTCCTCTGGATTACTGTCCGGTATCCTTGTCTGTAACACCCCAACTACAACCATATACTTAACAACAAATTGCAGCGGAAAACTTAACTCGTCACATTACATAACTCAATGGTGTTACACGCCGTTAGCCACCCACGTGGCTAACAAGGCTAATACATATATATTGTATCGGTCTGATGGACCAGATTCTCGAGCAACTACACATTACATTCTCATTCCATTTCCAACAATTAATATACATTTACATTCCAACTGTACCAAGTATTTACAAACTAATGCCGACAATAATTTCGGTCTTACTGCGCCTACAATACATACTCAATTAATTAACTACCCATGTAAAAACAACTACCCCGTCCTACTCTCGAACGGCTTCTAGCACCTTGTACCTGAAGAGAAAGAGAGAAAGGGTGGCCCCCCAGGGGGCTCAGCACAATGCTGGCATGGTAATTGTGCAGGCCGCATACTACCGGGCCACGCACAACTAATTGTCGTCTAAGCATGCGGTTGATTTTATTTAAATCATGCATGAAAAACTATAAACACATAACACATTGCATACCCACGACAATGGGGTTCAACAAATCAATCAACACAACAAAACTCGTTAGCTCACTCATTTTGTTCCTTAACCTTTGAGGGTTTCTCCTCTAATGGAGCTATTTCCTTAATAGACGACACTTACCCACTAATCGGGTCATACTTAAATTTCTCTTATAACAAAGTGGGATTGATACCCATGAACCACATACTCCACATAACAACTCATATCACACTTTAACGTACATACAACATAACTTGAAGAGGGTCACGTGAGGACACGTACCCCGAAATGTGAGTTAGTAATCTCATTAGAGCCTAGAGAATCTTTTATTCCCATGATAAGCTCATTATACAATAACTTATTGTTCTACATAGAGAACATGTGTCACTTATGGTGCGCCGGAAATACTTAGTCCCGAACGCACCGTACACATTAACTTACTGAGATGTGTCGGTCTCAATATAGTACCGAACACACCGTACATAACCCTCTAGTCCCGAACAATAGTCGAGGTTGGTAAGCCTTGGTTAAGCTTACCGATGATTGTAATCCGAGAAGGAAAAACCACCATAACATAACATAACAAGGAGCAAGGTAAGGCAAATATGGATACCCACTCCCAAACAATGCGCGACCGGAACGACCAGATTCCTCACCCCCCATTAATACATATATATATATATAGTTAAGAGTTCCATTATGGAACCTATCCCATCCACACACCATATAGTGTTACAACCGGGTTAAACACACAAGGGAGGTAAATATACTCACACGCACTAACAACACACAACTAACTCACGCATAGCCGTGGTTAGAACGTTCCCATGGTTTGGGTCGTTAAATCCGAATACCGCTCTTAAGTGATCCTAGATTTGGTTAGCTAAGGTTTAACACTTTTGAGGTTTAACGGTATCGGAGTTAAACACGCCACATTAACGAATTACTATAAACTCATTTCATGCTTATTCTTGCAAGGTGGCAAACATTTAGAAAAACACATTGGCATACAAGCCGGTGTAATCCGGTAGTACACAGGTTGCAAGAAAACCATACCTGTCACCACGGTCCACTATATTGTGTCCTCCTAGGTTCCTCGAACAAATCTCGTACAACTGGTAACATCACAATTACTTTCATTAACATTGGGGTAACATGATTGCTTAACGTCTAATGCGCCCATAGTTAACCCTGTCATCCCGTTATACTTAATTTTACTCTTATGATCTTAAGTTCACAACTCCCACATCAAACCTAATACTTGTTTACACTTTTTAAGGCCTTTAAATGTCACTAAACAAGGCCTAAACATCACCTAAAACCATTACCATTCAATCCCTCATGATTAGAGGCCTTTAAAACACATTTTGTAACATTTTTGCCCTGGTCGGGGACTTGGGCCGGACCCAAGGTCCCGGACCATATGTAGAATGTACTCTCGGCCTTAAATTTCACTTGGTCCGGGTCTTGGTCCTGGACTAAGGACCCGGACCACTTACAAACTTGCCTTTCGACTCATTTTTAAGGGTGGTCCGGGTACCTATACAAGGGCTAGGTCCCGGACCATGTTAATAAGTTGTTAAAACATCATTTTTCAACTCCTAATCCAACCCTAAACCTTACCTAATCATTCCATAATCTTTCCACATGTTTCCTACATGTTTAAACACCTTAAAACAAGCACTAAACCTTCCTAAATCATCACTAACTTGTTACTCAACTTCTTACAAAATTTTCCAACACTTATAACATTTTTCCTTAGGATTTCTAAGTGGTGAAGCATGCCTACTACCTCAACTAGCCAAAGTATTGCCTCACAAACATTACCACTACTCCAAAGGCATTATTTCTCACAAACACCTCCTTTACACAACTCCTTCGATTTTCCACAAGTTTACACTTAGACCCTCACAAGGCGTTATCTTTTTCCTTTGTTTACCAAAACTTGCACAAGACATTACACTTCACATAACAAGACTTTGGTGTGTATAAAACACCCATTTAAACCCTAAATCCACCAAGACTATGCCCAAGGCATCTTAACACTTATGAACACCATAATTCACTTTCTTTCACCATCTTAACACTTAACAAATTCCTAGTACCTTCTAGGTCATAAAATCTCATGAGAACACATTAACTCCTTTCTTCATCAACTAAATTTTTGCCATAGCTTCTCTTGTATCACCTTACACAAAAACACATAGTTTTCCACTTTTACACAATCAAGAACACTCAATCTCTTAATGCACATCCTTACACATAAACATATGGTCTTTTATCCTTTAACCAACAAAGACATTCACCTTGACAAGAGATGTTCTTTACACACAACTAAACCTTCAAACTACATTACATCACAATACAGTGCATAAACTTAAATTGCTTGGCACTTAGGCCCTTAAATTGTATTAATCTTAAACACTGAATTTCCACATTTAAATGCCTCCAACCTGCAAATACACACAACAAGGCTCCCAATGAAATAGAAGTATTCTTGTAATTCACCTTGTGATTGTTTTACTAGCTCAATTTGCCATTTGCTCCTTAGTCACAAGTTCTCAAATATGATTATGTTCTTTATCCTAGGTTTTGTAGCCCTTACTTAGAGTAAACTCTAAGCTACACTTAGTACATATCTAAACCCATCCCTTAAAGCAATAAACCACCTTAAGGTAAGTCATTTACCTTGTTTTTCCAAGTTTTTCCTCACATTCCTCTCCTTGGATTTTCTTGCTTGATTTTCGGCAAGCCCCTTTAATTCCTTTGTCAATGTTCTAACCAATATACAATTACTCCAATGAGTACTAAGGAATGCACTAAAATCTAAGGAATCATTCCTAGGTTAAAAAGAGTGCTTTAAGGTATTAAAATGGATAATTACCTTTGAAGTCTTAGGATAGACTTGGGTATTAATCAAGGAGGACCTCCACTAGTCTTTGGAGATAAAAACAAGCTAGTTCAAGGAGTAAAAACAAGACTCCATGAGAAGACTATTTTCGGTAATGCACAAAAGTGAAGGAAACTTAGTTTTTCTTTCACTTTTCTTACCTTGAATGAGAGAAGAAGCAAAAGAGCTCTTCAAACATAACTTTCCTCCTTCAATGGAGTTTCTCCATGGCATCAAACATGAGCTTTTGAAATTTTGAAAAGAGAGGATGAAAGGCCTTGACTCAACTAAGACAAATATGTGCTTAGTTTTTTTATTTGGAGCAATATTGAACATTTGGTGAGCAAATGAAGTTGGAGAAGAGAGGTGCTGTAGCAAGAACGAGATTGGTTGGGATAATGGAGGAATATGATTGTAGGAACAAGAGAGAATGAAGAAAGGAGGTGAGAGGTAAGCTTTTGTTAAGATATTTGATTTATAAAGGTAAATAGTAACTTTACTTTATTTCTTTTTCTTTTCTTTAGTTGGCAGGCTATGTTGGTGACTCACCACCACTAAAACCGTTCCCCCTTCATTCTATAAGATATTTATGGTCTTTGTTGGCCATTTAACTAATCAAAGTTGACATAAGTCAAAACTAGCACTATTTGAGCACTATTCACAAATTAAGGCACACAATTATGAAATTTTTGGTTTCCCATTGATTTAGACTTCCTAATTTTATACTAAGTAGTACACATGTTGATTAAAGAGTAATGATGGACATTTAGCCACTCAAAACTCATTTCCAAGACAATTTTTCAAAAATGTGCTTTAAGGCTTCTTAAAGCACATTTTGTGTTTTAACTCGTTTTCAAGCTTGGTTTTCTTTAGGAATTGATTTAACATGTTCATTAGAATGTTAATAAGGTCTAGGAATGACCTTTAGGTCTTATACAAGGTTACACCAAGTCTAGGACAAGTATTTTCCTAAATTGACTTTATGGTGTCTTCTTGTGTTCTCTTTGGTTTAATTGTGTACCAAGGTTTCCAAAGGACTTAATTAGTCTTATCAAGTCATAATTGCATGTTATCAAGTCTTGGTAGGCTCTTTGGGTCCTAGCCAATATCATTCCAAGCTTAGAGCATGTTTTTGCTCAAACTGTCTTAATGGTACCTATTGTCTTTACTATGGTTTAAATTGTTCACTAATGTTTCTAAGGCACTTTTTAGCCTTAATATACCATAGTTTAGCATTTAAAAAACATATCAAGATTTGAGGTATTTCACCGTCACTTCTTTTTTCCTCTCCATTGCACTCGTAGTGGTTTTCCTATTATTGGTATGACGGGTTATTTCGACTACGTAGCATGTCGACCCATGTTGCCGGTAATTACCGTTCTCATATTGTAGAATTCCGTTGGTAGCACTTGTTTCATCATTGTGCTCCAATTAATAACAGTTGGAATCCGGGGATGTTGTACTGTGGTTACTTACATTATTCAGAAATACTGAGTCAATTTGGCATGTGGATTGACACCTAGCGTTCCTCGTATTTTTAGATCACCTTTCAGACGTGCACGCTCGACAAGCTTAGTGGACTACACTGCGCATCCTTGGTCTAAGGTGTACGGTATGTGAAGAAGGGTTTGTGTAACACCCCTATAATAATAAAACTACATCAGAAAATAAACTAAAGGTGCTACAGACCATCGGGCTCCAACCACCCGGTACCAACCTCACCAATTACAACCATTACAACTAACTAAGTTACGGTCTGAACTTCGAGAAAACTTAACATTAACATAACCATAATAAAATACATCCACTCTCCATAAGCCTAATCCCATCCTAATCACTCATGCTCTTCGTGGCCACCTGTAAATCAATTTATACTTGCAAGATGAAACCAAGCAGCCCACCCCGGGAGGGGTGAGTCAGTTCCCTGGAATGGAACTGGTACAATTCTCCAAAAACAAACTTATAAAACATAACTCTTCAAAATAAACAGTAACATGAAAACAAACTCTTAAAAGTAAAACAGAGATAAAGCACTTCAAAACAATCAAGTTAAAGAGAAAAGAAAACAAGACAAAGACAGAGATAGAGAACTTCCAAACAAGTCATCCACTTAAGTAGTCACACCACATAGTTAGTAAGCATCCAATGTTGATGTTAGAACCAATTCCCGTTCGGAGTATAAAGACTCAGATAGTCACAAAGGACTAAGAATAATAAGATAGATCCAAGAACCAATAACTCAAGAATGGAATAATACCAATTGGGAGAGATGGCCCCCACCGCTAGATATAAATGTCCGTATGGACGAGGGATATACAGCCCCCTGCTGTCAGATTAAAAATGTCCTGATGGACGAGGGATATACAGCCCCCTGCTGTTAAATATCAATGCCCCTATGGGCGAGGGATATACAACCCCCTGCTGTTAAATTAAAAATGTCCTGATGGACGAGGGATATACAGCCCCCTGCTGTTAAATATCAATGCCCCTATGGGCGAGGGATATACAGCCCCCTGCTGTTACCATTGAAGACGCGCGCACGTCGAAACCTCAAGAACCAGCTCATGGATGAAACGATATCCAGAGACAAAAGAAGAATTTCCAAGATTGACCTTTTTCCAAATTCCACTAGATCACCAATTACCCAGAGCAATACCAAAACACTCAGTCCTACAGAGTGCAGAAGCGTAAACCCTAAGCAGTCAATGTCTAATGGAACAACCAAATAGAAGGAACCAATAACAAGTGAGTTTCACATCCAAGGCTCAGTTAGTCACACAAGCTGAGTTAGTCACACAACCATCTCCTTTTAAAAATTCCTCTTAAGCTCAGTTAGCGTTTTCCAAAACATTCCACAAGTCAATCAGCAAAAATATCGGAGTACGAGAAATCGTACAAAACATTCCATAGAGTCCAAAACACAACAAGCTGAGTACGAGAAATCGTACCTGGGTAACGCTGTAGCAGTTCTAGTCAACTTGCGCAAACAATCAATAGTACTCTGAAGAATATTAAAGGTAGTCTATCATCAATCACTTGTAGCCTATGTTACGCTTTAGTAAACTTCTTACTCTTATTTCAAAGTCTCAATTATCCTTTAAGCCCTCACTTAATTGTTATGTATAAACTTTGAGTTATCTGAGAACGTTGTATAGCCCAAGGTGGTAAGATCAAGGAATGTATTCGATTAACATTTGCTAATTGTCCACTCCTATCCACTTTATTCATACTTAACCACAATCCTCACATTCAAGACTTTTGAGACCTATATAACACAAATGTGTTTACATTATATAATTAAATCTAAGAATTCCAATAGTAATCTTAAGCTGAATACCTTTATTCTTAATTTAGAATAAACATTGTATTATGACCTATGATGGATTCATCCCATAATACTATACTATTATTTCACAATATAATGATTATGTATTTTATCAATATCTACTAGATAATCCATTGTGATTAAGTTTTCCCCTTAACTTAATTAAGATCTACATCTTGTATATTGGAACCATAGTGCTGTAGACGCATTATATCATAACCTAATTGAGTTACTAACTCATTTATCTTACCCTTAGTCCAGAATGACTTCAACTACAACCATCTAAAAATCTTGTCACAAGATGTTAAATTACTTTTCATCTTGAAATAACCATATTATAATTAACTTAGACTTATCGAACTCTTACATTTAGTATCCACAAGGTATATTATTTACTTTATCATAACTTTGTAATAAGGTGTTTAAAGATAACCCTTTATGTATCCTTGCTTACATTTAATTCCCTAAATGTTTTATTTTAACACACATACACTCTATAGACTATGTATAATCCTTTTGTACTAAACTTCAATAAACTTAAGCCTTAAATATGTTTTAAATTATTTTACAAAGCCTAGGGTTTCAAAGGAATAACTTAATAAATTAATTCCCTTTATTGTATTTAGGATGGACAATATATCTACATAAAGTAGAATTTATCAAAGAATTAAATTCTGGTTCGTAAGTGAAATTGTTAATTAAATAATAAGATAGTCTATTATGAAAATTCCCATATTTTATATTCAAAATAACATATCATTATTTCCCATTACCGTAAAGTATATCAATATAATATCTTATGTAACTCAGTTTTACCTAATAGAAGGTTCAAAGGTTTTAAGTATAAAATTCCTATTATAAACCTTCCTATAAATTCTCACTACTAAATACCTCACCTAAATGTAAACTCACATCCTGAATATTGGTAATAAACGTATTTTATATGGCTTATCTAATTCTAAGAAACTTAAGGATAATTATTTAGATAAATTTCCAAATCATCGTTTAATATAGAATATATCATAATCCTTTTAATGATTCTATCTTAAAACATTAAATTATATCTCACTACCATAAATGTTAAGAAATGATTAAATATAGACTTACTAATCCACCTCACGTTTAGATGTAAAAGTATTTTACTTATTTTATTATGGTTTATATAATAAGAACATCTAGATGTAAACGTATTACATTTGTTTATCATTAATTATAGAATAAGATCTATTTGTACAACATTTTATGTAATCACAATTTTTCCTAAGTTTTAACTTATTAATTACTTAATCCCAATTTAAGATTTACATCCTGGTCATTGACAAATAATACTATACATGTATTTTAATATGGTTATATATAAACCCTGGGAATTCAAAGGTAACTCTTAAGCCTAATACATAACTATAATTTAATACCACCTCATATAATATTCTTCTATTAGTATTATGTAGAGGTTTAGTTTAACTTATTAATTCCTTCGTATTATATTTCCTATAAGGTATCTAATTTTATTCATGTTAAATGTGTATATACTCATATATACTAGGATTTGTTCAAAACATTATTTATGTAGTTTATTGTGTTTAATTATGTTTAATAACTTTTAGGCTAACTACAACCGACCTATGGTTCATTAAATAAAGTGTTTCCTTTGTATATTAAATATATATAAGTGTACCCGTACTAGAAATCAACTAAGACATTCCCTATGTAACTTATCATATTTAAACTATCTTATTAATACAACCTTAAACTGTATTCCAAGTATGTTTCGTTAAGTATTTCTTTTACCATATCATAGGACACTAGCTCTTATAACATTTAGTTATTATAGGTGTTAATTTATTAGTTCCTTGCTTTACTCTAAGTTACTACTTTATTCCCTTTTATATATATGTAAATATATATCTATTCATATTTCCCTTAGTTTTAATTAAATATATTAACTACCATATTATATAATTAATATAAATGTAGATTAATTTAGCTCCTTGATTTAACCTAAGGTACTATTTTATTTCTTTTACATATATGTGTAAAAATATATATACATATATTCCTTAGTTTTAATTAAGAATATTAACTCCCATATAATATAATAAATAAAACGTAAAAATAATTATATTCCTTGATTTATATAAGTTTCCACTTAAATATGTATATACACATATATGTAAATAATTTCACTTCTATTAAAAACTAATACCTAAACATTTATAAACTTACTGTTATAAAGTGTTAATTTAGTGTTCCATATTTTTCCCAGCTTAAAAGGTTTATTAACAAACCATACTTTAATTTTTGGTTACATTAAAAACAATATATTATAAGTTATTCTTTTGAAAAACTCATAAACACAATTTTTAAAACCATTTACCATTGCCCAAAAATTCCCAAACTTAATATACAGTAACTATAACATTTTAGACATATTATAAAAATTTTATTTCATAAAAATATCTTTTTAATTTAGCCCAATAACTCCAAAACCTTATTAATTTACATCAAAATAAACTAGATTTCATAAGGAATTTATGGTTAAAATTTCAAGTCAAAATACCTTCGGGAAGGCCATTAAATAAATTCAACAAGTTAGGGTTTTAATCTGAAATATTATAAAACCTAACATATACTTATATCCCACGATCTAATCCTGGCCGTCC
Organism: Limonium bicolor; assembly: GCA_023374045.1. Classification (NCBI taxonomy): domain Eukaryota; kingdom Viridiplantae; phylum Streptophyta; class Magnoliopsida; order Caryophyllales; family Plumbaginaceae; genus Limonium; species Limonium bicolor. The sequence continues at coordinate 104,585,628 of CM041781.1, read as the reverse complement.
GTTTCTAAAACCTACGATCGGACGGCCACTGAACGTTGAGTTCTTCAGATTCAAACTATTCGAAGTTGGGTACGAATTTGCCGATTTCTCCTTAACCACAGAACGAAATCGAGTGATTCTTGTCCCATTGAAACCGAAATTGAAAAACGAATCTTTTGACACCGATTTTACCAATTATAATGCGGTATTACGCAAGAATCGAATCTGGGTTCTCTTTCGAATAGGGTTAGGTCGTTTTTGGTTCGAATTGAACAATTCTATGAACTCGGTGCATAATAGATGAAATTGGTACATGGGTTAGGTCGGAAATACAATACCGATCAACAAAATTGGAGGAATTGAAATAAAACTCACCGGAATTGCACGAATCGAAGGGATTCGATTTCGGTTTTTCTGGAAACTGTTCGAACTTGAATGTTTCGAGGAGCTCACTTTGTGGATCTATAAGTTAAGTTCTAGATCGAATTAGAATACGTATAAGGTCTTAATCGAAAGAGGAAACTTAGCTCTACGCATTGATAACAAGAAATCACTCTAACTCACAACACACAAGAAGAAATCAAACCCGAAAGTTACAAGTTTACCTTCTCTGTTTCGGTATGATTTTATGTACTGGTGAAACAGAAACTTTAGACGCCTTACTCTTCCAATCGGTTGAGAATTAGCTTAGACCATAAACATGAAAGTTTTAGAGGAATTAGAGCTCTTCAAAACGAGCTAAAGAACTTGGATGAGTAACGAAGAAGTTATGATCGACGCAAGTTACCTGAAATCGATGAGAAACTGGAATTCTGGGAACACGTTTCGCAAGGTGGCTACTTTGACTCGATTTTCCGGTTGATTCAGAATGAGTTAGGGTTTGTATGAGTTATAGTTGTTTAGAGGGAATGTAGGAGAAGACAACAAAGAAGACGGCATTGAAAAATATGGAGAGATGAATGAGATATAGCCGTCTAAAGTTAGGGCAAAATAATGAAATCTGTTACCAAAATTCAGGGAAAGAATCGGCTAAGTGTGGGCGACCCGTTACAGAGTGACACATGGCATCTTTCAAATTTTTGATTCAAAACTTCAATCTAGCATAACTTTGGCTAGGATGATCCGTTTTTGACGTTCTTTTTATCGATCTTCATGGTTTTCCATAACCTATTATTGGTATAGGTTTCATGGCCTGGTTTGACCATTCTCAAAAAGTCAACTCTAGCAAGGCTCAATAAGCTTTAAGGTTTCTAGAATTTTATATTGACTTTTATGTTTCAAAACAATGTTCCAACACTTCCTAAAATCTTTATAAATCTTATTATTAAATTCATAATACTATATAATAATATATAATAAATAGGGTTAAATAGGAGAAAACCCCTAAATAAATTTCATCATTCCATATAATAACTTAATATTCATAATTCCATATAATAATTTAATATTCATAATTCCATATAATAATTTAATACTTAATAGTATTATTAAAGGTTTAATAAAAGAAATCCCCTAAATTAATTTAAATTAATTTAGGGGTATTTCAGTTTGATCCGGGTCGACCTAAGAAAGGGCCCGAAAATGTACGAAAACTTGTATGTTATGTGTGTGGATATGTGCATATGATTATGTGTTTAATGCGTTATTTAATTATGCGCGAGCATCCTACGGGACTAACACTACGTCGACTATAGATCGACTTATATAAACATACATATGTGTTGGTGTGATGACACGATGGTTACTTGATATAATACCCATAGTATTTATATTAAGTATATAAAGGACCTAAGTAAAACACTTAGGTACGGGATATGACAATGTCGATCTCTAGAGCATGGATCTCGAACATGAATATAACCTAGATTACTTCTAGGCATGCGTAAAACCCATTGGGCGGCTAATTGGTATAATGTAATCTCCATGAAACTAAGAGTATATCTTAAACATTATGAGAGAGTTGGTTTGAGTTGAGGGGAGGAATCCCGGTAATTTACGAACTACCTGGTTGCGCATTTGTGATCACTGAGGGGTACCCAATCGGGTTCCGCTCCAGCTAATTTCCCAACGAGCCCTAATTGGATCGTGGGACAGGTGGTACCTACTGTTGGTACATGGCTACGACCTTTAAATGGACGCCTTACGAGGCATAGTGAATAGTCAGGGGCCTCCGGACCTCTGGCGAAATGAGCACCTTTGTGTGTACGGGAGGACTACTGTCCATTGTTAAGGTTAACCGGGTTGTCCTAACATGACGTCCAACTAGTAATTAATTAAACATGGTTTGGATGGATGGGGCCTTGAAGGCGAAATAATATTGAATATGGAAACCATTCGCTAAGGCGATTATACACTATACTGTAATTATTCGATACGTTCGTTTATGTGACTGTTGTTGGTGAAATATAATGTCTATTTGGAATGGATGGATGAATATGTGATATGCATGATTATTACAGTATTAATTATATCTGTAAAATGGTAAAGCATGAAATCAATCTAATATCAAGATGGTTAAAATGACAAGTGACCAATAGGGTCCAGGCCCGCATACTCAGCGTTTATCGCTGAGCCTTTATGGCTTGTTGCAGGTTGCTGTTCATCGTCGAAGCCGAAGTACGGGATCAGGGTAGATGCTCACTTGTCGACGGTTATGGTTTTTGGGCTTAGTATGATGTATAGTGAAATACCCCAAACCTTGATATGTGGTTTAAATATCAAACTATGCTATGTAAAGGCTAAAAAGTGCCTTAGTAACATCAGTGAACAATTTAGACTATAATAAATGCAATAAAGCATTAAGACACAGTTTGAGCAAAAACATGCTTTAAGCTATGAGTGAACTTGGTTAGGACCCAAAGAGCCTACCAAGACTTGATAACATTTAATTATGATTTGATAGGGCTAAATAAGTCCTTAGGAAACTTTGGTGGACAGTTAAACCAAATAAAACACAAGAAAATACCTTAAAGTCAATATGAGCAAAAATGTGCTCTAAGCTTGGGATAAATGTGTATAAGACCTAATGGTCATACCTATACTTTATAAATATGTTAATGAACATATTAAATCAATTACCAAAGAAAACCAAGCTTGAAAACAAGTTAAAACACAAAATGTGCTTTAAGGAGTCTTAAAGCACGTTTTTGAAAAATTGTCTTGTAAATGAGTTTTGAATGGCTAAATGTCCATCATTACTCTTTAATTAACATGTGTACTATATAGTATCACATTTGGAAGTCTATATCAATGGGAAATCAAAAATTTCACGTCTATGTGCCTTGTTTTGTGAATAGTGATTTTTATAAGCTAGTTTGTAACACATAATGTTATAAGTAATTAAATTGGTCAACAAAGACTAAAACACCCTCATTATAATAAAGGGGGCCGGTTTCTTTAGTGTGGTGACTCACCACTCACTTGTTAACTTGTTAAAGAAATAAAGATGACTAATATAGTTACTATTTGCTTTATAAACACAAATATCTTCTAAAAAGCAAACTTATCTCATTTCTCTCATTCCTCTCTTCATTTCACACGGCTCCACTCTCTTCAACCTCTCTTCTTGCTGTTCTCTCACGTTAAAACAGCACCACCACCATGGAAGTCCACCTTTGATCTCTTGTAAAAATCTAGCTCACTTATCCAAATCAAAAACAAACACCACCATTCTCTTCCTCTCATCAAGCTCTTCATTCCTATCTTCTCAAAACTTCAAAAGCCCCATTTCGGTGCCATGGAGTTCCACCATTGAAGGGGCTTGAGCTTGTCTTTCCACATATTATTGATCTCCTTTGCTCCTAGGTAAGGAATCTCAAAGAAAAATCAAGTTTCCTCCATGTTTTGTGTGTGACCGAAAATATTCATTGATGGAGCTCCTTGTGTTACTTTGTTCTAGCTCCATTTGAATCTTTCAAGGACTAGGTGGAGTCCTCTCTTCATAGATATTCAAACACCCTTCAAAGATTAAGGTAAAACAACTACATTAATGTTTTGAAATAATGTAAACCTAGGGCTTACAATGAGATGGAGCTTAAAGCTTGAAAACTCATTATGTTGTTTGTATAATGTTTAGTAGTTGACAAGGAATCAAATACCTTATCGGTTTTATAAGGAAACAAGAAAGAAGTTTGTGTGGGAAAGAGGTAAATATGCTATCTCAATGTGGTTTAATGCATTAGGAGAAATGAGCTATAATGCTTGTTAAAACTACCTAAAAGCAAATGGTGAATGACCTAGTAAAGTGTTCTCAAGGAGACTAGTAAAGGAACATATGTCTTGGTGTGTGTAATTGCAGGTCAAAGGCTTATATATTGTGGAAATTCAGTGTTTATGGTTTGAGCAACTTAAGGGCCTAAGAGCCATGTTATTTAAGGGCCTAAGTGCCAAGCAATTTAAGTTATGCACTATATTGTGATGTAGTGCTTAATGTGTGAAGTTTGTGTGTAAAAATGTTCTTGATGGATTTAAGTGTTCTTGGTTGTCTAAAGGTGAAAACCTAAGTGTTTGGGTGTGAGAGTTACAAGGGAAGCTATGGCAAAATTTAGTTGATAAACAAAGGAGTTTATGTGATGAAATGAGATTTTAAGACCTAGAAGGTACTAGGAACTTGTTAAGTGTTAAGATGGTGGAAGAAGGTGAATCATGGTGTTCTTAGGTGTTAAGGTGCCATGGGCATTGTCTTGGAGGATTTAGAACTCAAATGGTGTTTTGAACACACCAAGGAATTTTTATGTGAAGTGTTAAGTCTTGTTCAAGATTTGGTAAACAAAGGAAAAGAAATGCCTAGTGAAGGTCTAAGTGAAAACTTGTGGAAATTATAAGCAATTGTGCAAAGGAGGTGTGTATGAGAAATAATGCTTTTGGAGTGGTGGTAATGTTTGTGAGACAACACTTTGGTTAGTTGAGGTAGTAGGCATGATATACCACTTAGAAATCTAAGAAAAATGTTATAAGTGCTAGGAATTGTTGTAAGAAATTGAGTAACCAGTTAGTGATGATTTAGGAAAGTTTAGTGCTTGTTTTAAGGTGTTTAAACATGTAGGAACATGTGGAAAGTTTATGGAATGATTAGGTAAGGTTTAAGGTTGGTTTAGGGGTTGAAAAATGATGTTTTGACAAGTTAATAACATGGTCCGGGACCTAGCCCTTGTATAGGTACCCGGACCACCCCTTAAAAAGAGCCGAGAGTGAAGTTTAGAAGTGGTCCGGGTCCTTAGTCCAGGACCAAGACCCGGACCAAGGGTAAAATAAGGCCGAGAGTACATTCTACAAGTGGTCCGGGACCTTGGGTCCGGACCAAGTCCCGGACCAGGTCAAAAGTGTTGCAAAATCTGTTTTAAAGGCTTCTAATCATGGGGAATTGAATGGTAATGGTTTTAGGTGAGGTTTAGGCCTTGTGTTGGTGGCATATAAAGGCCTTAAAATGTGTAACAAGTGTTGGGTTTGATGTGAGAGTTGTAAACTTAATATCACAAGAGTAAGTTAAGTGTAACGGGAATGACGGTGACGGGGTAAACTATGGGCGCTTTAAACGTTAAGCAAACATGTTACCCCAATATTATAAATAATTGTGATGTTACCAGTTGTACGGGATTTGTTCGAGGAACCTAAAAGGACATGATATGGTGGACCGTGGCGACAGGTATGGTTTTCTTGCAACCTGTGTCCTACCGGATTACTCCGGCTTGTATGCCAATGTTTTTTCTGTATGTTTGCCACGTTGTAAGATAAAACATGTAATGAGTTTACAGTAATTCATATATGTGGCGTGTTCAACTCCGATACCATTTAACCTCGGCAGTGTTAACCTTAGTTAACTGAGTCTAGGATCACATGAGAGTTCGGTATTCGGAGTAAACGACCCGAACCATGGGACGTACTAACCACGGCTATGCGTGTGTTAAATGTGTGATATGTGTATGTGAATGTAGGGATCTCCCTTGTGTGTCTAACACAGTTGTAATACTGTATGATGTGTAGATGTGATAGACTCCATAGTGGGGTTCTAAATATATCTAAAGTAGTATGTACTAACAGTAGTGAGGAATCCGGTTTGGCCGGTCGCGCGTTGTTTGGGAGAGGGTATCCTTCCTAGCCTTACCCTTCTCTTTGTTATGATTGTTTCCCTCACGGGTTATGATCTCCCATTAGCTTACTCCAAAGCTTAGCTATTCTGACTTATGATCGGTTTAGGGGGAACATGTGTTTGTGTGGTGTGTCGGGCCTCCAAACCCGAACCGCCTTAACTTAAGTTACTCGTCCAACTATTAGGACGGTAATGAGTGTTGTTGTTATTGTATAACGAGCTTATCATGAGACTGGCAACATTCTCTAGGCTCACCAGTGTATAAACAATGTTTGGGTCGGTTCCTAAGAGAACCACTCCCGTTATGTTATGTGTTTTTGTTGTGATGCAATATCTATTGCGGTATTATGTTGTGCACGTGAAAACGTGCAAATGTTGTTAAGTGTTGTATGTAGTGTATGTTGTAGGTTGTATAATGTGGAGTGTGGATCATGGATATGATTCCCAGTTTGTGATAAGAGGCGTTTAAGGATAACCCGATTTAAGGGTATGTGTCGTCTATTAAGGAAGTAGCTCCATTAGAGGAGGAACACTCTAGGGATGATGAATACCATGAGTGACTTATTAAGTAAGGATATATTATCCGTTGGTTGAGCCCGTTGAGGCGAATGTTATGTGATGTGTGTTCACTGTTACATGCATGATTTAAATATAATCAACCGCATGCTAAGACGACAAGTAGTTGTGCGTGGCCCGGTAGCATGTGGGCTGCGGGATTACCATACCAGCAAAGGTGCTGAGCCCCTTGGGGGCCACCCTTTCTCTTCTTTTCCTATTTCAGGTACAAGAAGCTAGAAGCCGTTCGAGAGTAGGACGGGGTAGTCGTTGTACATGGCTAATCATTTAAGTGTATGCATACAGTAGGTGTAGTAAGACCGAAATTGTTGTCGGCATCAGTTTATAAATACTCGGTATAGTTGGAAGGTGTATGTTGTTGTTGTGTTAATGGAAAGGGATAGTAATGTGTAGACGCTCGGGAATTTAGCCCATCAGACCGGTACAATGTGTATGTATTAGCCTTGTTAGCCACGTGGGTGGCTAACGGCGTGTAACACCAACGAGTTAAGTAATGTGATGAGGTTGTTCTTCCGCTGCAGTTTATTGTAAGTATGTTAATGTTGGATGGGGTGTTACAAAAAGTGGTATCAGAGCGAAGTATCGCTCTGATGACTGAATTACCGAGCTTAGGAAGTACCGAGTTAGGATTTAAGTACTTTGGGTTAAGGGTTGGGTGATAGCGTGAGAGATACGCTAGATAGGAATTACCAGTGTGTACTGGAAACCTACAATCTCCATCCCACCCTCCACAGTCCCTGTTTTATAACTTGGGAAAGAACGCCAGAGAGATGGAAGTCCTCTCTTACTCGGGAAAACCCGATCTGGCTGTTATTAAGTACCTCTAAAGGTACGGAGAACCTGTCATACGGTAGATCCCGAAAATTGGGAATCCCGGAGACGGTCTCCATCTGGATGATGTTAATCGCATTTAATAGCGAAGAACGAAGGATTTTGTGTATAAGAGAATAGAATTTCCGGCAACCTGGGTCGACATGCAGAGCAGTCGAGAATAACCAGTTTGCAACGCACCAATCGTGCAACAGGCAAGAAGTGGATTAGTAAAACCCGAGACGAGTGTCTACGGGACCACAGTTGATAAATAATACACCAACGGTATACCAACCGACAAGGGAACTACAACGTAGTGCCCAAACAAGAGACAAGTCTCTGTAACCACGACAAGTGCGTGGAACGGGCTATAAAGAGGATACGATACTAAGTAAAGAGGGACTCCAAGAGTGGGAGACACCCCAGTTGATAATTACCATATGAATACAGTGAGGAGTTATCCAGAGGGTTATTATCAAGGCAGTGAGATCAGTAAGGGCCAACAAGGCCACCGATGACAATATGGGTAAAAACATACCACAACTGGTATGTGTTAAACCGATAGCCAGTTAGCATGGCGCACTTGCCGTAGCAAGTGCTGCTATAACAGGGCTGTTCGGGAAATTTATAACCACTACGAAGTACTTGGTGAAGTACCATGAAGTTAAGTGAGATCATTGTAACCGTGGAAGGGCTTAATAGCCTAACCTCTGTGATTGTAAGTACACCAGTCAGCAAGAAGCTAGACTTGGCTAAGGTAAGAAGATGTTGTGAAACCATGAAAATTTTCTTTCAAACCCAGATTTATTCAAACCCTTTTCTTTTCAAAACCAGATTTTCTTTCAAACCAACACTTCTTTCCAACCTCCTTTTAAACCAAGCCAGTAAAACCAGGACAGTTGGCGAGGATACAACAATGGATAAACTTTCCCTCGATTAAGTTCGGGAAGTAAGGAATGAATATTGTCACGGGACAATATAAGGGAGTTGACAACAGAATGCTTCACCTAGGCGTGTGAGGACACTACGAGTGTACCAACTGAATTGTGGGACGACCGCACTCCGATAGGAGCTTGTGGGCCTGACACACCTACTTATGGGTTAGTTGGGTAAGTAGCAATGTATCAGTATGGTACCCCACATATGTATACGAGTGGAGTCCGAAACAGGGAAGTAGTCGACTCCGTCTATGGTCAGCAGTATAAATCAAACAAGAGCTAAGGATTACAAGGAATAGTTGAAGCTAAGGAACTCAGTTAAGCTAACTAGAATAAAATAGTCAGTGAATTCATTTTCAAGGAAATGTTTTAAGAGTCAGGAAGTGCGAAGAGCATTGACTGTTATGTAAAGACATCGTATATATCTTAAGGATCCTCAGGGATAAACATGATAGCTGGAACGGAGACTCAGCCTATGCATGGCAAGGCAGATGCCTAATGTGGACACATTAATGTGCAAAGAACGGGATGAAACTCCCAGAATGAGTACCTACACTACCGGGAAGTGTTGATCTTCACAGAAGAGGATAATAAGTCAGTTAAGAACGCAAACGGCGTGGCTAATGGAATGTACCAATAAGTGTGAAACAAATGTAAGGCATAACGTAGCAACACCCAGGAGCAATCCTTGAGGGGTGTTCGCATCAACAATTGTTGAACGAAATGCATGACAGAAACACAAGGGTTGAAACTAACACCCAGTTTAGACATGAGTTGTCAGGAGACGGACTGACAAACCTAAGGGGAATCCCATGAAAGGAAACGTGATGCAACGACTTGTCATGGAGCCCAATATAATATCCAAACCATGTAATATTGTACAGAGAAGTACATGTGTGTGGACAGCCTACAATGAGCCCAGCTCAAGGCAAATAAGGCTTATAAGCCATAAGCAAGATATGTTATATAAATTGGATTGATTGTAGAAGTTTATGTTGTATAAGTGAATAGAGTGGTAAACGAACCACTGCATTAAGAGTGGGGATACCTCTCGATATTGTGAGACCGCAGGGAGCGTGTAGTTATGTCAATCAAGTTCAAGTCAAGAAATATGTTAAGTATGGATGATATTATTATGAAAGAGAGCAGTTAGTTTAGTAGTGTGTGTATAAAGTGAAGCACCGAGCTGAATAATGTCGGCTTGTGACTCGAATGATCGATGCCAAGAGCATTCAGTAGTCACCCAAATGAGTGATGAACCATAATGTGAATATGTAAGGATATGTGTGGAGTTAATGTGACGGTAAACACGATTATAAGCTGATGTTATACAGGGAGTAAGAACATGGTGCGCAACAAGCGACCGTTTGTATAAGTGTTGTTAAACGATAAGTAAACAGATAAGACCAGTTATGAGTAAAACTTAGTTAGAGATGCAAGATAAGCGATGTTAAAACAGACTGGGCAATAAGCCAGTGGTAGGTACGATGTATGAATTCCATGGCGAAGCATACATAAGGGATTACTGTCAAGAGTTTACGCCTCTGCACTCTGTATGACTGAGTGTTTTGGTATTGCACTTGCGCAGTAATGATCGAGTGGGATAGCTAGGAATTGGAAACATGTTAATTGTGGAGCAATAATGTTATAATGGCCGATGCATAGGAAATGCAAGGCCGCACCAATAAAAAGTACTTGTACAAAACCAAATGTGGAGATATGATTAACAGTAAGTGACTACAGTAGCACTAACTGCCAAATATCGGTATGGAATATACCCCAAATGTTGTAAATAGCTGAGAGAGCACTACACACTAGGTAGTAGCTCAATCTCAACCGACAGTAAGTCGGAAGGAAACAAGTCAATCATTGTGAAATACATAGCTGTATACACAGTAAATTGTTATGGAAGTGGATAGAAAGTTTATAACTCACCGAATTCGCTAACGGTAAGAGATACCACGCGTCGGTTGAGAAACCATTGTTACCAAGATGAAGGTGACAATTGGGAATGTACAATACAGTAAGAATAACAAATGGAGCAATTAAGCTCTACAGTTATTAGAGTTTCGCAGCAGAAACTAGTGAGCCAGTGATTCAAGTGTTGAATGTACATGGTGAACACGAGTGAATGGCTAATTATTAACGCCTAGAAGCCTAACAGGCCAGAATCGAAACCAACTAAGAGTTTAAACAAACTCCAATCAGAATTCTTGGTTTAGGAAAAACCGCCAATATGGTTAAGATCCTCTAATCAGAATCCATTGTAATAGACCGCGTGGAAGTTAAAACACTTCACGACGGCAGAACATTTAAGCCAATGTTTAGTGATTGATTACGTGGGCGTAATCCCTTTTAAGGGGGGTAGAGCGCAAAACCACTTAGTGTATATTACCGTACAAGTGTACGTAGTGTGTGTGATTTATATTGTGCATAGCACAAAATTATATTATTGTTTTGATGATTGGTGTGTGTGTTACGTAAACATACACATTCATTCATGGTTTAATTGTGGTAATTGCGCACAGAAGATGCGAATACCATTGTGATAAGTGCGTGTATTTGTTAACAGTTGTGTGTGATAGTACAAGTGTGGGGAGTAGAGAAGCTCCCGGGGGAACAAAAGCCCCGACAGTGTATAAATGTGAAGTTGTGTGTTGTATTTTGACAAAATATATGTGTATATACATACTATATAGTGATTCAAGAAAGGGCATGATACCGACATAGAACCTAGTGAGAATAAGATTCCCTAGGCAACAGGATTAAAGTGAGTGGAGGTAATTGATAGACGGAGTTCTATCCTTTGGAGATGTATGATCATGATTAGAATGATTAAAAAGATAGAAAATTGGAAATGAGTGATTTACTTGATGCTTGAAAATGAAGTGGGAGGTGGAACTTGATTTGCATGTGATCAAGGGAAGCCGAACACAAATTGGGGTGGAAGGATAGTTCAACACTGATGCTGATCACATTAGGGTTGGATGACTCTTGAAACTCCCTATAAGTGGTCACAAATAACCACGCTAAGAAAAGAAGCAAAGAGATTAAGTTGGACTTGGAGTTGTGTGTGTTTTCAAAAGGATTTTAAATTGGTATTTATAAAACGTTGATGGATACTTTACGTAATTAAAGTCTTCTTACTTAACCTCACAAGGAAATTTTAAACTTAAGTGATTGTTTTAATCTCCCAAAGGCACGGGGACGGAAGGTGTTCATCGCGACCGGGTTCTGCGGGATCACAGTGTGTATGTAAAAGATATTTTTGATTGTTATACGTGCTATGACATGTTGTGTGGTATGTGTAATAAATGTTATTTTGACTTTGATCTCCTAAAAGTGTATGCTATTGAGACCTATGAGTCTAAATGTGTCGTGTTACATAGACCTAAGTGTCTGAAGACTGTTATGTTATGGGGACCTATGTGTCCAAATGTTGTGATGTTACCCGAGACCAGTGAGTTCAAGGGGTTGTTATGTATGTGTAAGTGTTGTTAAGATACCCGGACCATAGAGTCCGAGGTTATCATGTGGATATGTTATGTTATGTGTGGATGTGAATGTGTTGCCCGGACCATTAAGTCCGAGGTTGTGATGTAAAGTGTGTTTGGTTATGGAAGTTTATTTCCAAGTAATCCCCGTATTCTGATTTAATGATGTGTGGGAAAGTGTGAACTTCGAGGACGAAGTTCTTTTAAGGGGGGTAGATTGAAATACCCCAAACCTTGATATGTGGTTTAAATATCAAACTATGGTATGTAAAGGCTAAAAAGTGCCTTAGTAACATCAGTGAACAATTTAGACTATAATAAATGCAATAAAGCATTAAGACACAGTTTGAGCAAAAACATGCTCTAAGCTATGAGTGAACTTGGTTAGGACCCAAAGAGCCTACCAATACTTGATAACATTTAATTATGATTTGATAGGGCTAAATAAGTCCTTAGGAAACTTTGGTGGACAGTTAAACCAAATAAAACACAAGAAAATACCTTAAGTCAATATGAGCAAAAATGTGCTCTAAGCTTGGGATAAATGTGTATAAGACCTAATGGTCATACCTATACTTTATAAATATGTTAATGAACATATTAAATCAATTACCAAAGAAAACCAAGCTTGAAAACAAGTTAAAACACAAAATGTGCTTTAAGGAGTCTTAAAGCACGTTTTGAAAAATTGTCTTGTAAATGAGTTTTGAATGGCTAAATGTCCATCATTACTCTTTAATTAACATGTGTACTATATAGTATCACATTTGGAGTCTATATCAATGGGAAATCAAAAATTTCACTTCTATGTGCCTTGTTTTGTGAATAGTGATTTTTATAAGCTAGTTTGTAACACATAATGTTATAAGTAATTAAATTGGTCAACAAAGACTAAAACACCCTCATTATAATAAAGGGGGCCGGTTTCTTTAGTGTGGTGACTCACCACTCACTTGTTAACTTGTTAAAGAAATAAAGATGACTAATATAGTTACTATTTGCTTTATAAACACAAATATCTTCTAAAAAGCAAACTTATCTCATTTCTCTCATTCCTCTCTTCATTTCACACGGCTCCACTCTCTTCAACCTCTTCTTGCTGTTCTCTCACGTTAAAACAGCACCACCACCATGGAAGTCCACCTTTGATCTCTTGTAAAAATCTAGCTCATCCAAATAAAAAACAAACACCACCATTCTTTCCTCTCATCAAGCTCTTCATTCCTATCTTCTCAAAACTTCAAA